>JANBTS010000013.1:0-230088 GCA_027578955.1 Coemansia sp. RSA 1250 | reverse complement strand
AACCCCCTCTTATGTTTGTTTTAGCTGGGTTTTTGCTAATTGGATATTAGCAAACATAGTATTGCATCACGTTTTCTTAAGTTATTAGTACTTGTTTACCTGGCTTCTGGATTTCTAGTTTGGGATGACCACCTATATGGTATCTGTGGTGTCGCCAATGACACCATGCTGAATTGATGTGCGCCCTGCTGGCCGACATTGGTGACCATGGCTATTCTTGTCTCTAATGAGGTTGCTGGCCTGCAATAATGAAGTGATGACACTCCCTTGCCTACAATTGCCAAAATCTGTCTGGGTTCCTATGCACATGTCATCTGCAGGTTATATGGTGTGATAATGGGGCAGAAGTCATATATATGTACTGCTCAAATCTTGCATTGGCTAAGAAATCTTGATTGGGCCAGCCAGCTGACTGATCTGTTGGCCCAGTCATGTGCATGGGCTGATCACAGCTTCCCTCTTCCCCTTATTTGCCTTATAGCCAGATCCCTGTCTCTTTTTTTTTTTTGATGGTTTTCCTCTTGGGCACAATGCCACATCTGTCTCATGGCATGGATTCATCGATTACCACCAGGTAATGCCTATTGTCATGCTAGTTTCTTTGTTAACAAGCTCCCATGGCATTGTGAGCTCAAGGTCCACCAAGAGTATTAAGGCAGCAGCAATGGGCCTCCATGCTGCTAATTGTGCATGGCTGTCATGTGCAGGCAGTTGAATGGAATCCTGGGTGTGTAGTGCTGTGCATGATGATGATGACGTGGTGACATTTGCCTTCATTGGGCATGCAGAGCATGTTGCTGTGGCTCCAGGACAAATGTCGGGAGCCTTGCAACATCTGAAGATGGCAGCAATATTTAATGGCTGGCTGATCCAGCTCCATTTGGGATACCCCCAACTTTTCCCCTAGTTTCTTTAAGATTTTAGTTTCTATCTTGAATACAATCCTTCTGTGGTCAGGAATAACATTCTTTTAGGAACCCCCCTTGCTTCTACATATTTTTCCCTCTTCTTCTATTAATAATAGCATTGCCTCATGCTACACCTGCCCCTGAGCATCCATATGCATTGTACTGGAGCAGCCAGACCCACACATATATTCATCATGTTAAGCAGCAGTCTGGAGCTTTTCGCAGTACTCATCGGTATTTGATCTCATCTACCAGGTCAAGATTTGGCATGTTCTCGTTGATAAGGAGGCAGCTAGGAATAACAAGCAGGAGCAACTGTTTTATTTCCATCCCCCCTGTGCTGACACCCCTTTACCAGCAATCATTCCCTTTTTTTTAGTGCATCATGTTCCCATTTTATGCACTTTTGGACCTGGCAGAGCAGCTGGCATCACTGCCTACAGTCAAGAACCATTCAGCATCTTCTGAACATCTGGAAATGTCCAGTGGCCAAGCAGGTGCCTTCCCAACAGCAGGTCCCAACCCTGTGGTAGTGGCAGAGCCTACTGGTGTTCTGTTTTCTGTACCATGCTCTGCTCTACCACAAAATCTTGTTTGCCAACTTTGAGGCAATTGAAGCAAATGGTACACTTTATGCTTGTTCAGCTATTGCAGGACCAAACTTGTACAAACAGGCCATGAGATCAGCTGATGCACCTTTGGAGTGATACCATCAAGAGTGAGCTTGCTTCCATTACTGAGAGTGAGGTCTTTGGACTGATGCCTAGATCAGCTGCTAAACATATGTGGTAGAGCAGAGTGTGGTACAGAAACTGGGGCACTGGTGGGCTCTGCTGCCACCACATATAATCAGTGTTTGTTGAGGTTACTGGCAACACCACAATTAGTGCACTGAACATATCTGAACAGCACATGAATGACTTAATTATTAGGGAAAGTTTTCAACTAGGCCACCTTTGCCAACACAATGCATTAGCATGATGGTAATATGTATTGAAATTGGTAAAGCTTAAACTTAACTTTCATTTTCTAGATTTTCCTGAACCGTTTTTAGCAAAGAATGAGAGCATCTTTTGGTATGGTCCCATTGCTCAATCAATATTTTCTTGTATGCAGTTTGTGATTGTGAAATTTTGTCGACTGCTTTACTGTAATTGTCGACCATTGTCTCCATGTCTCTACACAATATGACATTAGTGTATCCTAAAACAGTGCAGCTCCAGAGAAATTTACTTACTGGATAAGCTTAGTTGCACAGTAGGACAATTGATTGATGGTGCTTTGGATTTCTATATTGTGGGTAAGCAGCGTTGGTTTGTGGTAATTAAGTGGCAGAATTACATACCTTTGATCTTTTCAATCGCCTGAGAAACGCTCAGTTCTATTGGGGTTTCTGGCAGATCGTTGAAAAATTTGCAGTTTTCAGGTTTCTCACTGTTTTCTGTAAAATTGGGTTCAGCTGAGAGATCAATGGCGGCATTAAAGTCATCATCACTAGAATCCTGTATAACAATGCTTTTGTCGGATAACACTACAAGTAACATTATAAGCATTTGCTGAATTTAGTTGCTTTTCCCACTCACCTTCATTTTGCATATGCTGCTCTTGAGGCCTAGCTGTGGAAGATGTTTTGAGAACTGAGGCATTGGATTTATTTAGCAGTAGATTGGCCATAGATGGTACAGGGCCTGAATCACCATTGTTGTGTTTATCAGGTACGTTTAGTATTTGTTGGTTGCTCTTGGGAAACCACCAGCGCGGATCGTGTGAATACTGTTGTGGGTTTGTTGAACTGCCAGTACCAAGATTAAGCGGGCGTATACTATTAGGAGGCCTGATTTTGGCCGGGTTAAACACAAATGGCCGGGTGCTATTGTCAGAATCCATATTGAAAAGATAAAGAAAAACGAGCTGTAGAATAGCAAAAAGCTCCTTTCAAGAAGAGCATACATTCATTAAGTCTAAATACGCTCGATAATGATTGCTGAAGCTCCGCCGCCGCCATTGCATACACCAGCAGCACCACGGCGAGCATTGTTTTGAGCAAGAATGGTGCATAGAGCAACAACTATACGTGCACCAGAGCAGCCTAGAGGATGCCCAATACCAACAGCACCACCGTTTACATTGACACGGTCAGCAGGGAAGTCGATTAGCTTGGTGTTAGCAATGCCAACTACAGAAAACGCTTCATTCAACTCTACATAGTCAACAAAGTCACGCATCGATGCAGTGCTCTTGTCGCTTTCGCCACCAGTGGCGCGCGAAAGAGCCTTTATAACCGCAGGAGCCGGCGAAGTAGTGAAGCGCTCAGGGCTCTGCTCAGCATCAGCTGAAGCAGCAACGCGGTAAACACTATCACGAGCAATATCAATCACTCCACTATCAGCAAGCTTTTGTAGCCATGCACCTGAAACCAAGACAACAGCTGCAGCTCCATCTGATAGAGATGAGGCATTTCCAGCAGTGACAGTACCAGTACCGTCAGCAGCTGGGAAGGCCGGGCGCAGCTTGCGCAACTTTTCAGCATTGAATTTGGCAGGCTCTTCATCGGCGCTAACAACAAGCGCGGGCTTTCCTCTGCCTTGCGGAACCTCAACCGGAACGATCTCATTTGCAAACTTGCCTGCAGCAGCAGCGTCAACAGCCTTTTGGTACGAGGCAATAGCAAATTCATCCTGTTCTTCACGAGTAACGCCAAATTCAGCAGCCGTAGCTTCAGCAGCATAGCCCATTGCGGTTTGAGAATATGCATCAAGCAAACCGTCGTTCTCAACACCATCCACAATCTTTTGCGCGCCAAATTTGGCACCGAAGCGCGCCGCGGGAATATAGTATGGCACATTGCTCATGCTTTCTGCGCCAACAGCAACGGCAACCTGAGCCTCACCCAAGCGGATCGACTGCGCAGCAAGTGATATCGCTTTCATGCCAGAGGCACACACCTTGTTTACAGTTGTGCCAACGATCTTATCAGCAACACAGCCAGCGCCTAGAGCAACCTGACGTGCCGGATTCTGTCCGAGGTTTGCGCTCATAACGTTGCCAAAGTAGATCTCGTCGACGTCCTTTGCAGAAACCTTGCTCTTTTCCAAGGCTCCTTTAAGCGCAATGCTGCCGAGCTGAATTGCCGACAGTTTCGACAGTGCTCCTCCGAAGTTGCCCACAGCAGTGCGTGCGGCACCGACAATATACGCGTCTAAGCTCAAAAACAATTAGCAAACTCTCCAGCGGGTCGAGATGGACATAGGTCGCTTACCAGAAGTAGTGAATTGGACCATGTTTATAGATGAACTACAAGAAAGAAGTGGTTTTGCTTATCCCCAACCAAAAATTGCAAACAATCACACTGCAGCAAGCATCGATACCACAAACATGGGTGGAGATGCATACCGCGCACAGGCCAAATGCTAGCGGCACAAGCGCTGCAGCGGCTATATACAGACCACAAGCTGACAGCGACAAAGCCATGTGTGGGTATGGTGAACAAGATGGGCTATATTATTTTATAAATTCAGCCAAGCGCGAACGCTTGCTTATATCTCTAAAGTTTGCTGGTGGGAATAACTGCAGAATCCTCTTGCATGCATTGCGCTTGGCTGTCGCCTGCTGGTCAACTGCCATAGCTTGTGCCGTCTCGACTGGAGACCCATTTACCGAGCCATTATTTGCAGTGCTGACCAGCGTACTCCGATCAAACTGGGGACCACTAATCAGCCGTTGTAAGTTTTCTTCTGCTTGACGGCTTTGTTCGGCCTTGTGCATTCGTGTTCGAAAAAAATCTTGCTCGCGCTTAGGAAATACCGGGGTCTGCTTGTATGTATGGGGGCTGGGGAATGGCGGACATTGCGCAGGAATATAGTCAGGCAATACAGACGATGGCAGCAGCATATTCTCAATAGTGTCAACAGGAGCTTGCTTCAGTTCAGCCTGTTCATTTGGAGATTCTAATTTCTGGCCAGCTACTTGCGGTTCGTCCTCCAAGCTGTGAGCTACATTTGCCTTATTTGATGGATCCTCCGCAGGCATGTCGCCTAGTTCTGGCGCTTCAAAATCCTCACCATCTTCATCATCGTCATGTATTGCGGAATCTGATGAGCCTTGAGCCTTTTGTTTCTCAACTCTTGCTTTGTGAAACTCGACAAGCTTGCATAGCAGCTCTTCCGCACGCGTATCAGTAAATGGAGCCTGCTCTGGGGGCTTATCGGCTGTTTTATCACCAAATATATCTTGAGGTTTAACTGCGGAAATAGTCTGCTTTTCCTTTTGATAATAAGCATCCAGCTGTGACACGGACGTCATTCTTTCTTCAAGCGCACGGGCCACATCGTTCATATTAGGACGGGTGCGAGTGGCATGCTCGGCATATGCGTGTACGTGTGAAAACATATTTTGCATATATAGAATCCCCACTGTACAGAGAATATCTAGAGAGCTTGCGGTTATTGTGTCAAATTGCGATCCTCGCAGTATAACCGAGAGCGCCCGTTTCATGCACAGCTGCCGTTTGTTCTCGCTTTCGCTAGCGCTCATGATAAATAAAATAAAGCAATGTATTGGCCTTGTTAAAAAAGAAATAAACGCACTTTAATTAATTGGCTTACATGTGGCAAATTGTGGGCACATGCACCTGGTGAAATATTTACTGTGCGCAGAAGGCATATGCTGTGATTGCCTTCATGCCTTGAGCCGGATACATAAGAGCCAGACGAACAAATGCCAGGGTCTTTGCAGGCTCCTTTGCACAAAGCTCATCGTACACCTTTTTAGACAACTCCCACAGCACAACATCGCCATCTGACATGACTGTTGTGCTATGCTTTCGGTTGGTTATCAGCGACAATTCACCAAGTGATGTGCCTGGAAGTATCGATTCTGTTGTCTCGTACTCTCCAACGCCATTTTCAACGAATACGCGCAACGTTCCCGACTCAATAACATACATGGCTTCGGGATTATCGCCTGATTGCCACAGATATTGGTCCGACGAGAGCTGCTTGTGGACAAAGTATGGCGCAATAAACGCCAGAGTGTCGTCTGTTTGCTGCTCGGCATCCAAATCCAAGAAAGCCTGGTGTAGCAAGGAAAATGCTGGCGCCAGTTGGCTCGGCTGTGGTGCTACAGGAGTCTGGCTATGGCTGGCCGGCATAGCTGACTGAGTTGCCTCAGATACCATAGCGTGGCGGGGTGATGATCCATATTCATGAACTTCGTTAGGCCAGGGTGTCGAAACAAAAGAATAGCTCTGTGGCACTTCGGTGCCTGCCAGTGCCGCCTGATGTATATAATAATACTGGAGCAGCACATTTTCGCACCATTCGAGAGCTTCGTTCAGCGATAGCGATGTCTGGACATACTCGCTTTCGTCATCGCTCCACACACCCGCGGCTCGAAGCGCACGACCAACTTCAGAAACGCGCTCAGCGCCGCAGATAACCATGTATATCTCTCGAGCCTCCAGCAGGCGCCTGATACGAATAAAAGCCTCGGCAGCGCTGAAATCCATGCCGTTAACCAGCCCAAAATCAAGGACCAAAAAGCGAATTGGGTTTACCTGCCATTGGCGCTGTTCAAGCAAGTTGCGGATATAGACTTCAACGCCATTGATAGTGCCAAAAAACATAAAACCTTGAAGCCGCATCACTTGAATCTGCTTACATACATCGTCCAAAAAGCGTCGTTGGCTGTATAGCCGACGTACAGTGCTGCGAACTGCTGAGCCGGTATACGCCTTGCGCAAGGCGGGGCGACGGCTGTACAGAAGAATAAAGAAGAAGCACGCCATAAGAATTCCAATAAAAATACCTTCGTTGAACCCAATAGTAGCCATGGCCACGACAATTACTGCTATTGTAGCATATTCAAAGTGATTTACGACTCCAATAGTGTCGATAAGCGACTCCTTCATTAGCTCCAGTCCCAGATGGAATATAAGCGCGCCAACAACCATGTTTGGAATGTAGCCAATGATAGTTGGGCCTGAAAGGAACACTCCCAGCGTAGTTGCAAATAGCATCATGCCGGCAAGATTACTGCCACCACCCGATCGAATAAACAGCACACTGTTGGAATAAACCAAGTAATTTTGCAACGAGCCCATAAACCCAGATAGCAGATTTGAAATCCCATGTGCCAACAATTCACGATTAGTGTCGATCTTGTCAACGTTGGTTGAAACAGCAAGGGCAGGAACATTAATCGGCACATGCAAAATGCTGAAAAAGGCCAAGCCCAGCATGGTTGGGATGGTTTTAATGACGGTATGCCAATCGGTGTTAGAAAAGTCGAATAGGGTGTAAAAGTAGTAAAACGGCACATCAGCATCGGGAAGCTCAAACACCCATCCAGTCGCACGCAGTGTCTCCATGTCGATGCCAAGCAAGGCAGTAATAGCGTAAAACCCAACTGGGACGGCAATAAAAAACATAGGAACAAACATGGGGTGAGTAAAACGAGCGCACAGCACTCGCAGCAAAATAGCCAGCCCAAAACTGCTTGCCCAAAGGCCAAATGCATTGGGCTCGAAAAACTGGCGCAAGGCAGGCCACGAAAAACTTAGCTTGAGCTGCGAAGTGATCTCCATGCCAGTTTCAAGCAAAAAATAGCCAACACCGCCAATGCACCCGACAAGAATATGGCGCGGGAAGAAGTCAACCAGCACGCCTATTTTAAGAAACCCAAGCAGGAAAAACACCAGCCCTGTTATAATTGTGCTGATGGCATAAGACGCCATGGTGGTGGCGATGATGCGGTCCGGCTGGTCCGAGCCTACTGAAGCTATAATCTTACTGCAGATTGCATGCAGAAACGGGATGGCTTCGATCAGCATGGTGCCGTTTGCGCCGCGGAATCCGCTTGCACCGCTGGAAAGAACAACTTGAACTATAGCGGTGCTAAGCATATACATCGAAAACCCGATCGGGCCAAACTTGGCATAAACAGGGATCGAAACTGGAAACGCAATAAGCCCGTAGGAAAGAGCATCCAGCAGGTTCATAATCAGGCCCAAAATAACTGCAGGTATATACTGCAGCGGCATGGTTAACAGGCCAAGCAGAGTGTGTCCACGACGCTGGAGAAGCGCATAGTTATCATCCGACGCTGAACGCGAGGGACTCAGCAAGAAATCCTGCTCGTTTGGTAAATGAGCAGCATCTGAATGCTGCTTGTGCATATCCGCATGCAGGGATGGCAGTAGCGGCTGTTGGATTTGTGCAGGCTTGCAGTCTTCTGATTGCTCTGCCGGTTCCCGACGATTTAGGTCACTCTTGGGCGGCTTGGCGTTTTTAGGAACACGCTCAGCACCAATATAGCTATAGTCAAGGT
This sequence comes from Coemansia sp. RSA 1250, assembly GCA_027578955.1. NCBI lineage: Eukaryota > Fungi > Kickxellomycota > Kickxellomycetes > Kickxellales > Kickxellaceae > Coemansia > Coemansia sp. RSA 1250. The sequence goes on along the minus strand of JANBTS010000013.1, from coordinate 221,854 downwards.
GTGGTAAACCAGCCGAAGCCCCATGATGCTGAGTAGGCCCAGATGGTAGGGGGCGATCACGGAGCAGGCGCGATAAGTTTCCAGATCCAGTGCCAGCAAGTATCTGGTTGATGGAAGCCTGATCATCGGTGCTGCTGCGCCGGCTGTCAGCTAGACCCATTCCCACAGCGGCATCGTTTCGGCTGCTGGATACACTTTCACGTTTATTAGCATGCAGGGCCAGGTTGCTTAGCAGCATTGTGCGGTCACGAATAGAATCGGGAGTTTGCGAGTAATTGGTGGTATCACCACCTCTCGATATGGTGGGTGCTTGGCGAATGGAAAGTGCACCAACGCCATGGCATGCAGTACCTAGAGCATCGCTGCGTGCCGATGTCCCCAGCTCGATATCATAGTCGTGGGTATGGGCAGCAGAGCTATTGTTGTTATTGGTGGGGACGAGTGCAGAACCTGTTGTGCGGTGGTGGTGGTTGTTGGACATAATAGCTGGGCCAGAAAACAAATAAAGTGGAGATAAGCTTGAACAAGGAGGCGTTTTTAAAGCAATGACGAAGAAAAAAGAGCGCTTATGGCCAAGCTGCAGAGTCGAGACAAAATGAAATAACTGCCTGCCTGCCTGTGCGTACAAGCATACATTCGCCTGTCACTGGACATATGTCGTGCACCGGTGAGCCTCTGGTGCATGCAAGCATGCCGCTCTCCCGTGCCCGCGATTGTTATCGACAAGCACCGTCGGTGCGATCTGATATAATCAGATCTGGACCACGCCTTCCTCCCCAATCCAGAAGAGGGAGAAAAACGCAGTCTTTTGTTACGTAGTTCACTGCTTAGCAAAGTCCCTTTTGAGCGCGCTGCACTGCCTGCATCTGGGTTGTTTACATTTCCACTTTCTGTTTTTTTTTGCCGTATATAGTAAAGTCTGTCTCATTTAGCAATTTAAAGGCTGTCCGCACTTGCACTTAATTCGGACTTTTAAACCAGACTAGCTACAGGAGCTATGGAACTGAAGCCAACATCAGTTCAGCTTGGGGAGTTCCGGCCTGAGGAGCTATTTGGGCAACTCAAAGCCGAGCAGCAGTCGCGCAACCACGACACTGCGGTGAAGTTTATTGAGGCTGTACTTGGAGAGCATCTTGATGCCCGTACACTACGTGAAAGTCTTCGCGACGGGGTAGTGCTGTGCCGGCTGATCAATGCGCTCCGACCAGGGTCGGTAAAGCGCATAAACACAAAGCGCCTTCCATTCACACAAATGGAAAACATCAGCAACTTTCTGGCAGCAGCACAGAAACTTGGGCTGGACAGCTCGGATCTGTTCCAGACAGTAGACTTGTATGAGGGCAAGAACATGCCGCGGGTAATAATGACATTGTTAGCCATAGCCCGCGTTGTGGCAGGAATTCCACTCAATTCGCACCGCAAGCTCAGCGACACCCAGCGCACGCTCGGCGATGGCTGGAATTCAACCACCTTGACAGGCTGCGAGTCGGCGCCACCACCACCTACACCGCCTACAGAGTACGTCTCTGCTCACAACCAGCCAACGCTTGTTAGTACCGCTCGTTCTGCTGGGCTTTTAGCACCAGAAGCACACATGGCTACTCCCACATCTTCTCAAACACAGGGCTCATCGCGTAGTGTTCCAACCACCAGAAGTACGCGTCACGAGCGTCGACGCTCAAAACGACGGAGTGCAGCTACCTTGTTTGTTGGCAGCATAGACCCGTCTCGACCGCTTGTGCCCATTGCAGCTGCCGATTCGGATAGGTCTGATGTGGCCGATTGCCCTCACTCTGCATCCAGCAATAGCAGCAGTAGCAGTGAAGGCATTGACGTCACAGAGTCGGAGGAGGGCAATTCAATAGATGAGCAGCCAGCAATGCTTGCTACACCGCCAGAGTCAGCCAAGGACACTCTAGAAAAGCCGGCTTCTGTGTTGCAGACGCCACAGCGGAAAGTCAAGGCACCAGCCAAAGAACGACTTACGGTTTACTCTGAAAGCGCACAGCGACTGACAAACTACCAACTCGGAAATTGCATTGGGCGAGGGCAGTTTGGCGCAGTATACAGGGCGCTTGATTTGGAAACAGGCGAAATGGTGGCTGTCAAGCAGATCCCCTTGGCTGGACAAGACGCGGAGAGCATGGACGACGTGATGCAGGAGGTAGAACTGCTAAAGTCACTGGCGAATCCGCGAGTGGTGCGTTACTATGGATTTGTCAAGACCGACACGCATCTCAATCTGGTCATGGAGTATGTCGAAAATGGATCTCTCAGCGCCACGCTCAAGTCATTTGGAGCCTTTCCTGAAAGGTTGGTGCTGGCATATGCGGTCAAAATTATTGAAGGTCTGGTTTACTTGCATCGCCGCGACGTTGTCCACTGCGACCTTAAGGCTTGTAATATTTTAACGACAAAGAACGGCAATACGAAGCTGACTGATTTTGGAGTTTCGCTCAATCTCAAGCTACGCCGTCCAGGCGATGAATCGGTAGTTGCAGGTACACCATACTGGATGGCGCCCGAGATCATTCAGCTTGAGGGCGCCTGTACAGCATCTGACATATGGAGCCTTGGCTGCACCATCATTGAACTGCTTACTGGCAAGCCACCATACTCTGGTTTGCTGCAAATGGCAGCGCTATACCGCATTGTAGAGGACGATCACCCGCCTGTTCCTGATGGCATTTCTGAGGAGCTCAAGGGCTTTTTGCTGCAGTGCTTTCAAAAAGATCCTGCCGATCGTCCCACTGCGGCGGAGCTCATGGACCATCCTTGGACTGCGCAGTATCGTCGCAATCGCAAGGAGATGAAGATGCTGCGCCGAACTTGCAGCCGCAAAATGTCAATTGCTCGCAAGCGGACTGCGTGCGGGTATCCGCCTTTCAATCCTGCACAGCTCAAGCCCATAGCCGCGACTTCACACGCAGACACGGGCGATCCTGGATCTTGGGAGGACAGTGATTTGGATACCAGTCAGAGCAAGCAAAGCAATGCACAGTTGGCGCCTAGTATACATGGGGAGAACTGCCGTAGCCAACCAGAAGAAAGCACAGCTACAGATGCAGCTGCCGGCGGCTCTAAGGAGCAAGCAGCCATGAACAATGACGATGACACAGATGGCTCGATATCTACGTTTGAAGGACCGCGCCTGAAGCGGCACCGGCTTCGGACCATCCTGTGTGATGCCAACAGCATCTGCGCCGTCTGTTTCCGGACTTTAAGCGGGGCCTTTATCCAGTGCACGTCGTGCAAAATCCGATGCCACGACGCATGCACCCAGCAGCTGGCGCCATGCACAGCCATGCGCATGTCGCGGTTTTTGTATCCAGCCAACCGCAAGTCTTCAAAGCGCTACGAAAGCAAAACACCCAAAATTCGCCTGCGTGCCACGCGCAAAAGCACGCTGCGCCGGCCGCATAGTCGCCATGCGCCTCTGCCCGATCTTGCGGCATCGGCGTCCGATGTGTTTGGCAGCACGTGCCGCTCGTATGCCAGCGGCCTGCTGGGATCGTCTGATGGGTCGCTGCACATGGCCAATTTAGGGCAGGCAGCTGCTGACAGCTCTGCCATTACCGACGGCTTTGACGGTGTTATCGATGCCCACGTCGCTGCTGCCCGTCCAGCATCGATTGCTGTGGCAATGAGCTCCCCTGTAGACTACGGACAGCAGCCATATCCCTTATCCCAGTGTCGAACCTACCCTGAATCGGCAGCAGATTCTGGATGGGAGACCGACGACGCTGCAGGGCCATTTCCACATTCTGGCTCTGCAAACCCCAAGCAGCAAGCTGCTCTACCAGCTGGCATTAACATTCCCCACGCTCGGCAAAGACCCGGCCCGCACTCTGCCCCTCTTGTTACAGGCAGCGTTCCTGAATCGTCAGCAGCGCTGGGCATAGACCGGATAGCCGTTCATAAGCCGCTATACTACAAGCCCCTTGCTGATGAGCCGCCGCCACGAGTCGGCTCTATCACCCCGCTGTCGCAGCGCTCGCAGCCACGCTCGATCCAACGTATGCGCGCCAACACTGCCTCATTGGACTGCTTGGCAGGACCCCTACCGAATGCAGGCGCGGGGCAGGAGCGCAACAGCATTTCTACGCTGTTTAGGCGCCGGAACCATCCATTGCGCGGAGGCGCATCGTCTGACTTCCGAGCAGTGGCTGGCTTTAGCCCGGGGGCTGCTCAGCGCGCAAAGCGCACGCTTCTCGGAAGCAATGCATCTGTTGGCGACCTGCAGTCTTGCACTACAAGCGAGCTTTACTCGCGCAGCGACATTGGTCTGCACAACCGAGCTAGCACTCAGTGTTTCAAGTTTGCTGACAAGCCAACGCCTTCACGTTCGTTTAAGGACTGCATAATTATGTGATTTCCTTCTTTTCTTTTGTACTTTTTTTTACAGTTCATTGCAAGTTCAATTACAAAATAATAATGGCACGTCGTAGACCTGGCGGCCGTGTGCGCAAAAGACAGATTCGTAATCGCGCCAATTCACGGGCGCAGTTGAGCAGGGCTTCTTGGCGAGATATAGAGTGTTCGTCGGATGCCAGCGCTGGGCTGTCCACAGGTACGGTAATTAGGCGGCTCTGAGCTATATACGCATGCGGCGGCTCCAGTAATTAATAAACCATCTATGTAGATGCTGCAGAGTCCAGCACCGGTGCTCTGCAGCAAGAGCAGGTGTCATTTTTCAGGTCGCCGTTCAAAGTATCTTACTACTCGCTACTCTATCTGCAAAAGCAGTTTCGGGCCACAGTCGGGTATGTGGTGCAATATCCGCAGACACTGGCCTACTCGGCAGCCCTCGGATGTATATATACTGCCCTCCACTTTGTTGATGGACCCCATGTTTCGGTAAGTTACAGTAACAAACAGAGCCCGCAGCACACTCTTGCGTTAATGGCTAATGCGAGGTTGTTAATAGACATTCCATTCTGTTGATGCATGGATCGGATGGTACGTGTACTGGGTTGCGCTGGGCGTGCTCTCGTCAGTTGGCCTTGGTGCCGGCCTGCACACGTTTGTGCTGTTTTTGGGGCCACATATTGCGCGGGTGACGCTGATGGCGCATGAATGTACCAGCATGGCCTTTGCCGTGCGCGGTTCGCACGCCTTCAAATGCCTTGATGCTGTTGCCAGTACTGCCGAGCCCGCACCTTTTGGTGCAATTGTGCGCAAGGTTATAGCTGAAAGTCTGTGCTGGGGCGCAGGAACTGCCATTGGCGAACTACCGCCCTACTTTATTGCCAGAGCTGCTTCTGCTGCCGGCAAGGGCGATGCAGAATACCGAAGACTGCAGCGTAAGGCGGCTGGCACTCTTTCGCTCAAGGACCGTGCGCTTCTTAGTATTTATCGTCTGTTACGGCGATTTGGCTTTGCTGGAATTCTTGTATTTGCAGCCATTCCCAATCCGCTGTTCGACCTGGCGGGTATAACATGTGGGCACTTTAAAGTGCCCTTTTGGACATTTTTTGGAGCGACGTTTATTGGCAAGTCAATGATTAAGGCTACTATACAAACATCTGTGGTCATTACGGCATTCAGCAAAGAGACGATAGCCATGGTGCTGTCATTTCTACAGCACTTTAGCCCCTGGGCACACGATCTGGCAGAGCGGGTTCTGAGCCAGCAAGCTGCTGCCTTTGGGTCGTCGCATTTGCCGCAAGCCAGCGTCAAATCCATGTCGCTTCTGGGATCTGTGTGGAACGCATGCGTGACTATCATGCTTATTTACTTTGCTATTAGCACACTTGAATCATTTGCGCATTCCTACTTGGCCGAGGTCAGGAGCTGGGGCCAGCAGCAACTTGCTAAAGTGACTCGCCCCATAAAGCGCGATAGAAGCCTTTCTCCCAGCCGATCATAATTTTTTTGTTTTCTTAATTGCTACTTGCATCTTTCCATAGTACAAAATAGTAAATGTCAAAGCTTCCACGAGCGCCAGCTAGCTCCATTCGTCCACCAAAATCGGGGTTGGCAATGCCGAATGGAATTCAGGGCTTTCTGGACGAGGCGCCAACGCTGCCAGCATTTACACAACGCATTGCGCCTGGCGCGCGCCGGGCCACGCTTACAACCACAACATTCACGCCGCCTGCTTCTACAGCCGCGACAATTGCGCGCTCATCTGGACTTTCTGCAGCGCGCATGGGCGGAGGAGCCACAAGTCCTTCACCCAGTGCCAGCAGCGACTCGCAGGCAAGTTTAACCTTGCGTGCACCATCATCAATGGTGCTACGGGACGGGACAAAGTCAGGCACTATATCCAGAAACTCGCCAATTATAACCAGCACTGGAAATTCTGAGCTGGCTGACGAGCAGGCAGCTCGTGGTGCGAGCCAGATGCATACTCCAGCCAGCAGAACGCCTCGTGGGCCGCGTGAGCCAGGGCCATCTAATGATGCCCGGCCAGCTCCGTCAGCAGAGCTGCGTATCGGAGCAGCAGTGGTAATACCTACGCAGGGGTTGAAAGGGACACTGCGGTACTTGGGACCCATTGTTGGAAAGCAGGGCGCATGGGCAGGTGTTGAGCTCGATGAAGCTGGCACCGGCAAAAACAATGGTACGGTTGCAGGCAAATCGTACTTTTCATGCCCGCCAAACACAGGCATATTTGTTGCGCCATCGAAAATTAAACCATGTGTTCAGCAGCAGCAGCCTGGCGCTGGAGCAAGCAATAACGCGATTCCGCCAATATCATCAGTTCTTTCATCTGGCAGCGAAACACCTCAGCCAAACAGGCAGCTTGGACTCGGTAGTCGCGCAGGGAGCCGTGTAGCTACGCCTGGAACTGTTAAATACACCCATGGTCGACAGAGCAGTCGCTCGCGTGTAAATAGGACACCTAGCGGTCTTTCCTCGCCGGTATCCAACAGACGCAAAACACTCACTCGCGCTGCAGACTCATCAGCGGCGCCATCTCGTGTTCGCCCGCCGCCAGCAGCGAAAAACGCTCGTCCGCTTTCGACGGCAGGCTCGGTCACTAGTAACCGCACATCTTCTCCTTCGCGATCTCGGCCCAGCTCACGAACTCTCGTGTCTGGCACCAACGATGCAGACACCCACAATTTCTCGCGGACACCAGCGCGCCTATCCGCCCCTAGTGGCGCAACATCGCCCGAATCCCGGCCCGCGGGTGTGCTGGCGAATCGGCGCCGTGTGTCTGGACTGCCTCCTGGAAATGGCTTGGTAACCAAATCTTCAGGGGTTCGTTCAAAGCCTGTGTTGGCTACAGACTCGGCAGATCGGCTAAAGATGCGTATTGACATGCTCGAGGCTGAAAACCGCATGCTTCGACTTAAAAGCGAACAAGACAAGGCTCAGATTGCAGCTAGCCAGATGCTAGCCAAAGATCTTGCTGCGTCGCCATCAGCACGCAGCGCTGCGGGCCCAGCTGATGCTCGTGAGGCGCTCGAGCGCGAACGCAAAGCTGACAAGGCCAAGATTGATCAGCTTCAGGCGCACATACGCGAGCTGGAGGCACATGCTTCTTCTTCAGTGAGTGCCGATGACAGTGCTCTAGCTCAGCTGCAGACTGAGCTACATACCGCAGCCAAAGTGCATGCAAGCGAGCTTGAGCTGGCCAAGAATGCTCATTCGGAAACTGCTGGCCGCCTGGGAGCAAGCGAAGCGGCAGTGTCTGAACTGCAGTCAAAGCTTGAAAGCAAAACCAATCAAGTTGCGATACTTAATGACCGCCTGGAGCAAAAATCATTAGAGCTGAGCCGTGCTATTGAGCGATACCAGGAGCTTGTGGATGAGCGCGAGCATAAGCAAGCGGAAGAGCTTGAGTCAATTATGGAGAAGCAGGTGGAGAAGTTGCGGCGCGAATTGGCGGATAGCGAATCACAACGGCTAGCGCTGACAGCTGAGCTGGAGGCCGCAGCTACAGCTCAGTCAGCAGCAGCAGCCAAAATAGCCGATCTAAACCAGCAGATCAAAAGCACAGCCAACCACAGCCATATAACCGAGCTGCTCTCTCAATGCCGGCAGCAGCTTCTGCAGATAGCAGAAGAAATGTCAAAAGATAGCGAGGTCAGCGGCGATCTTGCTGGTCTCGCCGACAGCAATGTGCTCGAGGCAGTACCTGTACTATTGCAAAAGACCCAACAATTGGCTGCTCAAACAACCGATTGCTTACACCAAGCCGTGGAACGCGTCGATACGCTGACAGACGATATAAAGACAAGAGACGCCCAGATTTCTGAGCTGCAGGATCAGTTGGCTTTGGCGCAAACTAATGAGAAGTCGCCTTCCCAGCAGAACGATCGCCTCGAAGAGCTCGAGCTGCAGAACGCAGCGCTGCTTGCTGAGCGAGAACAATTCACCAGCGAAAACAGCGTGTTGACAGACTATCTTGGAAAGCTGGAGTCGGAGTGCAATCGGCTGGTTGACGACATTGAGCAGCTGAATACCGAGAATCAAAAGCTGGCTGAAGAGCTGCGCGTAGCCAGCATGCAGAATAGCATGGCATCGCTGGATTTCGGCACAGTTGACGGCAGTGCTCCTACAGACGACCCTGACATGCATCAGAAGCACAGCCATGAGATTGTGGCCTTGAAGCTCCAGCTTGAAGATACAGTGAAGCGCAAGGACCAGGAAATTGCGCGCTTGCAGGAAGAGCTTGCGTCTCTGGAGAATATCGTCGAAGACAAAATATTCAAAGAAGAGGAACTAAATGATCGCATATCCTCGCTTGCTGATGAGCTAGATAAGCTTCGCAGTGGTAATAGTGTTGCTGCTGTGCAGAAACCGGAAGAATTGGCTGCGCCAGTAAACGGCGATATTGCCATCGACGAGACATACTGCGAGATATGCGAATCGGGCGATCATGACATTGCTGACTGTCCTGCAGTCACTTCCACAACGCCAATATTCAAGCAGGAAACTCCTGACTCGTCGCGACCATACTGTGACAACTGCGAGTCCTTTTGCGGACATTGGACAGAAGACTGTCCTCACAGCGATGAAATGTTTTAGGGTTTTTATTGCATCCAAAACTGCCTAATACATGTTGTTGCTTCCGTTTACAGGAGGCTGGCGAGAGAAGCTGCGATCACGCGAGTAGTTGTCGCGGTACCCTCCACCGCCATACGACGGTCTGGACGATCCAAAGCCATTCTCGCCATAGCCTCCTCCTCCGTAGCTCCCACGGCTGCCATAGCCGCCGCGTCCACGTCCACCAAACCCGCCTCCGCCAAACCGGCCACGGCCACCACCGCGTCCACGTCCACGACCGCCCCAGCGGCCGCTTCCACCGCCGCGGCTGCTGTAGCGGGCCATCTCTTCCAGCTGTGGTGGAATGTCCTGGTTGGCCTCCTTCAAGATGTGGTGCAAGTCCTTGGACGAGCGCGCGTTTTCAGTAGTGAAAAAGGTGATGGCAGTTCCCGATGCACCTGCACGGCCTGTGCGGCCAATACGATGGACATAATCTTCAACATTGCTCGGGAAGTCATAGTTTATAACAAACTTTACATCCTTGATATCTACACAACATTCAGGAGGGTTTTAGATCCAGCGCATATAAAGCATATGTGTGTGCAACTCGATTTGAACCAAAGACATTGTAGAGCTTATACATGATCGAGTAGCACGCACCTTACCGCCATATTAATTGATCTTTTGTTGCAAAGTAACAGTCATTCCATGGCCATGCCATCCGCGATGTAGTGTGCTGTCTGCTAGAGTATACCCCGTTCGTGTTGGTTGGCGGAATTGCAGTAGCCAAACCCACCCTCCGCGGAATCTGCTTTGCAAATAAACAATAAAAGATCAGCAGTAAATATGAGGTACTTACCTAGCCCACGCGAAGCAACATCGGTGGCTACCAGAATTGGGCTTCTTCCAGAGCGGAAATCGCCAATAACCCAGTCACGTTCCGATTGCGACTTGTCGCCATGAATGGCCACCGCTGGCCACCCTTCCTGACGCAAATACCGCGTAATGTCGTCTGCAGTGCGCTTGGTGGCCGAAAAAATGATGGATTTGTTATCACGCTGATCCATAATCTTCTCTAGATGGCGCGACAAACGGTGGCGCTTGTCCTCCTCGGGAATAACCTCGACAATCTGCTTGATATGGTGCGAGGCCGCTAGATCCAGAGAGCCAATGTTTACCTGGATGTAGTCCTGCAGGAAATCGCGCGCCAGCTGCTGAACATCCTTGGGCCAAGTTGCCGACCACATAAGCGTCTGCCTATCCGGGCGGATCTGATCAACAATCTTGCGGATCTGCGGCTCAAATCCCATGTCAAGCATGCGGTCAGCCTCATCAAGCACCAGATAGGTGACACGGCGCAAGTTGGTCACACCGATCTGCAGCATGTCAATAAGCCGGCCAGGAGTGGCAATGCAAATCTCTACACCGCGCCTCAAGTCGCGAATCTGCGGGCCGCGGGAAGTACCACCATATACGCACGTGTTGCGAATACGCGAGTTGGCGCCGTACTTGTTGCATTCGGTCTGGATCTGAACAGCCAGCTCGCGAGTGGGCGCCAGAATAAGCACAATGGGGCCATCGCCTGGCTGCAGCAGCGGCTGGGCATTTATATGGACAATGCCGGGCAAGGTGTAGGCCAGTGTTTTTCCTGAGCCTGTGGAAGCAATGCCTACCATGTCACGGCCAGAAAGCGCCATGGGCCATCCCTGCGACTGAATAGGAGTGGGGGCCTTGAATCCAAGCTTGCTGATCTCCGCCATCACCGACTCGGGGAAGTTGGCCTCTGAAAAAGAAGTGAGCGGTTTGGGAATTCCCGCGCCGGTGACCGTCATTTCGTGCGTCTTGCGGTATTCATCTACATCCTCCTGGCTGCGTGCTGCCACGGTTTCAGGCTCTACGTAAAAGTTCTTTTCAAACCTGGGAAGCGATATCGAGCTCCAGTCAGGCTTGACCAGCTCCTGAGGCTCGCTACGGCTAAAGCGGCCTCCGGCATAGCCGCCGCGTGAGCCACCGCCGCCTCTGTAGCCGCTACGGCCACGGCTGTCACCATAGCTGTCACGGCCATATTCCTTGCGGTCGCGTCTGCTGCCATCATCATACGAGCGGTAGCTGCCACGATCGTTGCGGGAGTGGCTGTTGGCAGAGCGGCTGCTCCAGCTATCATTGCGGTAGCCGTTGGATGGAGGATCCGCGGGACCAGAGCCCCAGCTACCACCAGCGTTGCCGCCAGAAGTTTCCCAACCGGTTGACATTTGCACGGTTGCTGTTTACAAAAAGAAAAGGGAGAGCGTAAAAAGTATGTAAATTGCCTTTATGCGTCTGTGATGAAAAAGAAATTTTCAAAAGAGAAAATTTTCTTGAGTTGGCGGCTCGTAGCCGGCTCAAAAAGGACAAAAAGGCCTTAATAAGAATCAAGCGGTTCTTTTCTTTTCAAACTTTCACAGCAATAATTGAGCATGGCCGAGATGGAAGTAGACTCGCCTCAGCAGCAGCCCGTAGCAACAGCAGCAACAGCAGCAGCCAAAGACAAGCCCAAGCGGCCGCGTATGGTCATCAAGAAATGGTCTGCAGTCGCACTGTGGGCGTGGGACATGGACACTGACGTATGTGCCATTTGCCGCAACAACAATATGGAGCTGTGCATTGACTGCCAAGCTGACCAGGGGTCAAAGAACGCCGACGACTGCACACTTGCCTGGGGCACTTGCAACCACGCATTTCATCATCATTGTATTACACGCTGGCTAAAAACCCGACAGACGTGCCCGCTGGACAACCGCACATGGGACATCCAGAAGCTAGGCCGCTAACTAGAGCATTGCTTTTCTCATTACTATAAAACTTATGTTAAATCCTCGTCCACCTCAACAATATGGCGCTTGATGCGCAGCAGCAGCGTGGTTTTCCAGTTATCCAACTGGCACACGCGGTCAAAATTGGCAACATGGTCAGTAAACGCTTGCGAATCGCTGCTTTGAATATCGCCAAGAATTTCTTCCACAAAGCTGCATTCGCGTGTTTTGGCAAAGCTGGGATCCAGGTCTTTGTAGCGCTTTATGGCCTCGGTGGCACCAATGCTGTCTGGTATGGCTAGCCGGCACAGTGCTGCCTTGAAGAAATAGTCTTTAATGGACCACTTTGTCAGCGAGTTGTCAACCGACCCCTCAGCAATGCCCTCAAACAGCTCTATGGCGCGTATATAGTCTTCTAGCTGGGCGGCAAGTGCCGCAGCTTTGAGGAAGCACCCATTGGCAAGTGCTGTCGAATCCTCATCGGCGTACCACTGCCCTGCTTGCTCGTAAGAGCGCATAGCCCGCTCCAGATCCATTGCCTTTTCGCTGATCTCGCCAATCTCGTTCTCTTGCGCAGCAGCCCTGCGGAATTTTCCGTCCGCCTTCAGAATGTTGACTGCTTCTGTAAGCGCGCCAATTGCCTGCTCGGGATGGACTTTCTTAAAGGCTTTGGACGCCGTAATGAACCGCTGAGCAGCATCATGAGAGTCTTTTAGCTCAAGACTCATTCGCGCTGCTTTAAGCATAGCCTCGCCAGCCTCGCGCATCTTGCTCGAAATCTTGAACTGATTGGCTGCTTGCTCGTATAGCTCGCCAGCTTCATCGTATTTGGGTCCAGTAAACCACCCCTTTTGAGTAGCTAATTTGTCTGCTTTCTGTAAAAGCTCATTTGCTTTCTCGGTTGACATATTAAATAAAAAAACACTTTCGTCTCTACAAATTTCACATTTGCGATTTTTTATAATACACGTGGCGAAGCAATAAAGGTTGGTGGCCGGCCTTGAAAGGGCATCTTTTTGACACAGTGTGCTATGTGTGCACTCAAACACTTTGGTATTGTAGATTACAAGATGGGAATTCCCAAATTCTTCCGCTGGCTTAGTGGCCGGTACCCGTTGGTTTGCGAACGGGTTACTGACGACAATATTCCCGAATTCGACAACCTGTACCTGGATATGAATGGCATTATCCATAACTGCACGCACCCCAAGGATGGCGAGGCACCTGCACCAGCAACCGATGAAGAGCGCTTTCTGGCAATATTCTACTATATCGACTTCCTTTTCAACAAAATCCGTCCGCGCAAGCTATTTTTCTTGGGCATTGACGGTGTTGCACCTCGCGCCAAGATGAATGAGCAGCGCGCACGTCGATTCCGCACCGCCAAGGAGCTGGAGGAGCAGCATGCCAAAGAACTGCGCGAGCGTCGTGCAAATGGCGAAATAATCCGTGCCGAAGACGAAGAAAACAGCAGTGCTTTTGATCCAACGTGCATCACGCCAGGTACTGAGTTTATGGACAAGCTTACCGAGGCACTGCGTTACTACATCAACAAGCGCGTTTCTGAGGATGTCGACTGGCGCAAGCCCAAGATTATTCTTAGCGCGCCCAATGTCCCTGGCGAAGGCGAGCACAAAATTATGGATTACATCCGGTTTACCCGAGCACAGCCCGGTTACCGCCCAAACACTCGCCACTGTCTGTATGGACTCGATGCTGATCTGATTATGCTGGGATTGCTGAGCCATGAGCCGCACTTTTCGCTGCTGCGTGAGGAGGTGCTTTTTGGGCCGTCGGCGCGCAAGGCCGGGGCATCGGCAGACCCAGCCATGCAGTCGTTTTACCTGCTGCACATCTCAGTGCTTCGCGACTACATTGACCATGAGTTTTCTGAGCTAAAGACCACGTTGGGATGCTCTCCACAGTACTTGGCAATGGAAAAGGGGCTTCCGGCAGACGCTTCGTTCAGCAGTGCAGACGCAGATCCAAACGCGTTTGACTTGGAGCGCATCATTGATGATTATGTGCTGATAATTATGCTGGTTGGCAACGACTTCCTTCCCAATCTGCCGAAGCTGTCGATTAACGACGGCGCTTTGAACTTTATGTTTTCTGCCTACGCTCGTATTCGCCCAACGTTGGGTGGCTATCTGCACGACAACGGCAAACTGAATCTATCTCGGCTGCAGGTGTTTATGCGCGAGATTGCTCGGTTTGAGGTGGATTCATTCAAGCTGGATGTAGCCGACCACCAATGGTATCAAGTGTATAAGCACAAGGCCAAGCTGCGCGGCGAAACCCCCGAAGACTCGAGCATTGCGTCTGCAAATAGCAAAGACAAGAAGAGAGGTAGGCGCGGCCATGCTCGTATAAATGCTGATGATGGCTTTGGCGATGACGGCGCGCTTGATCTTCCCGATGGCTTCTACTCGGCATTGGGCGAGGCTACTATTCCCATCAAGGGGAACCAGCTGGTGCTGTCGCGTAGCCAGCACAATCTCATCGATGTCATACGCCAATTTGCCGTCCGTGCCTTGCCCAAGGCTGCTTCTAATGCCAGCAAAGTGCAGATGCAGTACCTGTCGGGACCGGCTTCACCACTAGACAGCCTTATTGTGACCAAGGCAGCCGAGCTTCTCGATCTTCATGTTGGACGTGAATACACCCACTATGGGTTTATGACACTCTATGTTGCCGCCGGCAGCCCCAAGGCGCTTGCTCAACTTGATCTCGAGGACAGCGATGTGCCTGGCAGAGACCAAGATCCATTTGGCCCTAATGGCTTCTTTGGCGACACTACCGAATTCCATGCTCTAGACGATGAAGTGGATGCTCTGGCAGACTCGGCTGATGATGAGAATGTGGCCGTGCCTGACTTTGTTGCCAATGTCGCCGATCCTAGCGACAAGGCGGCGGTTACCGAGTACGTCAACAAATGCCTTCGCGAGTTTGACAATGTCTTGGTGGTACCTGACTCTGAGTTGGACCTGTATACACAGCGGGGCGATGCTAGTGACTTTTGGCAGCGCTTTGAAATGTGGAAGGCTGGATACTACCGGAGCAAGGTTGACGCAGACTATGAAATCCCCGATGTCGCGCAAGATATCCCCAAGAATGCTGAAGGCGAGCAGACTCAAATGTTTCGATCTCCTCCAGCGGCTATCGAGCCTCTATGCCGCCAGTACATCGGCACGCTGCAATGGGTGCTGCAGTATTACTACCAGGGCTGCCAGTCGTGGTCGTGGTATTACCCATACCACTACGCACCCTGCATCAGCGACCTGTGTGCAAACTTGGACGCGTATTCGATTGACAGCTTTTCGGATGATGTGCCATACACGCCGTATGAGCAGCTCATGTGCGTCTTGCCGCCATACAGCCGCAAGCTGCTGCCTTCGGCTTTGCGCCCGCTTATGGTCGATATACATAGCCCCATCCACGACTTGTACCCTACGTCTTTTACTGTGGACATGAACGGCAAGAAGATGCCGTGGGAGGCAGTGGTGCTTATTGACTTTGTTGATATTGGTCGCATCCGCGAGGCTATGGCACCACATCTGACTAAGCTCTCTGAAGATGAACAGCGGCGCAATAGCCGTGGCAAAACTATGGCATATTCGTATGCGCCCATCGACTTTGAGGATGACGACGAAAATGCGCCCGAATACACTCCGCCAAGCAACCTGAACTTCCCAGTTATCCGGCCACTCAAGTGCAAGGGAATTGTCGACACGTCGCTGAAACCTCAAGGCAGCCACAGCAAGATTAAGCTCATTTGTGGTCTAGTACCAAAAACCGTTTGCCGCGACAAAATGCGGCCAGGATTCCCGTCGCTGTTTAATGTTGCACACACAGCATGCTTGAAATTCAACCACACGGAAGTTTTTGGATCATCTAGCCGTGACGAGACTTTGGTGCTCACTTTGACACCCAACAACTTTGACGCTGCCGGATCAGCAGCAGCGATTGCGCCTGAGCTGCTTAGCGGAAAGCATGTTTATGGAGCCTACCGTCCGCGTCGCGTCTTTGTGTCGTGGCCATACCTAAAAGACTCGGTGCTGGTTGGTGTGTCTGATGAATCTGGCGTATACACCATTGATGCCAGTGGAACCAATATTGTTCATGTACAGTATCAGAACTCCGGCGAGCGCCAGGTGCAATCCAAGCTGTTTATGGATGCGATTAACAAGTATGAACGGGAATATGGTGTTATGCTGCCAAAGGACCACCGTATATTGCTGCATGTGTTGCCTCTGCGTGGGCTACAGCTATACGCTGATGGATCGCTGCTGCGCGACTATGGCTTTGTAAGCACCGATCACGGAAGCAATTCTCCCTGGGCCAGTGTGGATTCATGGACAAGTTTGGGAGTACGCAGCTATCCGCCTAGCTTGGTTCTTTCGGATCTGAGCGGAAGCTGGGTAAACAATCCTCGGTTTTCTGAGCATGAGGCAATTCCGCTGGAAAAGGCGTTCCCAAAGTCAAGTCGCATTTTCTTTTTGGGGAGCACGCCTCTTTATGGCTCGCCAGGAAAGGTTATCGGGCACGGGCACGATTCAAATGGAACGGTTGTAGGAGTTGATATGCAGCTTCAGGCCGTTACTGACCCTTCAGCACTCAAGACAGAAAACTTTCTTGGCGTAAACGCACTGTCTCAGTGCGCGCGTTCGGGCAATAGTGTGTACAAGCCCTCGTATGTTGTTGCTCGCCAAGTAGGAGTATCATCGCTGTTGCTGTCTTGCATTACCTCTCGAATGATGATTACTGAAGGGGATAGCACGCGTATTCAGGTTGGCCTAGGACTCAAGTTTGAAGCCAGGCGACTGAAGGTGCCTGGATATGCACGCCGTGCTCCGAATGGCTGGCAGTTTTCAGACCGCGCTATTGACCTGATTTCCAAGTACAAAACTGCTTTCCCTGACATGTTTGCACGTTTGGAAGAGGTGTGCAAAAACAACAGCATAGCAACCGTGTCTGAGTGCCTCCCGCAGCCCGAAGGTGCCGAATCTAAGCATAGCGAGGTCAAGCGGCTGAAGCAGTGGATAAAAGACAATGTCAATGACAAGAACATGCCGCTGGTGCCTATTGAGTCCGAAATTCTATCCAAAGAGCAAGTGGAAGCGATTGTTGAAGCACATGCAGCTTTAAAGCCCCGAGCAACCAAGCGAGTGATTGTCCGTAATGTAAGACGCGAAGCAGCACTGCGCCCAGCAGATTCACAGTATCTGCTAAAGTCGCAGTCGCTGATGGTGGGGCACCGGATTATCTATGTCTCGGATCGCAATGGCAGCGTGCCTCTAGGTGCTCGAGGGTACATTGTTGGCATTCATGCCAAGGAGCAGGCGCAAACGGACCGCCAAACGAACAACCGCCTTGTGGTGCGGCAGCATCAAGAGGGCACGCCTGCCAGCCAAATTCATATGGTGGAGATTTTGTTGGACAAGCCATTTATTGATGGGACAACTCTGGAAGGGAAATGCCCACCGTACCGCGGCGCTCTCGTGCGTCCATATCAAGTTCTCGACCTGACCAGCTGGGGACTGGGCCAGGTTGTTCATAACCGCCCTACCGCAGCTCCTCGCATGGTTGAGAAAATCACCCCGGTTCCGGATTCATCCCGGCGCCAGCATGGCCGTGCGTCAGGTACTACAGCAGAGGCCGCTGCCAAAGCGCGTATGATGCTGAATCGGCCAGCTGGCGCTTTCGATCAAGCAGGAGTAATGGCGGTCAATATACCCGAGCCGCCCCGGGCACCTTGGGCAGACCATAAGCCAGTATCAGCTGCACAATCTGCCGAAGACAGGGCGCATGCGTCGCGGATCATGTCCAAGCTTACGTCTGGCATGACCAAGCTTCAAATGTCCGGCACATCGCAGACCAGCAAGCCGACGCACGCACAAAGTATTATCAAAACGCTGCTGACTGGTCCTCAAAACTCAGGCACTGCTGGTGCGATGGCAAACAAAAACGTATCTGTGCTAAATACCCAGATCTCGGGACAGTATCCGTTGGTTATTGAGGATGATTACGATAGCCTCGACGAGGATGACCAGATTGAAGGAACCGGTGCCAATTTGGCAGGTATGTCAGCGCAGCCTCGCCATGGCCAGGTGTACTATGACTATAGCGCAATAAACCAGGGTCGTGGCGGTGGCCCTGGACGCGGGCGCGGGCGTGGGCGCGGGCGCGGACGTGGGCGCGGTCGAGGCAACCATGGCCACAGCCATACATCTTATGAAGCGGAAACGCCAGACACCTATGCCGCTCATAGTCAGAGCACACAGCCTGAAAACCGCCGTGGCCGTGGCCGTGGCCGTGGCAGAGGCCGTGGCAGACGGGGTAGCGGCCATGAACACAATAGCACTGTTTAGCGGAGTAGACTATTATAGCTTGATACTAGAAAATATATATAGATAGCTACCAGGGACGCCGTTTAGCCTCAGCACACTCGTCCATGCGGTTACTTGATAGGTTTGCATCCTGCAAAGACTCTGGCTGGCTGCGATCGACGCGAAAGCCAGAAGGCAGCATTGCACCAATGGACATGGTGATTTCGCGCACAGATGGCAGCATGGGAGCCCCAGTAGAGCTGGAGCTTGCTGTTTCTAGATTTGTGGACTGCTTGGGTGGCAGCGGCTCGGTGGCTGGGGATGCAGTGCTGATGGCTGGACCGCAGTCTCGGGGCGCTCTAGGAGACGGCGCCGTTTCTATCATAGATGCAGTCGCGGGAGCCGGGGCAGCGTTGGGCATGGGCGAGTAGGGGTCCAGCGAGTGCGGCAACGAGGAATCCCGCTGAAATCGCTTCACGCTGTGGTGATGCGGGTCGCCTTGGCTGTGGGAGGGATAGGCGTTGGGCATGGGTGGCTGAAATGGGGCCGCGTGGGGGATAGCGTGTGGATATCCATGCACATTGGCGGCAAACTCGGGCTGGGCGGGATGCTGCTGAATATGCTGAAATGGCCTTTTTTGCTGGTGGAGCTGGTGGTGAGCACCGGTAAAGTGGGAGTGTGGAGCCGAATCGGTAAGCGCATTTTGGCGGAGGGGGGTTTGTGCCGAATGGGGCATGACTGCGACAGGCGAAAATGGCGCTGAAGCGACGCAGGATGGCGGTGGCGACAGCGGCGTGCCAGTGGCTAAATGGGCCCGCATTGCTGCGTTTTCGGACTGGAGCTTGTGCAGGGATGCCCGGAGCTGGTAGTTCTCGCGCTGGATGTCCATAAAGGCTGCCTCTAGCCGGTCAAAGGTGCGTGCCTTTTCTTCCAGACCAGCGACGTACCGCTCTCTGCGCAAGCGGAATGCCCGCTGCGCTGCTCGATTCTGCGCTGCGCGCTTGGAGCTATTGATGCTGCGGCGCCGGGAGCCGGGATCGGCAGCAGCATGGTGCGCGCCATCATCGTTGGCAACGTCGGGCTCAGAAATGGTGATTTGCGGCCGGTCGTCTGGCGGGCCTTTGCTGCCTGGCTCTGCTGGCAATCCAGGCGACTGTGGTGGCTCGTGATGTCGTGTCTGCTGGAGCAATGGCGGAGGCAGCAGTGATGCCTGCGGCGAAGGTCTGTTGAAGGCTAGGATATTTTGGATCGACGAAACCGACGCTGGACCTTGCTGCTGAGCCGATGGGACATAGCTGGCAGGGCGGTCCATCTATCGGGTCGCTCCAAATGCGGAATCAGCGCTCGATTGATATTATTTCTGTTTATAGCTTTTAGAAAATAGCCAAAATCTACAAAATAGGGTTTTAGGAAAATAAAGCAGTGCGGGAAGAGGAGACAGTGGTGGTAAGTACCAGTGATGCGTGGACCTTGCATCAACGGTAGCGGCGGTGGCGACAATGGCTTGCAATGAGTTACAAAGGGCATTATCTGACCCGAGCAATCTACCAGAGATATCTAGTGCAATTGCGTGCTGCTTGGTGTCCAGAAGAACAATAACAATTGATAGCTTATTAAAAGATTCGAGCTGGTGCGTATGATACCACCGCAAAAAATGCGCTCTTGCACCTTCTTTCGCCAGACAATTGCAAATGTGGCGAGGCGGTGAATGTGCCCAGCTGGCTAGCTTTGCCTATACGCCCGACAGTAAAAACAAGCACAGAAGGCGTGAATCGCTTGTGCCAACATGTGTGTTGCGTGACAAGGGGAGGTGTTTGTTTCTTGTCAAAATAGGGACGTTTTGTAACAGGCGGTTACGAGAGGATATGTGCTATAGTGCCCGAGGACAATTGCATCGCTTGCGCAAGGCATGCCAATTGTCGATAAGAGAAAAGGCAGTACTGTGGAACATCTGCTTAGCTGATTGCGGCGCAGCTGGTAAATTGAGTTGCTAACGTCAAATCTGGATCAGCTAGTGGCCAAGACCAGGCAGCTCATGCAGCTCTTAAAACTTGTGGCTGGGCGGATTTAGCTGGGAGGATAGCATCCCATGATGGTTGTAAGTGGCACAGGTAACGTAGAGTGTTTATGTGCATGGGGCTGCGCTATAATTACTCTGCAATGCAGATGAGCAATATAAACGGAAGTTGGGGGACTTACCTCTTGCGGTCAAGCTTGCAGGGTCGTGCAAAGCAAAGTGGGGGAAGAGCAACAGGCAGGCGGCCAGAAAAGAAAAAAAATACAACCGATAACAGGAGTAAAGTCTAAAGATGAAAAGAGAAGAGCTGAGAAAACGATACCCGACGCAAAGGCGTGCTGGACTCAGCAACAGCAGGGCTTGTTTATGCGGCTGTGGCTCAGAACGCAATCTGCCGGCGCGTACGAATAGGCCCAGGTATCAATAACGGAAGAGAGCAAAAAAAGGACAATTGCGTGGGATGCACAAAGGGGGGAAAAGAACAGCAAAGCCAGCGCCAGGGGGTCTCGCGACGCTGGCCGCCCAGACATTAAGGTGTTTCTGGCTTTGGTGATTCCTGTTATGGCCTGTACCGCTTTCCAGCACCGCTTATGCGCAAAGAAGATCCGGAAAATTGGTTCCAACGCGGGATGACAAATGCACAGGGGGATCGTCGCTGAAGATCGCAGCAAATTGCGTCGTGAAATATACAAACACCAAGCCCGACTGTCGCCACAAGCATCCTATCTCTACATTGTCTGCCGCCATTTTCACCATGCCCTGCGTCATGTAGGCTCGCCTGCAGCTTCTGCCGCGGCTATGACGCCTTGTCTTCCCGAATACCAAAACCCGCCAAATGGGCTCGACGCAGACATATGCATGATATTGTCAGCCGCTTTTCCCTCATCCTGGAGGGATGTTCCTTTGCTTGATTTCTACAACTTCTGTTTCTTTATTTTTTGACTTTATGGTATCTCTGAGCGCCCGCCTAAAACGAAGCAGTCTACCGCCTCTGTCGATAAATGCGCCGCCCGCAATGGGCTCTCGCCCATCATACCACGCCCGCTTGGCTGCCAGCGGCGGTGTCCTGTCTCCTGGCAGCCCGCTTAGAAGCAGCAGTACACTCAGCAGTGGCGATGCTAGCGACGAGTTGGCTAATGACGTCGACGAAACACTATGGCACGGCGTACCGGTCTTTGATGCCGGGTACTGGCACTCTAAGGGCGGGGTTGAACTGGTGCGAGAAAAGTACAGTGCGCTGCATGCCAAAGTAGAGGCATTGACAATTGTATGCACTGGGTCTGATGAAACATGGCATTTAGAATGCATGTCTTTACCGTGGCCAAGGGCCCAGGTCATTAGTATCGAGTACGATGCTCACGAAGTTCAGCCTGATGCGCTGGCGTTGCAGTGGCTGTATCTAGCCCAAAACAGTGCACTGTTCCCGCAAGCACAGATGTATCGCCTGAAAGTAAGATGGGCTGGGTGTACAGAGGTCTTCGAACACCCGCTACGTGACACGTTGGACTGTCGCCTTGCTGGGCGGCTTGCGCTGCTTGATTGCTTGCCGCCACTTACCGGCGACTTCCAACAAGAGATGCTCTTTTACAAATACCGCGCGCTGTTTCTAGTCGGAGTATCGTTCGCGATGGGCACGATGTCAAAATCTGCAGCAAGCACACTGGCCATGAACGCATATATCACGCATGTGCTGAAAACCGACATATTTGCGCCAGTGTCGCTGGAACTTACCGATGCTCAGCCTCAGCACTTGCAGGCTATATTGACTGCAATCAATGCCAATGCACACAAGCTGCCCTACGACCAGATGCGCACAATGACCAGCTCCACCGCTCTACAGTCGTCGCTTGGACGGATCTGCTTGGATATGCACAATATGTCCAACGGCCGAGATCGGATCATCTTCTGCGCTGCACACTTTCCGCAGCTAGCGTCGCTGCTGGTCCGGCACTCGCCCGACTTCCGGCTGATGCACCAGGACCCGATGGATCTTGGCGTCCTGTTCAGTCTCCCGTGGCCCAACTTAGTAGAGCTGCAGCTGCCCTTCATCTCTGATCAGTATGCAAAGACGCTTCAAAGCAAATGCCCGGCATTGCGCTTCCTGTATGTGCTGCCGGAACCCCGCTACGAGCGCTGGACGGCGTACTCCCAGACATTTACGCCAGACGGTCTGCACGGGCTGGCAACTCGCTGGATTGAGCTGCGCCACCTGGTTGTCAAATATGCCTTTCGCAACATAGTCAAGGAGCCCGTTGCGTCTCCGTCGCGAAAGTCGTTTGGCACCATCAAGCGCAATACTCTGAGCCGAGCAGGCATTTTAGCAGCACCCAGTAGTATATCCGAAACAGCCGAAGCTATTCCTGGGGCATGGCCGCGCGAATCGTTTACAATCTATCCCAAAAACTACAGTCTGCGTGTGCTGCGCATGCCCTATCAGCAGCTCCCATTTGCGGTTGCACTGGCTGCGCTGGTCGATGCCCCGAAAGTCACCATTCTGGAATTTGCACCTCTGCTCAGAGATCCTGTGACTCCTTCACCGGGAATTACGTCGACATTGCGTCGACGGGTCAGCATGTCCCCGTCTCCGCAGCTGAACGCGCCCTTTGCTGACTCGGACGTGGTCTACCAGCTAGGCGCCGCCAAGCATCCGCTGGAAAGTATGATTCTTCATGGCGCATGCAGCACTCGCTTTATCACATCCAGCTGGATCCAGATCATGAACACGTTTTTGCGGCTGTCGTCGGTGACATTTGTGGCGACAAGCCAGGAAGACATTGCTATTGCCACCCGCATCCAGCTATTCTGCTCCCGAAACAATGCTGCATTTGAAGTGGATATCGACGACCAGTCTCGTGCATTCCAAACCTGTCTGGATTTTACAACCAGTTGGGGGCGGGCCGAAGGGGCTGCAAGTGCGCGCTAATTGTCACACCATTATGTACAACTAACCATTGGACCACATATTAGTTCCACATGTAAAGCGGCTATGATTTGCCAGTCGTAAAATTGCACAGTATCTCGGAATTACCGAGCATCATTCGATTGGCTCTTCCCACCATACTCGGTTTAGCTGTGCCTGATAAGCGATCCCGCTTGGCAAACTCAACTAGTGTATAAAAAGAGTCGGGTTTTCCTCTAATCTATTCATTTTTCTTTCTTTTCTTATCATGGAAGTAGCACATATTCAGCGACCTACATACAAGCAAAGCAAACCGCCTGTCGAGTCTCGTCCACTGCTGCAGCGGCTTCACTGGGTGCACATTGTTCTCTTATCCACAACTCCAATCGTTGCACTATATGGAGTGGCTACTACCAAGGCAAGAGTGGAGACCATATCTTTAATGATTGTGACTTATCTGATCTCAGGTCTCGGTATCACTGCCGGGTACCATCGTTTATGGTCTCACACAGCCTACTCGGCAACATATCCGCTTCAGGTGTTTCTGGCGCTGGCCGGTTCGGCTGCTGTGCAGGGCTCGATTTTCTGGTGGGCGCGCGACCATCGTGTGCACCACAGATACACAGACACATTTAGAGATCCGTATAATGCCCTTGAGGGCTTTTGGCATAGCCATATCGGCTGGATGCTGGTGAAAAAGGACCGTCGCCGTCTCGGCTACGCCGATACATCCGATTTGAAGACAGATCCACTCATCCGCTGGCAGCATAAGTACTACCCATTGCTGGTGCTCTTTCTTGGTATTGTGCTTCCCACAGCAATTGCTGGCCTTGGCTGGGGAGACTGGCGCGGTGGATTTTTCTACGCAACTGTGCTGCGTATGGTCTTGCTCCATCATGCCACATTCTGCATTAATTCATTAGCTCACACCTTGGGACGTCGCACTTATGATGACGTGCAGACTGCCAGGGACTCGTGGGTTACTGCACTAGTAACCATGGGCGAGGGCTACCACAACTTCCACCACCAGTTCCCAAATGACTACCGCAACGCCATCCGCTTCTACCAGTACGACCCGACCAAGTGGTTTATTCGCATAATGTCGACACTGGGTCTGGCTTATGATCTGAAGACATTCCCTGCCAATGAGATCGAGAAGGGCTTTATTCAGATGCGTATGAAAGAGCTGGAAATGAAGCGCACCAAGCTCGCATTTGGCACTCCCGTAAACAAGCTGCCCGTGTTCACCGAGCAGGAGTTTTTGGACCAGGTCAAGAACTACAAGAAGCAGTGGATGGTCATTGACGGCTTTGTCTACGACGTCAAGCCGTTTATCAACGACCATCCTGGCGGTGCAGCGCTCATTCTCAGCGGCATCGGCAAGGACATGACAGAAGCCTTCAATGGCGGCGTATACATGCACCACAACTCGGCCCGCAACCTGATGAACACGTCGCTTCGTATTGGCAAGCTTGTTCCAATTGCTTAGTCTTTTTTAGGGTTTTAAAGAAACTAATTATTTTCTAGATTGTCGAATACCCAGCCAACCTTTTGCTTCACACCGATCTTGCCACCGTACTCGCGCTCATAGAACTGAAGCACATCATCGCGTGTCAGGCGGAAATTACCAGCTTGTGGATTTTCGCCGCTGATCAGTGCAGCAATCTCCTTCTCAGATGGCAGCCCGTACTTGTGTGGATACTCGGAAAACGCAGCTTGGTCATGCACAAATTTAGGCTTGTATGCGTATTTGGCTGTAAAATATCCAGCATTCATCTCATGCACGTTCACATCTTCCAGCGACTTGGGGTCCCATTGAGGATCGTTGGTCTTGCGAACTAGCAGCGCTTCGATTCCCTCGTGCATGTCGTGCGACTCCAGGCGCTTTTCGGCCAAGCCCAGTTCTAGCGCGAATGCCTGCTGAATGTTCAGCTGGGCGCCTCTGCGCAGCTGCTCCAGCGTCAGCTTCAGCGACGATGGCGACATTCGCGACAGCTGATCCAACGTAGTCTGGGCCCACGCCGATGTGTGCTCGTTAGAGTGCTGCTTCTCTTCCTCAAGCGCATGGATAATCGACTCTAGAGAGTTATGCTGGAAGCAGCGGTCAATCGCCTCACGCACATGATACAGAGAGTACTCCATCGGCCCATCCTCTGGCTGCGCGACAAACTCTTCGATCGCGTCGTTGACAACATCGTAATCCGATGACCCCAGGCCCTGCAGACGCTGCTCTAGCATCGCATGGCGCTCGGAAGGAACATAGTGCGTGGCAATGCCTGAGTACAGCAGATCCCGACCCTTGAGCATTTGACCCGTCAGTCCCAGATACACACCCATATGCCCATCTAGCCGGGGCAAAAAGAAGGTGGCACCTACATCTGGGAAAAACCCGATCTTGGTCTCGGGCATGGCAAACACGGCGGACTGGCTGGCTACGCGGAATGCTGCGTGCATCGATAAGCCAACGCCTCCGCCCATGGTGTATCCGTCGAGCATGGCCACCACAGGCTTCTTATAGGAGGCGATGTAGTGGTTGACCATGTACTCTGTTTGGAAAAACTTCATGGCCTCTGCCTTGTTGCCGCTCTTCCACTCGCGCGACACCTGCACCACATCACCGCCGGCACAGAAGGCTTTGGGGCTGTTTGACCGCAACATGACCACATTACACAGCTCCGAGTGCTCCCAGTTTTTCAGATGGCGTTCGATCGTCTGCACCATGGGCAGGGTCAGTGAATTCAGAGCCTGTGGCCGATTCAGAACCAGCGTGCGCCCAGTCAAGTTGTTTACTGCCAGCACATGCTTGTCCCCGTCCATCGTTCTCTTTGTTGCTATCTACTTTGAAAGCTGGCAAGATTAGATATATCAGCAGAGCTACCCAGGCCGTTTGGACTTACCGTGCGCTGAAGGCTGCCAAGTCGCAAATGTGCTGAATCCCGAAAGGGCGGAACGATTCTCCCTCTGGCTAAATTTCTGCTGGCTGCAAGCGAAAAGAAGCGCGCCGCAGAGCCTAGGTTTGCTCGGAGTATGCCGCTGCCTGAGCGAGAAACAAGCGCCGACCGTGCCACAAACATCGTGTATAACTGCAAAAAGAAGAGCTATCAGCGCGCCTCAACCCTCCTGCCCTTGATAAATCAGCTGATTGCCAAGTTTGATCATGCTTGATCGATGAACATGAATGAGCTGGCTCTCTGTGCCTTGTACCGCTCCTGACGGGGGAGCGTGAAATGCTACTGCGTGGCGGCAGCACGCCACTATCGCACCCAGGATTATCGAACCATGCATAAATCACGTGAATAGTGCTTTATAAGTAGCAGTGCTACGTGGAAGTTTCTTTCAGTTGCCTCCCACACTCCAGAGCTGCGTCCCAGATCAAGCGCTTCAATCTGGGCGAAGCGCGCACTGCATGCTGACAAACAAGCAGCTGAATTCTGGCAGTAGCGCCGCACAGCCGTGGAAACTGCGCAGTAGCGCCCCAGCTTCCTCTTGCGTCTTATCACTGGAAACCATAGCATACAGCTGCCCAAAGTCAGCTTGAAACTAGGAAACGCCTGCTTGAAAAACGCCATCCCCAAAACATTCTCCCCTTTTTTAAAACTACCGCTGCTGCCAAAATTTTTTCTCTCAAGTCTCCTTCCTTTCTTATTTTTTGGGCTAACGAATTAGCCAGCTGCACTCTATAGGTCTAAACCAACTTGCAGCAACACCGACCATGGCCGCCATGTATATCGAGCGCCCGACATACAAGAGCACCAAGCTTCCGCCAGAGACGCGTCCGCTGTTGCAGCGTCTCCACTGGGTCCATGTAATTCTG
The DNA here is from genome assembly GCA_027578955.1 of Coemansia sp. RSA 1250. Lineage (NCBI taxonomy): Eukaryota > Fungi > Kickxellomycota > Kickxellomycetes > Kickxellales > Kickxellaceae > Coemansia > Coemansia sp. RSA 1250. The sequence continues at coordinate 195,063 of JANBTS010000013.1, read as the reverse complement.
CTATCCACCACGCCGCTTATTGCTCTCTACGGAATCCTCACCACTCCTCTGAATGTGAAGACGCTAGTGTGGGGCCTTTTCTACTATGCGATCGCTGGTCTCGGTATCACTGCTGGGTACCATCGGCTGTGGGCTCACACAGCCTACTCGGCAACATATCCGCTTCAGGTGTTTCTGGCGCTGGCCGGTTCGGCTGCTGTGCAGGGCTCGATTTTCTGGTGGGCGCGCGACCATCGTGTGCACCACAGATACACAGACACCCCAAAGGACCCATACGACGCTCTGCAGGGCTTCTGGCATTGTCACATTGGCTGGATGCTGGTGAAAAAGGACCGTCGCCGTCTAGGCTATGCTGACACATCAGACCTGAAGACAGACCCACTCATCCGCTGGCAGCATAAGTACTACCCGTTGCTGGTGCTTCTATTTGCGGTGGTTATTCCGATGTCTGTCGCAGGCCTTGGCTGGGGAGACTGGCGCGGTGGCTTTTTCTTTGCCACTGTGCTGCGTATGGTCACGCTTCACCACGCTACCTTCTGTGTGAACTCGCTTGCCCATACCATCGGGCGCCACACCTATGACAGCGTGCAGACTGCCAGGGACTCGTGGGTTACTGCACTGGTAACCATGGGCGAGGGCTACCACAACTTCCACCACCAGTTCCCAAATGACTACCGCAACGCCATCCGCTTCTACCAGTACGACCCGACCAAGTGGTTTATTCGCATAATGTCGACACTGGGTCTGGCTTATGATCTGAAGACATTCCCTGCCAATGAGATCGAGAAGGGCTTTATTCAGATGCGTATGAAAGAGCTGGAAATGAAGCGCACCAAGCTCGCATTTGGCACTCCCGTAAACAAGCTGCCCGTGTTCACCGAGCAGGAGTTTTTGGACCAGGTCAAGAACTACAAGAAGCAGTGGATGGTTATTGACGGCTTTGTCTACGACGTCAAGCCGTTTATCAACGACCATCCTGGCGGTGCAGCGCTCATTCTCAGCGGCATTGGCAAGGACATGACAGAAGCCTTCAATGGCGGCGTATACATGCACCACAACTCGGCCCGCAACCTGATGAACACGTCGCTTCGCATCGGTGTTCTGCAGCGCATTTAGCTGTTTTACTTTAATTGCACTCTAGCAATTGGTGATTAAATGAAAAAAATAGTTATTCTAGCGATACAGAGCTGTGCTCGCTGGACGAAACGCTTTCGGTATCTTCTACGACTGCTCTTCTGGACACGATCAGGGCTTCATAGGCAGTAGCGCCAAGGATCCCGCCAGCCATAGGTGCAGCTACAGGAACCCATGTGTACGAGCCGTGGAACGTAAATACGCCAGAGCCATACCAAATTGCAGCAGCGCACCGCGGGCCCAGATCACGCGCTGGGTTAAAGGAGTATCCTGTCGGATAGCCGATGCTGAGTGCCAAGCCGGTCAGCAGCAGGCCAATGGCAATTGGAGTGCACGATCTGGCAGGGAAATTGTTGGTATCGGTGATGGCAAAGATTCCCAAAACCAGCAGGCCGGTGCCAACAGCCTCGGAGAGGAAAGCGGCGCCATTGCCAATGAATGGGCGGGCAAAATTGCCAAAGGCGCCAGCAGAACCGAATGGGCCGTAGATCTGGCGGTTGTAGCCGTCGAAGGGGTCTAGCGAGTGGGCAAAGCATGCGTATGCAAGAAGAGCACCGACAAAAGCGCCTGCAAACTCAGCAAAAAAGTAAAAGGGGACCTGGATCCACGGCAAGCCCCGGTATCCCGCAAACGACAGGGCAACAGCCGGATTGAGCATGGCTCCCGACACACCACCGGCAACGAACACACCCAGCATCAGCCCAATGCCCCAGCCCAATGCGTTGCCCACCCATGCAGACTCAGCATTGGAAGTAAGCACCGTGTATGTGAGGTTGGCACCGCAACCCATGAGCACAAACACAGCCGTGCCAATGAACTCTGCAAAGTACGGGGCCATGAATATGCGCATTCGGGTAACCCACGTATCCTTAAGGCCTTTTTGACTGGCAAACTCGATCTCTTCGCCAGCACGGTCATCAAAGTTGGTGGTTCCACGGCTGTATCTGCTGCGGCTGCGGCTGCCCTTGCCCTCAGAGGCAAAGCGTGCCGGTGTTGCTGAGTTGGACATCGGTGTATAATATGCAGCAATGTCAGTAACTTGAGTTTAGAAACTATGGACTATGTGCGCTAAATGTTGTAGAACGACGCTGTGCAGTGAGCAAGCAACCACGCAGGAATTGCGTTTGTATACATGTTTGGATATTGCGTGGGCTAGACCTGGACGAGACACAGGTGTTCGATCAGTATGGATATCGAAAGGTCCCTTGTCTGGACCAGACACCATTAACAATAGTGGTTTGAGCGCCATGATGAACAGTCTGATCTAGAATGTTTACAATGCACTGAAAGAAAATGTGATTTAAATGGGCTTAGGCTGTGCGCCGTCGCAGGGCGGCGGAATAGGCGCGTCGGGGTCAATCGGATCAAGGGTTACCGTCCCCACCTTGACGTAGCGCTGGTGGTGTTCAAACAGGCGATGCCAGCTTTTGATGCCCGCCAGCTCACTTTCCGTCAGCCCGCGGGTGTCGTGCGTCAGATGGTCCTTGCGCGACAAGCAGTTGGTGCCAAATGCTCTCGACGCGTCGCGCCCTGCAAACAAATTGTATGTGCTACCGGGGCCGTAAAAGCCGCGCCCCAAGCTGACATCGTAGACGTCGCCCTCTATGGCCAGCAGAATGGGCAGGTCTGGGTTGCTGCCGTCATATTTGGCTAGCTCCTGCTGGGTAAACACGCGTTGCCGGCGCGGAATGTAGTTGCGCCAGTTGGTCCACTTGCTCTGGTGGCCCCAGAGCGCAGTGTCGGTTATCAGGAAGGAGAAGCAAAAGTTCAGAACCACTACGGTTGCAGCAATGCGAAGCACAATCTTCCACCACGCCCTGCGATGCTCTTGCAGAGAAGTCTCGCTGCGCTCCTGCGACGTATCTGCCGATGTAGCAACGGTGCGCTTGCGCTGTTTCAATTCGCTCATAGTGAGAAAAATATTTTTTGATCTGTTGGGTATGTAGCCGATGGTTGGAGCTTTAGCAGATATATTTTAGCTGTAGAGACACAGAGAGGAAGGTTGGGCTAAAAGCAAGGGGCTGCGTGGGTTTGTTGTGGTTCGCTTTCGGCGGCTCGGCAGCAGATATAACGGATCCATCAACCTAAAATTTTTCTCTTTTTCTCTTTACGAATTACAACTAGCCATAATGCAGATTGAAGAAGTCAAAGGAGCCAGCAAAGAGCAGCGCGTTGCCACACACTCACATATTCGCGGCCTTGGGCTCAAGCCAGAAGGGACAGCAGAGCCAGTTGCTGCCGGGTTTGTTGGCCAGGAGACAGCACGAGAAGCAGCTGGCGTGGTAGTCGATCTGATCAAAAGCAAACGGTTTGCCGGACGCGCCGTGCTGCTTGCTGGAGCGCCCGGAACTGGCAAGACGGCCATAGCGTATGCCATTTCGCAGGAGCTGGGGCCACGCGTCCCATTCTGCCCAATGACGGGAAGCGAGGTGTACTCCAGCGAAGTCAAAAAGACAGAGGTGCTTATGGAGAGCTTCCGCCGGGCCATCAGCCTGCGGGTGAAGGAAACCAAGGAGGTGTATGAGGGCGAAGTGACAGAGATCACTCCCGAGGAGGCGGAGAATCCACTGGGCGGATACAGCAAAACGGTTTCCAATGTTGCCATTAGGCTGAAGACAGCCAAGGGAACCAAGCAGCTACGGCTGGATCCCAGTATCTACGAGAGCCTGCTCAAGGAGAAGGTGACTGTCGGCGACGTGATTTACATTGAGGCAAACACTGGCTCGGTTAAGCGTGTCGGGCGGTCTGACGCGTTTGCTACAGAGTACGACCTGGAAGCGGACGAGTATGTGCCGCTGCCAAAGGGCGATGTGCATAAGCGGCGCGAAGTGGTCCAGGACGTTACACTGCACGACCTGGACGTAGCCAATGCGCGGCCGCAGGGGGGCCAGGACATTGTGTCCATGATGAGCCAACTGATGAAGCCCCGGAAGACCGAAATTACAGAGAAGATGCGTGCCGAAATCAACAAGGCGGTCAACAAGTATGTGGAGCAGGGCACTGCAGAGCTGGTTCCTGGCGTCCTGTTTATCGACGAGGTGCACATGCTGGATATCGAATGCTTCACATATCTGAACCGCGCGCTGGAGTCCAACATCTCGCCCATTGTTGTGCTTGCGTCAAACCGCGGGCTGTGCACCATCCGCGGCACGGACGACCAGCGCTCTCCGCATGGCATTCCGCGCGACCTGCTCGACCGCATGCTGATTGTGCGCACAGCGCCATATACCAAGAGCGAGATCCAGATCATCCTCGACATCAGGTCCAAGATTGAGGGCCTCAAGCTGTCGCCGGGCGCTCTGGACCATGCCTCCGACATTGGCGTGAAAACATCGCTGCGCTACGCCATCCAGCTGCTTACGCCTGCCAACATCATGGCCCAGATTGCCGGCCGTAGCGAGATTGAAAAGGACGATATTTCCGAGACTGGCGAGCTGTTCTTCGATGCCAAAAAATCGGTCTCGATTGTGCAAAGCACAGGCGCGCAGATGCTATAGGGGAGTTTTATATTATTTGTTTATTACAATGAGCTGGGCCAACAACCACATACAGCCTAGTCGCCAAACAGGAGCTGCACGCGCTTCAGTACCGAGTCCTTTGATGGGTCATACGGATGGTCCTTGGATGGTATTTCGAGCACCGTGGGAAATGCTGCCGTGTACTCGTCCAACACCTCGCGGATGTCGTCGGCAATGTGCTGGTTGATAAGCACTATTGCTATGTCCTTTCGCTTCGTAAACGAGACAAAGGCCTCTTCTATCTGTTCCTGGGTGGTTTTGGAGTCTACCACCACAAAGTTTGCTCTCTGGTGTGCATCGATATCGCCGATGCCTGCCAACAGCAGGCCCGTCACCGTGTCCTACACAAGCATTGAATTGTAGCTTCCACATACAAAAACACGGATATTACCTCCTGGTCTATAGTGCGGGCATACCTCATCGCCAATTGCGGCAATCAGCGTTCTATCCTTTTGTGCTGCTGCTTGAGACATTATAATTTGCACACGAGAAAGAAGAAAACAATTTTTTGCTTTATTGAAAACCCGCACATATATTGCCTGCTATGCCGTCAGCTTCTCGAGTAAAGGCATGTATTTTCGACATGGACGGTTTGCTGCTGGACACAGAGACCATATACTCCCAGGTCACAAACAAGATCCTCGAGCCGTTCAACAAGACGTTTTCTCTAGAGACCAAGCTGAAGATGATGGGGCGTGACGTTAGAACTGCCACTGACATCCTGCTGACCGACCTGGAGCTGCCGCTGACGTTTGAGGAGTACAACGACCAGGCCACTGCGCTGAAGATGACGTACTTTCGCTTGGCCGAGATGATGCCGGGCGCCGAGCGTCTTATCAAGCATCTGTCCGCGCATTCTATTCCTATTGCGCTGGCAACGAGCTCCAGCAAGCAGATGTTTTTAATTAAAACTGAAAACCACGGCGCTATCTTCAAGCTATTTGGCAGCAACATCACTTGTGGCGACGATCCCGATGTCAAGCACGCAAAGCCTGCGCCTGATATCTTCCTAACAGCCATGCAGCGCCTGGATGTCTCGCTGGAGCCGCAAGACTGCCTGGTGTTTGAGGACTCTGCCAATGGCGTGGAGGCTGCTTGCAATGCAAACATGAAGTCGCTCTGGGTGCATGACATGCGCTTTTCGCTGGACAATGACCCGCCTGCCGAGCACCGGGCTACCGAGCGCGTCACTTCGCTGCTGGATTTCGACCCAGCAAAGTACGGGCTTCCTCCATTTGAGAACTAATAAATTGCACAAGCTGCTAGTGCGCTTCTAGCCATTTTCTGTAGCTTGAAAATACATCTGTGCACAGCAGAAAGAGCACTTCATCTTTGGCGCGGTCAAGAATCGACAGAGGCACGTAACTCTCCTCGACTGCAGAGTGGATTTCTGCCACCGCTTCGCCAGGGATGCTAATAAACATGTGCGAGCTGCTGCTGAGATATGTGCAAATAAAGTTCGAGAACGAGCTTTTGACAGCTTCGGGAAACTGCGTGGACTCGTCAACAACCAGTGGTGGCAGCAGCAGCATTGCCGATTCAAGAATCCCGCGAGTGATTGGGATCAAGTCCGCCAGAGGATGTTCCTTGACGGTCTGAATTTTCGATCGAGACTTGTCTAAATAGGCATCGACGGTGGGGTCGGGTGTATGGGCGTGTACCTGGTTCTCTCGCAATGCATCAATCACTTGGTATTTTAGCAGCTGGTAGTCATGAAGAAACGACGGCAACTCCGACCGGTAGCAATGAGTAGCATACTGCAGAAAGCGCTCTCTCTTAGCCTTGTCTTCCAGCGTCATTTGGAACTCCTGGTACAGCGATGTGTAGAGGCTGCGCCGAGGCCTGGTCCCGCCATATGGATTGCCAAACCCATTTGGCGGGGGTCGAATTGACATCCAGTTATAGCGCTTTATGCTGCACCACAGCGGCCAGCAGACAGAGGATATGTGTGTCGCAAGCATAGCTAGCCAGATAATGAAAAACTCCGACAGGTGCACTCTTTCTTGCCGTAAAACGGCCACCCATATAGTGTAGAGCACCAGCGCCATCTGCGAAACAAGCATACATATTGTGATATCTGTGCGCGTGCTGTAAATGTTTCTGCTTAAACACATTGCCACTTGAAGCGCCAAGAATACAGGACCAATAAACAAAGCAGCTGTGCCGTACGGAAACCACATCTCCCATCCGAAGTCGTCAGAACAGGCAAGTCGGGATGCAGGGCCATAAACTGAATACGTTGCTGACTTGGTACTGACCACTGCTGGATATACAGTCAGCAGCGCACTTGCTAGCCCCAGAAGCAAAAGCAGCGGTTTGACTCTGACTAGCCTTCTTAGCGGAGTATGCACCACTTCAGAAGGGTCTTCAGGACATGTCAGACTATCCTGTGATTGCTGGATAGTAAGCTCCGACCATAGATCTAGCGTCTGTGCAGTTTCTGGACGGAGAGATTCGCCACAGAAATTCTTGTATGACATAGCCAATGTTCTATCAGCCATTTGGTTGCTGGAAGACGCACATGGCAATATCACATGTTGAGCTGTAGTCTGCGCCCTGTTCATCCAGCCAAGAAGCAAATGCTGGATGCCGCGCATTGTTACAGCTAGCAACCACATTAAAACTCCCAGCGAAATAATCCAGAGCCTAAATGTGCAGGGATACTGGCGCAGTGAAGTGGCAGTTAGTGAAGCAGCACCCAGTATTGTACCTGCAACGGCTTGGACAATGACTAGTGGGATGGATCGCTTGGCAAGCATCTCGTCTTTGCATATATGTCGATAAACCAAGGCGGCAGTAGTTACAACCGCAAAGAGAACATAAATACCCAGCAAGGAGCACATAAATACAAATCGAGTGGTGAGCTCGGCCTCGGTAAGCGCCTGGTTCGATCTGTTCATTACTGCGTTACAGAGATTCTTCTGCGATCCAGCACTAAGGCAGGTTTAGCGATTTATAAATGATATAAACGTTAAATAAACAATAAACATAAAAATATAAGGACACGAGCTGGAATGCCTCCTGGTCTTTTTGAGTTTGCTGCCGTTTTGAAGTAAGAATCCACAGCTGGGCCTTTTAAGGCGAAAAAAAAAGAGCTGCAGCTGCATCTCACACAGCCAACAAGGCATTTAAGGGATGGTCAGCCCAGCCACTGTGCCATTATTTCTTTCTGCCGGTCCAGCATCCAAAACGGGCCAAGAAGGCCATTGTGTGGTTCCTGAGATATGCACTGCCAGATTAGACAAATAAACAGATGCATCGACAAACCAGCGCAGACGCAAGGAAATTGGAAATTTGTTTGTATAGTGTGGGATAGTGTTTATACAAACTTTTTTTTAGCTATCGCTGGCTAAATACGCGTTGGAGCACACGTCAAATTTCTGGGGATCACGCTTTACAGCAGCCAAAACATGCAGCGGCGTAAGCAGCAACGGTTGGTGCGAGGCTCCAGCTGGAACATGGTCCGCAGCGGCGGTGCGAGCAGCGCGGTTGCTGCGCATAGTGCTGTCAGAGGCAGCAATGAGATCGCGCAGAAACAGCTTTGTTGCGTCAAGCAATAGCCGGCCCACTACCAACCGCTGGTCCAGGGCCTCGCTAAGCGCCTCATCAGTGCTGTTAGGAAGGCAGACTTGAGCTGCCGAGCCTTCTATCCCCGTGCCCAAAGCGCTGCTGCCCCCAGCAACAGAAAGACGCGAGGCTGTCGCACAATTCAGCTCTAGTGGACGCACAATCGACCACACCCAATCAATGGCCTCGTCATCAGCTCCACTCAAACTTTCCAAACTGCATTCTGCCAGGTCGCCACCGGTTTCGCTCGGCTCCGATGTTCCGTGGTCTTTGACACTATAGCTCTCATCACTGCCAACATCCCGCTCATTCTGCTGTTCAATGTGATAGCGCCGTAGCGACTCTGCAATGACTTCAATTCGCGCCCGCGACGCACTATCTGTGTTGCGATCAACAGCGTCCGCTTCATCAATCAGTACAACAGCACCGGTTTCGTCATCGGGAGTGTCCCATCCTTGTGGAAGCGCATTCAGTACGTCATTGACACTGGTAGCTGTTGTCTGCTTGGGCTGGGTCATTGACGCGCACTCTTTAGTGCAGTAAACTGGATGGTTTGTTGGGCTGCGTGTATGACCTTGGTCCAGGTAGTTGTTTTCTACCAGCAGACCACAAGCATTACAGAATATACTGTGGCTATCGGCATGCCTACCATCAGCATCGCCAGAATCAATTTGTGCCTGATCAGGCAGGAAGAAGCGCTGCTCATCTGGATTAAGCACTGGCAATGGAACAAATCCATTTTGCCGAAGCCATTGCTTCAAGGATCTCTGCCCTTTTTGCTGGAAGCCGCGCGATCTGCATCCGCTGGCCCACAGACACAGCATCTCAACCACCTGTTTAGCCACTGCATCCTCGCAAGACCGAGTCCTGTCAACAACTGTGTTGATAGTTTCCTCGTCAGCGCCACCTTGAATCAGAACTTCCCGATAAATGTTTCCAGCCATCTTGACTGAATCTTGAACTGTGAGGCTTTGTGCATCTAGACCAACATTATCAAGCGCCTTTGAAATCAGATACAGCAATGCTTGGTTTCTAGAGTATTCAGACAGAAGCCGCTTGCCAACGGGCCATGAATAGCGCCAAACTTCTGTAGAAATAGCAACTCCCCATGTCCATTTGTCAGTTACAGCATCTGGAAGAGATACCGTGGGGGGTTCGTCAGGCTGGTTGTTTTGTGGCACTGCGTCACTTAAAACCAGCGGATAGAGCTTACAGAGCACTTGTATCAAGTCATACAGCAGAGAATTGACAGGAGGAGGCGGTATGGCTGACAAATGTGTCTGTGATGGCCCAGCACTGGCCGTGTTTCCTGGCCCAAGGAACCCTCGGCGATCAAGCTCGAGATCAATAGGGGTTTCTGAGCTTATGCTCGAGTGAGTGTCGTCTAGCTTTAGCATATGCACCAGATCGACGGGTTTGTTGCGCTTGTCGCAGAAAAACAGCTGAATCCGCACCGGAAACTCGCCCCAGCCCCACCTAGTCAGCTCAAACGTGGGCGGTGTTAAGTCTACAATGTCGTCTGGCCGATATGATGGGTGCAGAAACACCCGCACCTTGCGAATGTAGTTGCCAGGCATGTCGGTTTCTGATAAGCCCCGAATAAACAGAGTCCATTTGTGTGTACATCGCTCCTTTCCAGGAGGCCGCTGCTGCAAATCTATAAACTGCGAGATATTTCCCAACATAACTCGCCGGATAACATGAAAACGCGATTCTTGCGCTGGCTGAACCAGCACTGATGTGCCCTTTAATTGAACATGTCTCTGAGCCTCAGAGACACCATCCCAAGACTCGTCATCGTCGCTGCTGCTGCTGTTTTCTGCATTTGTCTCTCGGTGTTTGCTGATATAGTCCAGTGCGTCAGTAACTCTGCTCATTTGCTCTGAGTCTAGCCTGTTTGCAAGTGTCGATAGACTAGGCGTGCGCGCTGGAGTTCGGCGACGGCTGCCTTTGCCGGTACGCGGCTGTGCTTTGTCGTCATCTGTGTTTTGCGCGTATAAATCATCGTAATAGTCTTCTGCAAGCCTGGCAGATGCTGCTGCTGCCGCCCTTCGTGGTCGCTCGCGTAAATTTCCAGCCGATCCAAATGACTGCCGACTATATTGCTCTGAAGCGTCAGACACGGGCTCATTTAATCGGCGGAAGTAACTTTGGAAGCCGTCGGCCGCCTCACTAGATAAAGGCATTGCATGCTGTTGTAACCGAATGGCGCTTTCAAGGACCTCAAGCAGCGCTTCGCTGTGCTTCAGGCGTTCAGATATGGTGTGTACTTCCTTTTGCTTTGTGTACATTTCCAGGTCCAGTTGCTCGCGAAGTATACTTTCCATACGCGAATGGTCCTGTTCATTTGATATATTGAGCCGTTGCCGCTTTCTGCTTTCGGCTGTATTAGTCGCAGGCGGCGACTTGCTGCTGCTGCTGCTGCTGCTAATGCTGGCAATTGCAGTGTCGTTAACCATGTGCTTAATTGAGGTGGAAAGGGAGAAAAAAACTTTTTTTTTTTTTTAAAAAAATTATGGCTTGTCAAGCCGATTATATTTCATTTATTGAATCAAGGTGAAGCCTAGTGATGGCTGTACTTTGCGTATGCCTGAATAAGCACGCGATCGCCACTGCCACGGCCAACACGAACGCTGCCCAGACGCTCACGCTCCAGCGAAAAGAGACAGTCACGTACAGTAACTAGCAGCGGCGTGGTAAGAGTAGTTGCACGGTGCGGCAGCAGCGCTGACTGTGGCCGAAGCGTGCCGTATGGCATTGGAGACAGTCCTTCCGGTGTTGGTGTAGCTAGAGCAGAGCCGTCATGGTCGCTACCAGCGCCAAAGCTCGAGCGAGCCCGCGAATGGCTGGGTGGAGGTTGATTAGTGCTGTTTAGAGAAAGGGGCGTGCCCGATCCACCAGCGGCAGTATTGCTGCCAATGCTGGCTGTGCGGGTGGGCGCTCTATGCGACAGCTGGCCACCTCCGCCAATATCAGGCGCGTCAGAGCCGGGGGTTTGCAGCAGAGTAGTGGCTGCAGCAGTCGCTCGCTGGCTCTGTTTTCCAGGCAGCCCACCGCTGGCCCAGTCTGCTGAGCCCGCAGTCATCCACGCTTTGCGTACTCCACCAGCAGCACGAAGCGCCGTCAGATTGCTAATCTTGTTCTGCAGCTCTTCCGGCATGTTCTTGCTGGTGTATGCTGGTGATTCATTCGCGTCGTCCTTCTTTCTACCACGCTTGCTTCCTCGGCTCTGTTCGCTGGAGTCTGGGCCTGCTATTTCGCCTGGCCTGCGAGCATTGTCGCTGCCCTTAATGCCATCGCCTCCTTCGCTGACCAGCTGAGACCGCTGGTTTTCATCGTTGGCAGATGCCTGCCCACCATCGCCATCATGCTGCGGGCTGTGTTCCATCGTATTGCGCTGCTCACGCTCTAGCAGCCGCTGTTGTCGTGCCTGTTCACGCAGCTTGTCTACATGCTCAATGATTATAAGCTGTTTCTTGACATCAAGATGCGGCGTAATCTTGTATAGCGGAAGTCGCGTTACTGGATCAAGCGGAGGCGGAGGCAGAGTTTGTGTTCGAGCGCGGTGGTGCGCTGCTGCCGACACCAGCTCCATAAATGAGCGCAGGCGCTCTTGCAACGCGTACGATAGGTACGGAATGACATCGGCAGTGACTGCACGCATGTGCAATCCTCGACACACTTTGGCCACTATTGCTTCCAAAATCGCGGGGTTTGCAAATTTTGCCCGCATCGCACGGTCTCGTGCCACTTCCACGCCATTGATCTTTACGGTTGAATGACGTGGGCCGTCATACATCGCGCCATATCCACCCGGAAGCCTTCTTGAAGTGTCGTAATGCATCCCTGAGATCATTTCCGACTCCTCACGAAGATCCACACCTGTATACCCAATTACATCGTCAATTGAAAACATATCGCCGCCAATTGCCGAGCTTGAACGCTCTCGGGTGTGCTTCTCCTTGAGCCGGCGCTGAGCATCCCTTGCTGCCATCCGGTCTCTCATTGGGTCGATGCCTCGGCTCCTCTCTCCGCCACGGGCACCATCGTCAGTATCGGACTGATGCCCGCTGGTTCCCGCAGTGCTAGTGCGGCTAATGACATTGCGTGCCACTGAAAAATCCATGGGGTCGTCCACGTCCATATAGGCATTCTGCCGACCCCGGGCTTCTTCCTGAGCCGCTGAAAGCCCATAGTTGCCGCTGAGATGTCTGTTGCCACCCGCTCCCCCCATAGATGGATTACTGTTCAAGGACAGTGACGAGCCTGCTAATCCCGTCTGATTAGAAAACATGTCTAGATCGGGTTCAGAGCTCATGTCCATGTCGGTCCTTTGCTTTTTTACGCCAATTCGAGGAACCGGCGAGCTTTGACGACGCGGGTCTGCCGGGCGCTTTTTAGGCTTGGGCATAGGAAGCGTCCCTTTCCGCTTAGAATCCTTACCCTTATTGTCTGCGCTAGGACTTTCAGGACGCGAGTCCGGCTGAGGAACTTGCGTGCCTGAACTGCGCATAAGCTGGCGATGTGTTATCAACGACTGCAGTTTCGTTATTTGCGCAAGCTGCTGTCCTCGCTCGTCTTCGGAAACATTGGCCATATTTCCCATAGGGTTCGTTAGCAAATTCCCAAATGCATTCAGTTGCATGTTTAGCTTAGCCAACTGTTCATTGGATATGGCTGGATTCAGTATAATCTGGCGCCAGCGAGAAATAACCATTTCGAATGAGTTTTGTCCAGATGCGCTTGCTGACGGCGCCCCTGCGTCCGAATGCGGCAGACTACCAGAGGATATCAATGAAGCCAGGTCGCTCATTCCGGCAAACTGCTCACTACTGAAAGCTTGCCCAGATTGGCCCAGCGACTGACGCGTAAGTGCAAGGCTTCGGCTAGCATCAGGAGCCGGAACGTTCATCAGGTTTTGAGTCGACAGCGTGTTTGATGCCATAGATGAAGGGGTGGCCGATGGACTATGTGAAGTCCCTGGCCGTTGTCCTAAGACCCCCACTGGATGTGGACGATGCAATGAAGGCGATTGCTGCCCAGCTGGAGTGCCTGGTGGTCGGTTAAACTTTTGCATACGCTGCTGCTGCTGCTGCGGTGTAGGCACACTGGATGCCCCACGTGTCCCTTGGTTCCGCATCAATGCCAACATGTCTTGGAACTTTGACCCCATTATAGCTTCTGCATCTTTCATAAACGTAGGAAAGTCAACTGCTTTGGATTGTAAGCCACGAAACAGCTCTGCCAGTCGCTCCTGCTGGTCCGGCGGCAACGTGCTCATAGTGGCCGCTAACCACTTTGATGGATCGGTGGATTCCCCAATAGGCCGAGGTTGAGGCCGTACTGGAGGCCGTGCACCAGCATTATTCTGGCCAGCTGGACGAGCGCTCATTTGCTGAGCTGCCGGACGAGCTTGCGCGCCTGCAGAGCCAGGCTGCTGTTGTATGATTTGTCCAGAAAATGGCGGACGAGGCTTTGAAGGTGGACGGTTTCCTTGCGGAGGCCGTTGCTGCTGTTGCTGCTGTTGCTGCTGCCGTTGGGGCATCGATGACGAACGCGGTGCTGGCGACGAGATATTGGGCAGAGTCTGCGGCCGAGGAGTAGAAGGGCGATATGCTTGTTGCTGAGGTCCGGTGGCACTTCTAGCGGACTGTGCAGCCGATGCATCTGCAGATTGCTCCATGTTGCCAGAAAAAGGTGTAGTTGACCCTGAACCATGCAAGCTGCCTGGAGTTGCCGGCTGGCCCGAAAGTGCTGAAGTGTAGCCTCCAACCGATTGGGCACGGCTTGAGCCTATCTCTGCGCTGTTATTGCCAAGGCTCTGTAGCCCCAACAGAGGATTTGTCGGCAATGACAACCCACCTGAAGCAGGAGTCTGTGCTGGAGAAAACGCTGAGCTTGCTGATGCATCGGCATTTCCCAGTGCCCGTGATGTTATGTTACCCGCAGCGCCAGGTGCTGTGGAACCCATAGCTTTAAAATCAATTCCCAAATCCCGACCAAGTGCTGCTAACGGGTCGTTCTCTGACGTATTCGTTTGCGTGCTGGGCAGCGCCAGATTAGATGAGAAGTCAGCATTAATGCTGCCTAGAAGCTTGTTGATTTCGTCATCAGACACTTTGGATGTATCCACCGAGTCGCCAAGCGATCGCATAAGCTGGTCGATATCGGAAGCTATTGGTGCTGAAGTTGCCAGGCTAGTGTTTCCCGTGCTGCCTGAATTGCTGTTGCCAGAATTTGCGGCAGAGATGCTACTTAAACCGGCCGAACTACTAAGATCTCCAAGCATAGACAGCAGCGACTGGCTCGTTGCATCCGCTGCTGTCGTAGGTGGCGTGCTTTGGGCAGAACTTTTATCTGCCATGGTAAGCGTAAACAGATTCTAAATACCGAATGTGATAAATTGGTAAGTGATGGCATGGCTGTTGCTTGTATGCAGCATCTAAAAGTGCTGACAGTTACCTTTTTTTTGCCTTGGCAAAAAAACTACGTCCTTCCGTTATGCCTTGACAGCGAACTTGTTTTCAGTAACTAGAAGGAAGGCAAATTGGCAAAAGAAATACAGCATAATCAGGGTAGCAGTGATTATGCATTTTGTTCTTCGCCACATCAAATGTTACAGAGTGGGTATAGTCACGTGTATTTACAAATAGCAAAATATTAAAGTGGTGCCATGCTCCATGAGTGTGTGGGCTGTACTTTAAAGCAGAACATTTGTATATGATGATGATGAGGATGCTGCTGCTGCTGCTGCTGATGTTTGAATTCTCAGTTGCATTTTTGTATGAGTGCGCTGGCATTCTGTTGCGACTACCGCACTTGCGTACAAAGTCTGCCAAACATTCTTCTAAACGACTCTGACTTTCAGCCAAACTTGGCAAAAGTTAGTAATAAAGCACCGAGTATATCGGTATGTGCGTTGTTCACATGTAGCCTATTTCCGTCTCAAGTGCTACAAAGTACTTGTGAGCCTGGTCAGAAATGCCCCAATCTGCAGATTTGGCGAGATCAGAAGAAGCACCAGGTGATTAGCGTTAATCAATTACTCAAAAAATGAATTTTTTTCTCCAGTTGACCTTTTGTATTTCTCTTGGAATTGAGCAGCTTGCTATTTGGACTGTTGGTTGTTATAAGATAAACAACACAGGAGGTACGTCGCAATGCCGCAGAACGAATATATTGAGGAGTCGATTAAACGGTTTGGCCGCCGCTTTGACCATGCCGAGCGCAAGCGCAAGAGAGAAGCACGCAAAGTGCACAAAGACGCTGCGTTTGCACAGAAGGTACATGGCCTAAAGGCCAAGTTGTACAACAAGAAGCGCCATGCAGAGAAGATCCAGATGAAGAAGACGCTGAAGATGCATGATGAAAAGAACGCCAAGCAAAAGACTGATGATGCGGTTCCTGAGGGCGCCGTGCCGGCATATCTGCTGGATCGTGAGGGCCAGCAAAGAGCCAAGGTCCTGAGCAACATGCTGAAGCAGAAGCGGAAAGAGAAGGCTGGAAAATGGAATGTGCCGCTTCCCAAGGTGCGTGGCATTGCCGAGGACGAGATGTTCAAGGTTGTCAAGACAGGCAAATCTAAGTCAAAGTCCTGGAAGCGGATGGTGACCAAGCCTACCTTTGTGGGCGATGGGTTTACGCGCAAGCCGCCAAAGTACGAACGGTTTATCCGGCCAATGGCGCTGCGTTACAAAAAGGCCAATGTCACACATCCGGAACTGAAGGCAACATTCCAGCTGCCGATTATTGGCGTGAAGAAGAACCCGCAAAGCCCAATGTACACGCAGCTGGGTGTGCTTACCAAGGGAACAATTATTGAAGTCAACGTCGCCGAACTGGGGCTGGTGACTACGGGCGGCAAGGTGCTGTGGGGCAAGTACGCCCAGATCACAAACAACCCTGAAAACGACGGGTGCATCAACGCGCTTTTGCTTGTGTAGCTTACAGTAGTACGTAATTTGGTTTTAACTAAATTTTTTACCTTGTATTCCATGATCCGGAAACCCAATCGAGCTTTTGCTAAAGACATGCACCATGTGACTGGGATCTCCTATACTCTAAATAGCAACTGGCCGTATCAATCGGAAAATCGGCTGTGCTTCTTTTGGACTGTGGGGGCTTTTGTTCCCTGCACTTGGTGCATCTGCAGATGCGATGCAGCAGTAGCAGTGATTGATGTCCCTTTTTCCCTTGCCACACATCAATTGGATTGCTCAGCTCTTTCTGTTTCTTCTCGGCTATCTTCAACAGGAAAGCATTCACATAGTATCAGTATTTGTTTCTGGATCTAGCAACATTGAGGTCAATGGCTTGGCTTAAACGCAAGTCACAACGTGCTACACAGCGGCGAATACTCCGATTGCCAGCCAATATAGTAATTGGCTTTGCGGAACCACACCTGGCTGAACAAAGAGCGACAAGTACCGCAGATATTTATAGCAACAGCAGCAACAGTTGTCGGGCTCTTCAACTGTCAAAGAACGACAAGGAAGCTTCCTCCTCGACAACAGAAGCAACAAGCAAATCATGCACGTTAGCAAACACCACTAGTCAGGCTTTGAAAGACGACTTGCCATCTAGCATTGCCATTGCCAGCCGCATAGCTTCTAGCAATAGCATTGCGGCAAATATCGGCAAAAATAGTGTGTGTTTATCGCCAGCAGATCTGGCTAACAATGCTGTAAATCTATCGCGCCAGCAGCTTTCATGTATCCTTCCTCAAATTGCAATCTTTGCCAAAGACATTACTCGGCTTATTCTGACAGAAAACAAGCTGGTGCAGCTGCCTGATGAACTTGGCTATTTGCGCCAGCTGCAATTTATTGACATTTCGCTAAACCAACTTAGGGCAATACCAGCAACGGCTGGGTATTGGCAAAACCTCCGCATTCTAATAGCCAGCGGCAATCGCATTGCCGATATTCCCACATCAATTCGCCATATTCCGCAACTCAGCATCGTGGATCTATCAAATAACAGACTTCAAGCTGTACCTGTTGCCTTGTGGAAAATGCAAAGCCTGGAGCAAATCAACCTGGCACACAATTTAATCCGAGCAATTCCCGCGCCTATTCTTGCTCCCGACGGTGCTCTTGCACAAAATAGAACCAAACAAACATCGTTTATGCTTTATGGATGCCCTATTGGAAGAGGTATTGCTGACCATATTGATTTGCCCTTCACGGTGCTTTCCATGCGGTTCATTCACGGTGTTGTCAAGCATGATGAAGTGAAATTGCAGGCAAGCCGCCAGCCGGTGCCATCGCTGACAGACATTATTATCTGTAGAATGGCCAACAACAACGACAGACTTTCTGAGGATTTGCCAGAGCACATCCGTGCACGCTTTAACGACTTGCTTGAATGCGACTACTGCTCCAAGTTGTATCCAGCAGATGCGGGTATCAAGCGCTGGCGGCTGGTGTATCGAAAAAAACTAATTTGGCCGGTAGAGTACAACTTTTGTTCAGCACACTGGAACACAGAAAAGCAGCGGATTGCAGCGCTATTTGCCCCGCGTGAGCTCGCATGCTTGCAGCCATATCATGCATCTAAACAGACAGCACTGCGCCAAACAAAAAACAAAATTGCTCAGCAAGAGCAACTGCATTCGTCTAAGACACCATCTACGATAAAGCGAGCTATACAGCAACTGTTTGGACGGCAGATTTCCCAGCCGACCAGCAGCGACATGGATGCTCCTGTCTGGCAGATTCTGGAAGATGATGTTCCCAATCTCCCTGATCTGAGCGGCCTTTGTATATATCCAGCACAACAGCTATGTTGATGTGGCAAACATCCAGTCGTCATCTTCAAGGCTAGCAATCTGTTTCCGAAGTGCACTCATTGTAAGAGGCTTCCATGCTGACTTTATATCGTTTTCGGCCTTGCGTGTAAGCTGCTCCAGATCGCCTTCCTGGTTAAGGTTCAAGATAAAGTCCTGATCTATTGCATTCTGCTGGTTACCAAACGGTGTTGGTGGGCCATCGGCATTGGAATGCCCTAAACCACCATTGAGACATCTCGATGGCGTCAGACTGCTGTTTATGGCAGGAGACCATTCGTGGTCCTGTTCAGCATGGTGCATATGCATGGCTGGCTTTGGTACTCCTGTTTCTGGAGGTGTTTGGTAGTCCCAATCCAGCGGCTCAGTACCATTTGTGGCAGCATATAATCGCTGTTGTTGTTGCTGCATGACAGGCGTGGCAAATGCGCTAGAACCAGCCGCTTCTTCGACTGCAGCTGGGTAGCCAAGGTCAAAGCTGGGCGGCTGGTGTAGAGCAAAACGTGGTGGTGCTAAATCCAAGCGACGGCCGATAGCCCCTGCTGCTATGCGGCTGGCGGGCGTGCCGGTAGTATAGCTGTCGGCTCCAAGGCCGTGCATACTATCCATTTCCATTTGATGCGTCTCTAGGCCATGTAGCTGGCCAACAGGGGTCTCAAGGTCGCTGTCCTGTGTACGGGGTTGAGGTGACTGTTCCGAATATTCCATTACGATACTTCAATAAAACATAGAACATCAGCTGAAAGCACAAGATGGATTGTAAACACAACAGAATATGGGTCTAATAATTATGAAACATTTAACTCGTGAGACCTTATAGTCACAACCGACTGCATGGAGCATGGCTGCATTGGTGCCAGCCTTGACGCTTCTATGCTATGCAGCACAGGGTTACGCTGATAAAACAAGCACTCACTTCTTTTGGAGCTTTTTCAGAATGCCTGTGATCTGGCTCGATAAAACCGGCTGGCCGCGCGATGTCCGAGCGCTATGCCGCTTGTGGTCTGCCTTGCGCTTGTGAGCATACTTTATGCGCTGCATTTCTGCCTGCCTAATCTCTTGTTCGCGCCGCCGCTTCTCCTCCTCCTTTTGCTTTTTGATCTGCTCGCGCTCACGCAGCACCTTCTGGAAGGGATTGCTGTTCGGCTTGTGCTTGCGTCTGCTGATTGCTCTGTCATTGGGCGCCCTCACGGCGCCAGAGCTGTGGTCTCCAATTTCTGCTGCGTTGTGGTTGTCAGAGTGTTCTGTGTCTTGCTTCTGCGCCTTCTTGGCTTCCTTCTTTAGCTCCTTAAAGTACTTTCGTTTAATGGTGGATGCCCGGTTCCGCTCGATGGTCTTTTTGATGATTTTGCCGCGGTATTCTTTCGAGGCTGGCACATCAAGGCCCGCCGCGTCGGGGACTCGCCGCCGGCTGCTAACAGCTTCGCTTGGACCTACCATTTAAACAAAATAAGTTTTTCACAGAAGAAAAAAAAGTTGAATTGGCATTTAATTAAAACCCGATGAAAAGAGATTAAGTGATCAGAAGGGGAGGCAGAATAACCAGAAGCAAATGGCCCTTAATATTGATATAGAGAAGCTCAGCGCTTACTTGCGGAAGAACTTGCCATTGGGGGAGCCCGAGTTGGACAGAGCCTCGATCTCGCTCTCGAGCTGCTTAACCAGGTTATGTTCCTGCTCGAGGTCTTTGTTGAGGCGGTCACGCTCGGCAATGAGTCTTTGCTCCCACTGGCGGAAGCGGTTCTCCTCCAGCTTGACTTTCTCGGTGAAGCGCGCGCGCAGGTTGTCCTCCTCCTCGCGGAACTTCTTGTTGTCGGCCTTCTTGAGCTTGGGCTCGCCAAACTTGCGGGTCTTCATCTGTGTGATCCGGTACTTGTCGTAATGGAACTCCTCCGTGGTGGAAATTAGATCGAGCATGTGGGTGCGGATCAGTAGGCTGCGCAACTTCTTGAAGTCGCAGTGCTGGTCGTTCTCGACCTCAGCCACGCCCCATGGGTACAGACGGCCCTTAACCATGCGCCCGTCCTCGGTTCTGACCTCCTTGTCGCTGCCAATGATCGCGAATGGCATGGCCGAGATGATGTCCCGGTTGCGCTGCATCGAGTGCTCGTCTTCGCTCTCAATTGGAGGCTGGTAGATGCGGATGCTCTGCGCGTCAATGACATCCATGATACGCTTCTTGAACTGTCTCAGCGCTGCCGGCGACAGCGTGTCTGCCTTGGCAATCACCGGAATCAGATTCACTCGCGCACCAATTGCCTTCATGGCACGCACATCGAGTGGCTTGAGGCTACATGTCGCAACAGGCATTGTTCGTTTGTCCCCCGTTGGACCGCAAGGAATGTTAGTAAAATGGTGCTGTAGAAAGTATACTTGGAGAGCCACAATTTGTGGCGCCTGTACAAAAGCGGCGCGCGCTGTTTGTGTGTTTGTTTGTTCAAGAAAGGGTCAATAAACAAAACAGTCTTCCAGCAAAAGCAGTGTACTTACGTATGGCCGTTAGGGCGGATAAAGTAAAGGCAGGCATGGACGCGCATATCGACAATGCCTTTGCGAACGGGCTGCTGCTCCTGGCGGAGGTACTGTTCGTACTGATTTTCGATAAAGTCCACCACTGGGAGCCAGCAGTCGTTGTTGTCAACATAGTCGCCGAATCCGGGCGTGTCAACAACATTGAGCTTTACACTGAACATCTTCTCCTCAAGCTCTACATGGTAAATATTGGGTTAGCGCTGCACAGAACAGATGCTGCTCAAGTGTGCTTCAAAAGATTACTTACCGGCCTTGTGGATGTTGATGTCGACGGTTCTGTCCATCTGCTTCTTGCGACGGCTGGCGTCGTCGAGAGGCTCGATGAGCTCCGTGGTCAGCAGCGTGTTGATGAACGTGGTCTTTCCAGTTCCCGATTCGCCAACCACCATCAGCGAAAAGTTTGTGCCCTTTTTGGTCACAATCTTGTGCAACTGATTGGGCAGATTGGCAATGCCAATTCCCCCGCTGGAGGGCTGGGTCTTGGCGGAACCGTTCGTGTCGGAGGCAGTCATTTCAAACAAAAGAGTGCGTTGCGAAGGGAGACGTTGCTAACAAAGGAGGGCGCCTGAAAAAGCCAAGTAACTATATAACGGAAAGAAAGAATGGTAACAGAGCACACGAAGGGAAGGGAAGAAGTGAGTTAGCAGAAAAAAAATAATGCGGTGGTAAGCAGGATATAAGGAGAGCCAAAAGAAAAGATTGTCGCCAGGGAGCAAACAGCCAGAGTCGGAGTGCGTCGAGAGCGTCCCCAAGGCACTTGATGGTAAACAACAACAAAAACAACACCTATTGTTGCTGCCTGTATTGCCTGCCCAGAACAAGCAGTTAAAGCGCGGTCTGGTCTGGCTTTGAGCGCCTCTCAGGAAATTGCTCTACAACGCTTTATGGGGACAGCCAGCAGCCTAGAGATTGTCTGTGACGAAGCGGCGTAGCATGAGCGTTTTCTTCGCCACCGGCTGGGTCTTTGGCCAGCCACAGCTAGACTGCCCCGGTGGTCAGCCCCATAGGCACGCAATCCCTATAGGACGCGAACACAGATTAGTTACAGCATAGTGCTTACCAAAGCTAGTTTATGTACTGCACGATCAGCAAGGCTTGCGATTCAGATACACGGCAAATAGAACACAAGATGGGCGTCCGCTGTTTATTATTGCAGATGCAGAAAAATAATAAAGAGCTATGCAAGATGGAGAGAAGGAAGCAGAATAGAGCATGCAATCGAGCAAACTTGCAATGTCGCAGCGCAAGAATGAACGGCCACAAAACTTACTAGCTACTGCTGCTACAAAAAGCTACAAAAAACGTTGCCGTTCTCCACGCTAGCAATAACCCGCGCTACTGCGCATGCCAATTCTCCGCCATTCTTGCCAAAAACTTGTTGTCTCAGAGCGCATCGGCGTTCTATTGCGGAGGTGTGTTTAAATACCGCAGAGCCAGCACCCCGTTGCTGTCCAATTCAAAGCACGTTAGTGCATCCCTTTTGCTTTGGCTCACCATGGCCTTGGCGCTGGATACTCGCGACACGACGCTGTCGGGCATATGTGCCGTGCTGTTGATCTTGCCTGCCGTGGCAGCAATACCCCACGGGCCATCGGCTAAACGCACATTGATAGTGTTGATTGCCGCCTTTTTCTGCTTGTACGCCTTCATCGTTTGCAGCGTTCCATCCAGCATCGTTGCCAGCACAATCTGAATCAGCCGCGAATGTGCCACAATGCACACATGCTTCAGGCCCTGATCCGTCGCGGTCTGGACAATATGCTGGATGCAGGGCATGGCCCGCTTTGCGCAGGCAGCTGGAGACTCGCCACCAGAGCCCGGTGCCGAAAGATCCGTCTGGTGCTGTTCATCCCATTTGACCACCAGGTCGTTATAGCCAGCTGTGACGTGGCGGCCTTCAAGATCGCCAAACTCCAGCTCGTTCAGCTCTGAAAATCTGTCAACTGGAATATCCGGATGATGGGCGCTGATTGCAGATCCGGTCTCTATTGTCCGGCGAGCTGCCGACGTTACAATCCAATTGACAGAGTCTGTTTGGAACCGATTGCCGACGCATTCGGCTTGGCGCTTTCCGCGGTCGTTAAGTGGTGGGTCAATGCGCTTGCCCTGCACGCAGTTGTGTCGGTTGACCTCGGTCTCGCCGTGCCGTATAAAATACAGAGTTACCAGTGGAGAGTCGCCCATAGTCCCAGTATGTTGTGCGCTTTGCAGCAGCTCTAAGTCATAAGTTCAAGAAGCAAAAGGTTATCAAACGATCACATCGGATAGCAAGCTGCCATTGGCTTGTGCCTAATTCTAGGTTTGATTTAGTTGATTATGAAAAC
Organism: Coemansia sp. RSA 1250; assembly: GCA_027578955.1. Lineage (NCBI taxonomy): Eukaryota > Fungi > Kickxellomycota > Kickxellomycetes > Kickxellales > Kickxellaceae > Coemansia > Coemansia sp. RSA 1250. Next base: position 172,201 of record JANBTS010000013.1, on the reverse strand, counting down.
ATTCTAGGAATCGCTGGAAACTACACGCAGCTTAAGAGACGTCTGGCCGGCGTATATGAGTTTGATTGTGCAAGTGTACTCTCCCGTATGCTTGATCTTGTCATCCATGTTTAGCGCCTCCTTCTCCACGGTAATGCCGTGCTTTTCCGCCAATGCCTTGACGACATCCGCCTTGGTCAGCGAGCCATATATTGTCTGAACACTTTCTTCCGAGCTGCCTTCTTTGGGCATGGTATTGCGCTCGAATACCAGCGACTCGACATTTAGCAGTTGGCTTATGATTCCTTGGTTCTTCAAAGCCAAGTTGTGGACCTTTCTTTGTGTATCAGCCGAATCGTTGCTCGCTGCAGCCTTGGCTGCCTGTTCTTCCTTGACAGCCTTGGCCCGGTCCAGAGGTCCAGTGTATTTTGGCACGTAATCCGCCAGACGCCGTGGAAATAGCTCGTGCCGCATCAATGCTCTGCTTACTTGAACAGTGGCGCCCTCAGCGCCCAGCTTGGGCACCGCTTTGAGAAGAGTGACCGATATCTTGCTCTTCCGTTTCAATCCACGACTGAAAACCTGCGTGCCTGAACGCGATTGGAAAAGCGAGCGCGCTAGTAGACTCATGGTACCACGAATACAAAGTACAGTTGCAAATTCAGATAGTTCAGAGGCAAAAAAGATATGCAAACTGATCTAGACTGATTTAATAATCGTGATTGCTCGGAATTATCGTGGCTAATAATGTCTCATTTTATGGAAAGAGCACTGTGTTTTTACTAAAAGCACCAACGCAAAACCCGGCACGCTATTTCCGTGTAGACACCGCGCTTTCTATTGTAAACTTTCAGCCAATTCAGTGGAATTTGTAGCGTATAAGCTAGTATGCAGCCAATATATGTGCAGCGCTCAGATAGATTACATGCCAGTGTATTTTCTTAGTTCAGTCGAATTATTCTTTGCCTACAAAATCTCCCTTTATAGTTCATATACCCTTTTTATCCTTTTCTGCACGTTTTTAATAGATTTGCACTCTTCTTGAAAACGCCTTTTTGGTTTTCTTATAATTTTCTACATCTGATATACTGGTTAAACATCGTGCATATCTAGTATAGCTATAAGATAAATAGATGTACGAGAACTTCAAGTCAGAAATTGCCACCCAGATTTCGGCACTTTTGGGTGTATCGGCTGATATTATTGAGCTGGCTATTGAGGTTCCCAAGGTTGCCACGTTGGGTGATTTAGCGCTCACTTTATCGCGTCTACGCTTAAAGGGAAACCCGGTGCAGCTGGCCCAGAAGTTGGCTAGTGAGTTCCAGCTCAGTGCTACTATTACCGCGGCTACTGCAGCTGGTCCCTATGTCAATTTCCGGATTGACCGTACTACCCTTACACGCTCCGTGCTGCAGGCGGTACATACGGCTGGTTCCCAGTATGGCTGGACCAGCGAGGGTGCTGGTAAGCGGGTAATCGTAGAGTTTAGCTCGCCCAATATTGCCAAGCCTTTTCATGTTGGCCATCTGCGGAGCACCATTATTGGCAACTTTATCCATAAGCTATATAAGGCTAATGGATGGGAAGCCATTTCGATGAACTATCTGGGCGACTGGGGCAAGCAGTATGGCTTGCTAGCTATCGGATTTGAGCGGTTTGGGTCTGAGGAACAGCTGGTAGCGGATCCCATTAAGCATCTATATGATGTATATGTCAAGATTAATAAGGCGGCTGAAGAAGATCCCACTATTCATGATGCTGCCCGTACTTACTTTAAGAAGATGAAGGATGGCGATGAGGAAGTATTGGGCCTATGGAAGCGCTTCCGTTCGTTGAGCATTGAAAAGTATAAGGATATCTATGCACATTTGGGGGTGCATTTTGATGTCTGCTCAGGTGAATCTCAAGTAGGAGAAGGTATGGAGCGTGCTATGAAGATGCTGGAAGATGCCAATATGTTGGTAGAGGATAAGGGCGCAAAGCTGATTGATCTGACCAAATATAAGCTGGGCAAGGCAATGGTGCAAAAAACCGACGGCACCACACTGTATCTAACTCGCGATATCGGTGCTGCTATTGAGCGTTATGAAACTTACAATTTTGACAAGATCATCTATGTAATTGGATCAGAACAGGATAATTATATGAGACAATTTTTCAAAACCCTTGAATTAATTAAGCTTCCATATGCTGACCATTTCCAACATGTTAATTTCGGTCTTGTTCAGGGCATGAGCACTCGTAAAGGTACTGCAGTGTTCCTGGAGGATATGCTTACGGATAGCAAAGAGAAGATGCATGACGTTATGCGCGCCAACGAGGACAAGTACAAGGGTGTTATCGATCCTGAGCATACAGCTGCAGTGCTAGGTATGAGCGCTATTGTTATTCAGGATTTTTCAGCTAAACGTATCAAGAACTACGAGTTCGATTGGGGGCATATCCTCAACTTTGAAGGCGATACTGGACCGTATGTCCAGTACCAGCATACGCGTATATGTTCGCTTGAGCGTAAGGCACATGTGAGCATTAACCTGGATGCAGATGTATCCTTGCTGACCGAAGATGCTACTCGCGAAATTGTGACCATGATTTCGCAGTATCCCGATGTCCTGGCTCTATCGTTTAGAACATTGGAGCCATGCAATATTGTTCAGTATCTTCTCAAGCTGTCACGGGCAGTTTCCAGCGCGTGGCAGACGATCAAGGTGCTTAATCAGCCCAAGGAACTGGCCGAAGCCCGTCTGCTGATGTATGCTAGTGCTCGTATTATTATTAGCAATGGACTTACGCTGCTGGGTCTAGAGCCCATTGAGCGCATGTAAACACTTTTATTGATTAGCTACAACCGACGAGCCAGCATATATGCTAGCGCATTCTCCCCTTTTAGATTAGGGAATAAGAATACTAATTGCTACAACCACCGACTTGCTCAGTCATTGCGTCAATTGTATCGCCATCCTCCAGGCCGAGGGACTCGGGCGTGCTTTCGCCAGTAATACGTTCGCCATCGACCAAAAAACGCACAGTGCCTGTAGATTTTCCCGTGCGGCTACAGTATGCCTGCATCAGCTTTGCAAGCTTGGTGGAGCGCTTAATTTTGAACATGATTTCGCTGTTGTCCTACAATAAAAAAACAAAGTTAACTTTATAGAAGCCGTACGGCAGCAATCAAACTGGTGTAGACAAAGCTGACTTCCTCATGCCTGCTTGCAAGCTGTAGCACTTACCGATGATGCCACCTTGATATTGATATGGGCCACGTCGGTCTCAGGCTTGGCCTTGACGTCCTCCTGGTGGTTGTTCATATTGGGTGATTCCATGGGCAAAATGTCGAGCAGCTACGATTCCCGCTAATAGAAATTCAAAAGCAGTGGCTAAAATATGCAATAAGACAAAAAATACCGCAGCAAAACACGAAAAAAGGTGGTTGAAAATTGCTTGTGTGCCTACGTAGGAAATCAGATTAGATCATTTTTATTTTGAAGAAATCATGTGGCTTCGTTTGGTGCTGCCGAAGCAAATGCAGAGGCAGGCGCGGCATCGGCCGATGGTTCTGTACTGTAGTCAACCGCTGTGTTCGTGAGAACGGTAGAGACCGATGTGCTTTCCGTCAAGGCAGAAGCAGCCCCGTTAGAGGCATTGCCGCCTGATCTATTTTCGCCTTGCCGGCTGTCTGCTTCGGGCGATTTTGCTAGTGGCGAGTCGGGCGCTGCTGGTTCAGCAGAGCCTTCCCTAAGCCGAAGTATCAGCTGTCGCCACTTCTCGGCCAGCCGGGCTGCACGGCCCTTGATGTCAAATACGTCGTTGTGCGCCTCGGGCAGCCGATCTGATTCAGCGATAATGCGCATGACTTTACCCAGCTTTGTCATCTGAATCAACTCCAATGTCATGTCAAAGTCTTCAAGCTTGCGTAGCACATCGCCCACGGGTGCCAGATCGTCGGGAATCGGGCCCTTGATTACCGTCTTTTGCAGCTTGTGTCGCAGCTGCATCAAAAGCTGGTACCTTTTGCCGCCATTTTTCACATGCTGGTGGCTTTTAGTGCTTCGACTCGGCTTTGCATCGTCTTTGGGCGGAGACTTGTCGCTAGTTTGCTCGGGCGAGCGACGGGTGCTTGGTGTAACAGAGCGAGGAGATTCTTTGGCTGCTGGCCGCCCATCATCGCTTTCCTGAGGCGCTGGTTCTGGCGACCCGCTCTTGGAGGCATGCTTTTCGTCGGCTGCTGTTCGCGAGCGTTTGGGGCTGGTTTCTACTGCTGCTGTATCGTCATTAGAGGAGTTGCTGCTCATGCTCATGCGCTTGCTGCCAGCAGTGGCCTTCCGCGGCCGCCCATTGCTGGATCGATTGCGTCTGCCTGCCTGAGGCTGCACTTCATGTCCCGATTCTGATTCTTCATGCTTCATTTCTACATCTCCGTTGCCATTCTTTTGCTCCTCTTCGGATGTTTCGTCTTCGTCATCATCGTCGTCGGCAGCAGTCAAGCTGCGTTGAATAATCTCCTCGGCAAGCTTGGGATCCTGTGCCTGCTTTAATGCGTCAGCAAACGAGGGATCTTTGCGGTTCTTTGCTTTGCTGCCATATTTTGCCAAATTTTCCTCGTACGGTTCCAAGTTTTCTGGCGTAATCCATGCACTATCCCAAAAAGAAGACAATTTCAGTACCAGCCTTTATCGGAGAGAGAAAAGTGTGTCGTTGTATCCGCTCTCAAACAAAACGGCGATCTTTATGCTTTGGACACATTTGGAAAGCACCCTAGCCAAAACAGAAATACTTACTAGTCGAGTGAGCCAAAAAATAACACCGGATACACACGGCTATTGCGTGGCTTGCTGTCCATTACTTCGTCTGAAAGATCGCTTTCATTTTCTATCTACACGGTATCAACAGTAGAGAATACAGGCTCAAATTTTAGTAAGCGTCTGGCGTGAAAATCCGGGAAAAGCAGCGAGGATCGGCGCTGCTGCTCAGAACAGCTTCACAGCTCCCTTTGCATTCCGTAGCACTGCCGGCACCCATTCATTGTTTCTGCCCTTACCCGTGACGGCCACCATGGATACCCCTTGAGCTTTGCCCAGCATATAGTGCCGGACTCGTACGTTTGAAGGACCATTGCTAATAGGTTCTAATTAATGCCCTATTGTGTCTAGATAAACGCCGCGTACAGGTGTAGCTGCGGTTCTAGTTTTCAGGTATCAGAATAAAAGAGCGCACCTGCGTTTGTCTATATGCAAGCACGCCGTGTGCAAAGGTCGGCGATTAAGAAAGAAACCCAGTACGGTAGCGTAAACAAGCTTTTAAAAACACTCTGCTGAAGTACAGTTCAGTCAGATAGAGCAGGAAATTCAAAATAAGAAGGGAAATACAAGAAATAAAAAAAAAAAGGCAAGGCTGGATCTCAAAGCCAAAAAGGCGCCCCCCGCCTACTATCACGCGTCATTGCCCCTTCCAACGCGCCGAGCCAATCGGCACTCGCACATGTGCAAGCCAGATAACTCACGTGAATACTTGCGGGTTTGAGAGCCGCGAGCCGAGCTTTAGAAAAATTTGATCCGCCGAGCCGTGGATGTTGGCAGAGCTTTTTTTTTTCGCAGCCCTAGCAGACCTGCAAAATCGAGTCGCAAGTTTAGAGCTAACCAGCCAACTGTCGCCGGGAGCCAGCAAGTAATCCTCCTTTTTTTCTTTCTGTCTAATTCTGCCGAGTAGAGAATTTCACTTGTACCTAAAAAAAATATAGCAGCAATGGCACCTTCGAAGAAGTCCGTAAGTGTTGGCAGGAAGCTGTGCTTGTCTTGTTCTTTGAAATCAGTCCAGAATCGCCCAGTTCCTCTTCGAACGCTTGTTGCGGCAGCTTGCTAGCTGAGACACCAGGATGGGGAGTGTAGTAGCCTTTCGAATGGGAGCTGCCTTATGTATTTTGAAGGCAGTTGAATTGGGAAGGGTCAATTTCATTTGGTCTGACGCTTATTCATTGCAAATTATGGTCCTACAAAAGCAAGACTGAGGAACGGCACGGCTGCAAGTCGCTTGATCTGCAGTGGTATTGCTTGCGACTACTGGGCGATGCTGGAGATAGCTAGCATGTATTTTCTACCGGTGAGATATTGAGTGATCTGTGCACATACTAAAAAGATCTAACTGTAGTCCTCTGGTGAGACCATCAACTCTCGTCTCACTCTTGTGATGAAGAGCGGCAAGTCGGCGCTCGGATACAAGTCGACCCTCAAGTCCCTCCGCTCTGGCAAGGGTAAGTCACCGATTGCAGCTGTTTATTGATACAGAACCACACTAATTACATAATCTATTTGTAGCCAAGCTGGTGATCATTTCGGGCAACACTCCTCCGCTGCGCAAGTCAGAGATCGAGTACTACGCCATGTTGGCCAAGACCAGCGTGCACCACTACAACGGTAACAACATTGACCTGGGCACGGCCTGCGGAAAGTACTACCGCGTGGGCACTCTGTCCGTTTTGGATGCTGGTGACTCGGACATCCTCAAGACCGAGCACTAGAGCGGATGTGGAGGAGCAGCTTGACAGCAAAAACTGCTGCAGTCAAGCAATTCTCTGCGCATTGTTCAGTTTATGCATGTAGCTTTAGTTTTGAATTTTTTTGATAAAGTTAAAGCTGTGTGTCCAATTTCTTAGCAGCGCAGATCTGCGTGCGGGGCTGGATGGTTTCAGAGCGGAGAGGGATCCTGCAAGCGCAGTAGACACTGCAACTGGGTAGCATTGTTTCAAAGAGAAAGGGAGGTCAGCCATTGTCTCAGACTGCATAGGAGGGGTGGCTTTCTAGTAAGGCACGCCGCAATCGGCGGGCTGAATCGAAAAAAAATAAGGCCAGCGCGGCGCAGGAGTGCCTTGGGGAGAAAGAAATGGCATGCATGTGTTTTTAGAGAGCGCAGTTGGCAGCGAGAGAAAAAACATTTCTTCTTGATTCGTTTTTTATTAGCTAACCCAGGCTGTGCCCCGACGGAGGCATACCAACTTGCATTGCGAGCATCAACTTACACGAGGCAGGTCACTAAGCGTTGCAGCTGCACTCAATCCCGCATAGAGCCCATCTGTCAGCCTGCTGATTTCTACATCTGCCTACATACGGCGCGGCTAGCAGACCAATAGCAAAGATGATGACCGGGGACGCGGCGGCGCCCAGCGAGGGCAGCTACGGAATGGCTTCAGACGTGGCTGGCATGCTGAGTCGCCGAGCACAAATAGCAGCAGAGATGCTGGACACTGAAAAAACATACGTTGCTGGGCTGGCGCTTATTGAAAAGGTAAGCTGGGCTCCACAAAGAAACAGGGGATTTTCCATGAATTAAATGTTGAGTATAGTTGTTTGTTACTCCGCTGCTGGCATCGGCGCAGCAGCCATCGCCGATTCTGACACGCAAGGAGGTGCGGCAGCTGTTTGCCAACTTTCCAGACATCATCACGCTGAGCAAGGAACTGCTGGCGCAGCTGGACGCACGGCTGGGCGCCTCAGCAGAGCCCGCATGGGACGCAGCAACCGGACGCGTAGGGGACATATTTCTGCGGATGGCGCCATTTATGAAAATGTACTCGCTCTATCTGCGCAACTTTCGCAGCGCGCTGGCAGATATCAGCACATGGCTGGGAAGCAATAGTGCGTTTGCACAGTTTGTGCAGCAGACCAGCGCCCGGCCCGAATGCCGCGGGCTGACATTCCAGAGCTACTTGCTGCTGCCGGTGCAGCGAATACCGCGGTACAAGCTGCTGCTGGAGGACATGCAGCGCTATACGCCACGGCAGCACGTAGATTATGCAAGCATTGGCAGCGCACTGCGGATGATTGCCGATGTAGCCGATTTTGTCAACGAAAACATCGAGGAGCACGAAATGGCCCTGAGCATGATTGAGATTCAGCGGGCATTAGGGCTGAAAGAGTCGCTGCTGGCACCAGGACGGCGGCTGATCAAGGCAGGAAAGCTGACCAAGATCTGCCGCAAAAACCACCAGCAGCGCAGCTTCTACCTGTTCAGCGACATGCTGCTATATTCGGGCGGTCCGACACCACGGATTGACGACACTGGACACCGACGCGTAGGGCTAGAAGACTGCAAGGTGATGGATGTGCCCGATGCCGGCGACTGTCGGCACCAGTTTACGATTATAAGCCGTGAAAAGTCGTTTATAGTATACGCAGCGACCGCCAGCAGCAAGGCAAGCTGGATGGAGGCGCTGTCGCAGGCGATTCTACAGCAGCGTCGTGCACGCGAGACGCTGCAGATGGATGGGTCGCTAAAGCGGCGACTGGCGCGTGCACGGCGCAGCACAATGATGCACTTTCCACGAGTAGCCGAGAATTTTGACGCGCCGGTGTGGGACCCAGACGAGAGCTCAGAGCGCTGCTATATCTGCTTCCGCGACTTTACGCTGTTTCTGCGGCGGCACCACTGCCGGGCATGTGGCAAGATTGTGTGCAATGCGTGCTCACGCAAAAACATCATGTTTGTTGACCACGCCGCTGCTGAGCCCAAGGAGGGCCGTGGTTGCGACCAGTGTATTGCACGGCTGTTTGGGCGCGAAGCACTGGACTCGCCGCCAGGCACCCTACACCGCTTTCTGTCGAGATCGCGCCACAGTCTGGACCCTGGATCTCTGATTCAGAGCTTATCGGCACTCAAGGTCGGCTCAGGCAGCGTGCGACATCTGCCAGCAGGGCGGCCGTCGGCGCCATGGGGCGATATGCGACGCCGCAGCAGCACCGGCGACGCGGCGGCAGCAGCAGTAATAGAGAAGACTGCCGAGATGCCAGCTGCGCAAAGCACCCGCAAGCGAACATCGACAGAAAGCGCGCTGGAATGGGATACCCGTATGACATCGGGGCGGTCGACGCTGCTGTACGAAACACCATCGCCAATGTCGACAATATCGCACCACCGCGTGTCATTGATATCGTCGTGCTCGACAATTGGAGGCGATGCGGTATTGCGCGGTTCCGCCACCAAGGCACGGCGGCCACTGATGTTTAGTCTGGATCGAACATCGCCGCCGCCACCACCGCCACCGCCACCGCCGGGCTTGGGGTGGATCGGGACTGCAGGGAGCCAGGCAGCACTGATCAGCGCAGTAGCGCCGCCGCAAGTGACACTGGTGCAAGCAGAGGCACTGGCACGGCGAGGTACCACCTCGGCGACGCTGTGTGCGCTATGTCATGGAGACTTTGCACTGGCAGATGCACAGCACCAGTGTGCCAGCTGCTTGTCGCTGGTGTGTCCGCGCTGTATTGCGCTGCGGCCAGCAGCACGCGGAGCATCCATGTACATAGCCGACGGCACAACAGCAATGCCAGCAGCAAGCAGCCAAATATGTGCGTCATGCGCTGCTGGATCCCACTGAGCCATTGAGTTCTAGAAACGCATAAATATACCTTTTTAATACGCTGAATAATAAAAGACTAGGCAAGGTCGTCCATCAGCTCCGAGCGCACCGCAGAAGCAAGCGATGCCGAGTGAAGCGCTGGCAGCGCTGGTGTCGATACTGCACGGCTGGGCCGCGGCGGCAGTGAAAAGCGCGGAACTGGCGCTGGGCGCGAAGCTGGGCGCGGAAGCGGCGTGGTGGGTAATGCCGAATTGCTGGCAGCTAAGCAGGCTTGCTCAGCCAATTTGTAGATTTGTGTGTCCAGATCATCCAGCTCAGCCTGTGGAATCTCCGTGCCTGCCTGTTGCAGCTCATGCATGCGCTTCAGCGCGCGCGCGTTGGCAGCAAACAGATCCCGACGCTGTGCAGGCGACAGAGTGCTGGGTCGCGAGTCGGCGGCGCGAGCACAGCGTGCAGACACGTCACGCAGCAACAGCGGCTTTGTCAGAGCCTCGGAACGCTCGGCAGCCAGTCGCTCGCGCTCAGGGCGGCAGTCCAGCCAAGACACCATCGCAGCCAGCGGGCCCGTGCGCTCAGGTGCGCTCAGGCAGGCCAGCGTGTCGCGAGCCACCGCATGAGTTCCGTCGCTCAGATGGTCCATGATATCAGCAGCATACTGGGCGGCATCCGGGCCTGCTCCATCAATAAACTCGGCAATGCTGCGCCAGTACGCCAGACCCAGTGCATCTCCGTGGACCGCTGACAGCGTCCGCAGCGTGTCGCTGGCAGGCGGCTGGGTTCGGAAGGCACCAAAGTCCAGCTGCATGGCCGGGGCGTAGTGGCGCCCGTGTGCAAACAGTGGGCGGCCGTCGCTCAGCCGCGACGCGCGTATGCCAGCCAGCAGCGGCAGCTCCGTGGGTCCGTGCTCGTATGGCACACAGCCCGCGTCCTCTTCAAAAACGGCCGGGTCAATGCTGCCATCGGCGGCCAGCGAGATCTTCTGGGTGTCTGTGTGCCGCTTGGGCACCGCTGCGCGCCGGGTCTTCTTGCGTGCAGCTGCAGACCAGCGGAAGCCGTCGACAATGCTGGTGGCGGTGGGCTGTTGCGGATCCACGCTGTTCCGCCGCCGGAGCCGCGTGCTACGGCGGTACTCTGTGCCATGGTCGTGTGCGGACAGCATGTGCATGTCGCTGCCGTCGCTTATGCGTGCTGGCGACACAGAGTCGGTGCGTGCGGGCAGCGATGCACGGCCGACTCGCTCGAGCTTGGCTGTCTCCCGCGCAATGGCCACCAGCGCATACTCCTGTACGCGGTCTGCCGCCTTGGCGTAGATGGACGAGGTGCCGTTGTATTTGCGTGCATTTGCACATACCAGCAGCAGATCGCTGCGGAACTCGTTGATGCTGCGGTACTGTTCTGCCTCAACCTTGGTCTGCATGGTGCCCAGATCCATCGGGTGCGAAATCACGCTCAGGTAGTCTGGCACTGCCTCTGTGTCCACCGGCTCCAAGAAAAATCCATACGAGTCACGCTTGCGGATCCGCCGCACCAGCCGCTGCAGCGAGCTCTTGAGCGTCACCGTAGTTGTCAGCGCCCCTGTCGGCGGCGTGCTTGTCTGCCGCCCGGCGCTGCTGCTGCGTCGGCTCTGCTGAGGTGGCCGCCCACGCCGCCGCGGCACGTTGCTGGGCGTTTCTGGCGGCGCTGTGCCATCGTCGCTGACGTCCAGGTATGCTCGGCTGTCATCGTGCTGTATATCCAGATAGCTAGCGTCACCTTGCTGCTGGTCCAGATAGCCGCTCTGCCCGTTCAGGTAGCTGCCGTCGCCCTGCTGCTCGTTCAGGTAGCCGGCACTGTGGCACCTGTCGCTTTCGGTGCCGCTTATTGGCGCCGGCGAATGCACCACCGGTGCCGAATCCGCGTTTGCCTTTTTAAGCGACAAGCGCAGCCGGATTCGCGGCGTGTGCACTGTTTCGCCGCCAATGTCCACGTTTTCATCCGATTCAGCGCCATTTGCAGGCTCGCAAGGCGGAGGCTCTTGTCTGCGCAGCGCACCCAGCTTGAGCGACAGCTTTATCTTTGGAGTCGGCTGCTCTTCTGCAGCACCCGGTTCCAACGACCGCCTGCGCTTGTGCGAGCTATCTACATAATCTAAATTTCACAATTGAACCCAGCTTAGCTGTTAGCACCTGCTTTTTCTGGCGTAAAATAAAAATTTCCTGGCTCGCTTACCTGAAGACACGTATTCGTCTGCGTCCACGGCAGCCATGAAAAAAAAAAAGCGTTTAAAGTCGAGCTGCTTGTGTGCGGTAAAACAGGGGGGGGAATAAAAACTTTCTGGCCTTGGAAAACAAAAACCTTGTGGTGATTGGCCGGGCTTGAGTCCAGTTCCGGCTCCCTCTCCCTGGGCTGTGTAGCTAGTGGTAGCCTGTGTGCATTAAGAGAAAGAATAAAACTAGTCCTGGTACTGCTCGTCCAGAGGCTGCTCGACGTAGCCGTCCTCAGCATAGCCGTCCTCGGCGTAGTCGCCCTCGTAGGCCATCTCCTCGTCGGCAGTGGCCTCCTGGTACTGCTGGTACTCGTTGATCAGGTCGTTCATGTTGCTTTCGGCCTCGGTGAACTCCATCTCGTCCATGCCCTCGTCCGTGTACCAGTGCAAGAAAGCCTTGCGGCGGAACATGGCCGTGAACTGCTCGTTGACGCGGCGGAACAGCTCCTGGATCGACGTGCTGTTGCCAATGAACGTGGCCGACATGTCCATGCCCTGCGGCGCAATGTCGCACACCACCGTCTTGACGTTGTTGGGAATCCACTCGACAAAGTAGTTCATGTTCTTGGTCTGCGTCTTCATCATGTGCTCCTCCACGTCCTTGGTTGACACCTTGCCGCGGAAGATTGCGGCCACCGCCAGGTACCGTCCGTGCCGCGGGTCCGACGCCGCCATCATGTTCTTTGAGTCGAACATCTGCTGCGTCAGATCGGCAACGTTGACGTTGCGGAATGCCGCGCTCTTCGGGTTGCCCAGCGGCGCAAAGCCCACCATGAAGAAGTGCAGGCGCGGGAACGGCACCAGGTTCACTGCCATCTTGCGCAGGTCGGCGTTCAGCTGGCCCGGGAAGCGCAGCGACGTCGTCACGCCCGACATCACCATCGACACCAGCGCGTTCAGGTCGTCGTAGGCCGGGTTCGGGTTCTTGAGCGTTTTGTTGCAGATGTCGTACAGCGCCTCGTTGTCAATGCAGAACGCCATGTCCGAGTTCTCCACCAGCTGGTGCACCGACAGCGTCGCGTTGTACGGCTCCACCACTGTGTCCGATACCTACATACCACATTGCTGATCAATCACCTGTGCAAATCATCGCCCGCCCCAGCAGCCAATCACAGCCCGCCTCGCAAAATTGCCTCCGTGCTCATGCAAAAAGTAAACAAAACTTACCTTGGGCGATGGCACCACCGAGAACGTGCTCATCATGCGGTCCGGGTACTCCTCGCGGATCTTGGACAGCAGCAGCGTGCCCATGCCCGAGCCTGTTCCTCCGCCCAGCGAGTGCGTGAACTGGAAGCCCTGCAGCGAGTCTGAGTTCTCTGCCTCCTTGCGCACCACATCCAGCACAGAGTCCACCAGCTCAGCGCCCTCCGTGTAGTGGCCCTTGGCCCACACGTTGCCCGCACCGTTCTGTCCGTGGATAAAGTTGTCGGGGCGGAAGAAATCGCGGAACTTGTCCTGGCGGATGACGTCCAACGTACCTGGCTCCAGGTCCACAATCACTGCGCGCGGCACGTACCGGTTGCTGGCCGCCTGGTTAAAGTACACGTCGATGCGGTCCAGCTGCGTGTTCTTCAGCTCAGGCTTGCCCTGCCACTCGCCGTTCAGTCCAATCGAGTGCTCGTTGGCCAGCGTCTCCCAGAACTTGGTACCAATCTGGTTACCGCACTGTCCAGTCTGGATGTGAATAATCTCGCGCATTTTAAAGTGTAAATTATAGTGCTAGAAAAAAAGCCTTGGAAAATCAACAAAGTAGCAGCCACTGAAAACAAGCTATAGATTCACAGCCTTTTATTTTCGAATCTCGGTCTTTTATCTCAAGAGAGCGTTTTTGTGCACAGAGAACCCACTATATAGAAAAGGTGGTAACTGCTTGAACTATAAAAAGAACGAAATAGGTTAACGGATGAAGAGAAGAAAAAAAGAAGAAAAGCTCGCTCCTACTCAGTTCCTTTATGCGCCCAGAGCCGAGCTCGTATCCAAAATTTTCCAAACAAAACCGTCCATTGGCCGCTTCCAAACAACAAAATAAAAAGAACAACCGGCTGATCCAGCACTGCTAATCATAATCACTGCGCCTCACGATGCAAACTGCTTTACCAAGCTGCTTGAGCGGCTGTCTTCGCGCATCTGCACAAACGCCTGCACGGTTGCGCGGTCCTGTCGCGCCAGCGGGCCCTCTTCCAGCAGCGACTTGAGCGCAGATGGCTGCACCAGAAATATGTTGCTAATGTCCTGCAGCACCGCAAACTTGTCGTTTAGCGCTGCAATGCCAAACCCGCTGATGGTCTCGCGGTACCGCGACACGTCTTTGGCCAGCACCAGTCCGCCGGCCACGCTGACCACAAACTTGCGCAAGTGCTCCATCAGCATCTCGTGCAGCGCGTTGCCCACTTCGGTCAGCACCCGTGTCTTGTTCTCTTCGCCCAGATTCTTGCGACACGCCTGCTCAACCCGCTGCAGAAACTCGGTACATTGCCGGCAGGGCTGCGTGCCTGCCTCAAATGCTGTAAAGTCGTCTTCTGCTGGGCGGAAGTCGCTTTTGCGCTGCTTGGACAGGATGCTGCCAATCCACTGCTTGCTGGCGCCGACAAACTTGTTGATAATCAGATTGAGGTTCATCTCGACGCGCGACATAAGCTGGTTCTTTTCAGCTACGACGTCGCGGTAAATGTAGTTGCCATTGCCCACAAACGGCACAATGGCCCGCTGAAAGTGCATCTGCAGCAGCCGCACCACGACGTTTGCCACCTGAACCACATCAAACGTGCGCACATCCGGCTCCTGCTTCTGGTCCTGCAGGCTCTCCAGCACATCCTCCAACGCGGGAAACACATAGTCGTCTCCCAAGGTGGCAATCAGCTGTCCGCTTAATGCTGCAACTGCTTCTGGTGCTGCTGTTTCGCTTTCAAGCTCAATCGCACGTGTTATCGCTTCAGCGTGCACCTCAAGCATCATGCGCAAAATCTGCGTGTTAATGCTACCATCCGTTTCGGCTGATTGCCCGCCCGTCGCGGTACTGCTGCCGCTATTAGTACTGCCGCCAGTGCCAGCCGCATCGGATGCTGCTGCTGCTGCACCAGACCCACCAGTGACGCTAGAAAGCATGCCTAGCAACGCCTTGCTCCGGCTTGGCCCCTGGCGCTCCGACCGCGCACGCACCACTGGCACAAGGATCTGGCGGAACGCATCTTTCAAGTGTCCTTGTTCAGTGCTCATATAGTTGCCGCCCGCAGTGTATGACTCGAACAGGTCGTCGCAGCAGCGGTTCAAAAAGCTGTAGAGCAAACCGACACCAGCACTGTCGCCTTCGCTGCGACCTATAAGCGCGGCAATGGCTACGGCAGAGCTGACTCCAGACCGGGCTTCACCCAGACGCTCTCGAGCAGCGTCTTCGTCGTCTAGATCGTCTTCATCGTCAATAGTACCAGGATCGCCGCCCTTTTCGGCGCGTGCCAGGTCTTTCTTGCTCCGGCTACGGCTGAACTGGGCCGACGCAGTCTGAGCATCGCCAGGCATATCCAACAATCCCTGCGGGTTGTTTCCTGATCTACGCGCAGTCTCAAGAACCATCACTGCCGGCGTAATAGTTTCTGCGTCAAACTTTTGCAAGTCCTCAACCAAGCGGCGTGTCTCTTGGTGAGACGATGCCAGAACACGCAAAAATGCAAGTTTGGACTGAGATTCGGCACGCGCCAACAGAGTTTCAAGGTATGCTTGGATGGTCTGCTCAAACACCCGCTTGAGCAGCTGCTGCATCAAATCAATTGGGCGTGGAAACACTTTGGAGATGATCGCCCAGTCCTTGAACATGACTGCCCGTGTGTCAGCGTACAGCTGCACTAGCCAGCGGTCGGGCGGTGGCGGCCGGCTGGCAATGTCAGACACCCCATCCATGGCGTGGTAGCTGGCTTCGGCAATGCTGTCGTGAGCCTGGCCTACCATGCTGGACAGAAAGAACGGGTGCTGGTTGATATACGCTTTGACTACCGACACGCCGCCATTAAATGCATCCAGAGCCCGCGCCGCAATACCCATGCTGTGCACATCGCCGTCACGATATGCGGACTCAAATGTGCTCAGCATGGCCTTTTCAAAGTTTTCCGAGTACTTTTCAATCTGGCGCTTTGCTGCTGCATCTGATGGAGCGCTATACTCGTTGTCCACCACAATGGTGTTGAGCCGCCGGAGAGTCTGTGCCACCTTGAGCATCCCTTCGGCACCGCCCTCCAGCAGCGTATCCAGGTTGCGTGTATTGCCTTCATTCAGCTGTGCATAAAACCCCACCAGCTCTTTGATGGCTTCTGCACGTTCCTTCTCTTTGGCCACTGTATCGAGCTGCTCGCCAATGCGAATTGTGTTGCTGCCTACCTCGCTGATTTGCGTCTCCAGCCGCTCAAAGCTGCTTCCCACTGTGGCAAACGTTTGCTTTAAGCGCACCATCTTTTTGCGATGGTCTTCTGCATATGTGTTGGCTGACCGCTCTAGCTGTGAAATCCTGTTTCCTAGCTCGCTCTGTGCCATCTCCAGCTTATCCAAAGCCCGCTCAAAAGTCCGTACAAACGGCTTGGGCCCAAACTCTGCATTCTTGCGTGCAAACTCCAGGTCCACGCGCGATATCTCTTCCATGAACTCGTCTGCCAGAAATGCGCTCTAAAATCAGCAGCCAATTAGTTTGCCATCCTGTACTTTGCTGTTGCTGGGTGCTATGTTACCTGTGCAAAGTATCCTTCGGACAGCCCAAATTCGCGTGATGGGTCTGACGATGCCATGGCCAAAATATTGAGAGAAGAAAAGCATGCTAGGCTTAATCCTGATCATTCTGATTTTCTTTCCCCCAGACCGTTTGCTCAACAGTCGTGAACAGCCAGGCGGTTGGTTTATATAGTGAAATATGACGTAGCATTGTATTACATGTTTAGCAGTCATTAAAGCAGATGGCTGCTTGTACAATTTAATGTCTGCACTGTCCCAAATAAAATTACGATTGCCCATATAGTGTAACTGGTGGTTGGCCTCATTAGCCAATTACTACAATAGATTGAAGGCGCTTTTCTTTCCATATACATTTACAGACATCACTGCCACCCTGCTTGTTTGCTATTTCACTCATTTATAAACCATGCAAAACAGTTATTGCACCAACTAAAATCTAGTTGGTCCATCACAATAGTTTGTAAAAGATCGGAGCTTTAAATAGACTAATTAGTGTTATTGAAACCCTTTATCGCAATCTACTTGGTGTAGCTCAAAGCAGATCGACTCTAGACGTTACGTTTTGGCCATATATACAAACAATGCGCTTGTTAACACGAAACCTCCTCCCCAAACAAACCAATATAAACTAGCTCGGCAATTATACTGCATGGCCGATAAACAGAGTACTAAATTATGGCGTCAGCTACCTCTACTTGTCGCTACGCGCCCTCGGAATATGGCAATTAAACCCAAATGTGCTGTTGGTTCCAGCAGCACCAGCCAATCAGCTGTTCAGGAGCGGGGTGGCTTGGTTCGCCCAAAAAAAAACCCTGTCATATGCTGCGCTTTGAACAATGGACGCTTGCGGGGACAGATACAGATCAAAAGGGACTGAGAGCGGGCGGTCCTATCTTTTTCTCTCTTCTTTTCACCTTATACTTTATTCTCTTTAGCAGCAATATGAAGGCTACTCTTATGTTCCAGAGCATCGCCAAGCGGATGACAACGTGCTTGTCAAAGAAGGTGACCTGCCTTAAGCAGACTGGTAGAATGGTTGCTCGCCACTATGCTGCTCGCGCTGCGGTCTCCGCCAATACCACTTGCGCACCCAAAGCCCCCTGCCCCATGGGTACTGTCAAAGCTGTCTATGTAAACAGCTCCATCAATACTGCCAACTGCGCCGATGCTTCACTTATCAAGGACTCAATCTGCCTTACAGAGGCGTATGCCGAGGCCGTCGCCCAGCGCAATGAGGACGCGGCTGCGACCAATGCAGCGACCAATCGCGAACTAGCTGCACGCTTAAACAAGCCAGTTAAAGCGCACCCTGCTTCCGGACTTGATGATACACCCATTAAGCCTTACACCCAGCGCCAGCAGATTGCCCGGGAGAACCATAAAACCCTGGATCTTCAGGAGCAACTCAAAGAACTAAATGCGGCCAACAAGTTGGCAGAAGCCAAAGCGCGAGCCATTCACAACAACACGCGCATTCTTCAAAAGGAGTGCGAGGAGCAGTCTCGCAGACACCGGGACATTTCGCAGGATCTGTACGCGATCCTAAACGCCTACGACCAAGCCATGGCCGAGAGAAATAAACTCAGCCAGGAGTTTTACAGCTTAAAGTAGTGTATTTTTTTCTCATTTGTATATCAACCTCCCCCCTTAGAAGTCACTGCCGAAGCACAAAAATGCAAAATGAAACCTTTGCATCACACATCCCTTTTTAAATTATTATGCAAGCAGAAAGTATTAGCGAAAGGGCAATTGACGAATTGCAAGCGCTCCTTGGCGCTTCTCCGGTACAAGGACCTGAAGATCTGGTGGTTGCTGTGAGCCAGGCCGTGCTCTGCGCACTGGGCTTCGAACCACAAAACCGCAGCACGGCTTGGCAGTCGCCAGGCTTGCCCCAAGGCCAGCATATTGAAGAATATGTCTTTGTCAGCGGCAGCAGCCAGCGTATAGAGGTCAAATGGGTTGCGTCCGGGCCTAACGTAATGATGCTGGTACGTCCGCTGACTGAAGGTGCATCCAGCAGCGACGTACAAACCATCCAGCTGCAAACTCCCAAGGTGGTTGCCGCAGCAACCGAATTTCCATTTACCGCTGCTGGCGCACCTGACGTCATCAAAGCAGCGCTAGAGCCAGAGGCGGTTGAAACTGCCATGGCAGCTATCCGCCAGAAGCTGATAGATACCAGCGAGCCGGAGCCTCCCAACCCGCCACCTCCACGCTCCTTCATGGGTAGACCCTCGGGGCCGCGCCCTGGTGACGACCTGATGTTTACAAGCAGCAGCACAGCTCATGGCAACCCGCTGAGCGTCGGGCGAGATGACCTCGATCCGCTAGGCGGCAGCGGTGGACTGGGCGGCATGGACCAGGGCGGAGGCATGGTAGTCGGCCCCAATCACCCGATGTTTAGGCAGGGTGGCGGCGATGGCCCTGGGCCTGATACAGACCCGCTGCGTGGGCCACAGCGGCTGCCTCCAGGCGCAGTGCCCCCAGGTGCCCGCTTTGACCCTATCGTTCCTCATGGACAGGCGCCTCCAGGCAGCCATCCTCGCGGCGGTCTTCCACGTGGCCCACCAGGCCGCGGCAGAGGCAGAGGCAGCGGCGGGCCGTTCAGCGGCGAGCCCGACCCCGACAGCGCAGCACCGCCAGATCCAAGCTGGAATTTCTACATCTAGGGTTGAAAGCTTCATGTTTTATAAATGTAAAAGAGAGCCTAGTCCCACTTGGGAACACCGGAAACAATGTCGGACGGCTTGCGAGCCTCGCCAAACAGAGCCTGGGAGATCAGCGACCATTCCTCAAAGACATGCTGCTTGTGGTTGCCGGTGGCAACGGGGCCTGATGGGTCGCGGCCGGCATAGCGGACGGCCTTGCCCTTGTGGTTTTCGGTATGGTTGAAGATGGTGCGCAGACGAGGCTCAACATGAGCCCACGAGCCCATGTTGAGCGGCTCCTCCTGGCACCACACAAACTCGCAGTTGGGGTACTTCTCGATATGGTCGCGCACAAGATCCCACGGGAACGGATGCAGCTGCTCGACGCGCGAGATAGCAACATCGCGCACGTTGTTCAGCTCACGCGCCTGCAGCAGGGCGTAGTAGACTTGGCCAGAGCACAGAATGTGAGTGCGGATGTTTTCGGGAGCAACCAAAGAGAACTCGCCTTCGGCGGGGTGGGGCTCTGGAATGTAGCGCTGGAAGAACGAGTGCCCTGTGAGCTCGCTTAGGTCGGAGCGGCATAGCGGGAAGCGCAGCTGCTTCTTGGAAGTCATCACAACTAGCGGCTTGCGGTAGTCGCGGTAGATTTGGCGGCGCAGAACGTGGAAGTAATTTGCGGGAGTGGTTGGATACACAACCTGCATATTGCAGTCCTGGTGCTGGCGCGCGAGCTTCTCCTCGGACGGGAACACATACGGGTGCTCGTCGCAGAGCTGCAAGTACCGCTCAAGGCGGGCAGACGAGTGCTCAGAGCCCTGGCCGTCAAAGCCGTGCGGCAGCAGCATGGTCAAGCCGGAGCGCTGCAGCCACTTCTTCTCGCCAGCAGCAATGAACTGGTCGATGATGACCTGCGCCGTGTTGGCAAAGTCGCCAAACTGAGCCTCCCACATCACCAGCGAGTTGGGATTGGCCAGCGAGTAGCCCAGCTCATAGCCCAGCACACCGTACTCGGACAGCGACGAGTTGCTGACCGAGAAGGGCGCCTGCGTTGGGCTGAGGTTGGCCAGCTGCGTGTACTGGCGCTCGTTGTCCTGGTCGTGCAAAACAGCATGGCGGTGCGAGAACGTGCCGCGCTCGCAGTCCTGTCCGCTCAGACGGACATGCTTGCCCTCAAGCAGCAAGCTTCCAAACGCCAGCGCCTCGGCAGTGGCCCAGTCGATGCCCTTTCCGCTGTCCAGCGCCTCGGCGCGCGAGCGGAACACACGCTTCAGCAGCGGGTGCGCGTTGAAGTCTGATGGCACCGAGGTAATGAACTTGCCTACGTGCTGCACAATCTCAGAGGTGATGCCGGTTGGGTATGCAGGAGTGATTTCGGTGGCCAGCTCAGCCAGCGACTTGAATCCAGGCCACGCCGACGACAGCCACTCTGTGCTTGATGGAGTGTAGTCCTTGCTGTTGCGGTACGACTCGTCCAGCATGTTCCACACACGCTCCTTGCTGGCAGCAATCTCCTCGCGCGTAAACGTGCCCTCGGCCACCAGCTGCTCGGTGTACTTGTCCAGCACGGGCCGCTGCTGCTTAATGCGCTTGTACATCAGCGGCTGCGTGAACGATGGCTGGTCAGCCTCGTTGTGTCCATGCCGCCGGTAGCCCACCAGGTTCAGCACAATGTCTGTGTGGAACTTCTGCCGCCACTCTGCTGCAAACGAGAATGCAAACACCACCGCCTCAACGTCATCTGCGTTGACGTGCACGATCGGGGCGCTGATCGACTTGGAAATCTCCGAAGGGTGCAGCGTGGAGCGTGCAAAGCGCGGATCAGTCGTGAATCCAATCTGGTTGTTGATGATGACGTGCACGGTTCCGCCAGTGGTGTATCCGGGCAGATCGCTGAAGCCCAGGGTCTCGTATACTACGCCCTGTGCTGCAAATGCCGCGTCACCGTGCAACAGCAGCGGCATGGTGTGCGTGCGCTCCGTGTCGTTGGTGTACATCTGCAGTGCACGCGTCTTACCGAGCACCACCGGGTCGGTGGCTTCCAAGTGCGACGGGTTTGCCAGCAGCGACAGGTGCACCCGCTTGCCATTGGGCGTTGGCCGGTCAAAGTTCATGCCCAGGTGGTACTTTGCGTCGCCCGAGCCCTCGTTGGTGGGCTCCAGCTCGCCCGAGAACTCGCAGAAGATGGACTCGTTTGGCTTGCGCACCACGTTGCTCAGCACGTTAAGGCGGCCGCGATGCGCCATGCCCATGACAATCGACTCTACGCCCAGGTCGACGGCGTGGTCGATCAGCTCCTTCATTCCTGGAATCAGCGCTTCGCAGCCCTCCAGCCCAAACCGCTTCTGGCTGGGCCACTTGGTAGATGCAAACTTTTCAAAGCTGCTTCCCCAAATCAGCCGGTCCAGAATGCGGAACTTTTGCTCTTTGGTGTAGCTGAACCGCTGGGGCACCTCAAAGCGTTCCCGGATCCAGTCGCACTGCCCGCGGTCGGCGATATGCGTGTACTCTACTCCAATCGATCCACAGTACACGCTTTCCAGCGTCTGCACAATCTCACGCAAGCTCATTTCGGCCTTTCCCGCCTTGGCAAAGTTCTGCAGCACTCCTGGGCCCAGCGTAAACTTGCGGTCCATGTCTTTCTCTGTAAATCCATAGTAGCTTGGGTTCAGCTCGTTCACAGATCCGGACTCTAGCATCGGCGACTGGATCTCTAGAGGATCCAGCTTGGCCAAATGGTGTCCACGCACCTGGTATGCACGCGCCATCAGCTGTACTTTGAGATGGTCCACAATCTCCGGACTGCCCTGCAGCCTTGACAGATGCGACGCCGTGTCGCTGGCTGGGTTGATAGCTGTGGCTGCAATCAGGTTTGGCGCTGACTGGAAGGCCTGCCCAGGCTTCATACCGCTGTCGACGTTCTTGAAGTAGGCGCGCCAGCTGGCATGCACTGAATTCGGATCGTGAATGTACGCCTCGTACATTTGCTCAATGTACGGGGTCACATTGCCCGACAAGAAGGACTCGCTTGGATGCGGCTCTCCCGTGACAGTCGATGCGGTCGACTTTGTGCGTGCAGCTACGAGTGCTGCGTGCATACCGGCTCTGCGACTTGCCAGGGCCGGCATGGCGATGCGCGAGCGTAAGACCTGGCTGCGAGCGGCCCGAAGTAGGCTGGCCATGGTGGCTAAAAACAAGAGTATATTCTCTAACGGGTAAGGAGAAAAAAGAAGAGTGTCACTAGAAAAAAGTAACAAAAATAAAAAAAAAGCTAAAGAAGAAACCAGTCTTGCTTGCTTATCATCATTCGGAGAAATTTTTCAAATCCGCAAAAAAAAATTTCTTATTCCGTTACAAAGTGCACGAGCCAGAACCTTTTTTGGGGGGGGGGAGCATCCTTTTTTTGCTTATCGCTTTGCATCTCACTATGAGAACGGGCTTCTATTGCTGCTACTTGCTTCGCTCTCTAAAGCGCGGTTCGCGTGACTACGTCTATGTAGGATCGACACCTGACCCTGCCCGTCGCTTGCGTCAGCACAACGGCGAGATCTCTGCTGGTGCCGCCATGACTCGCTCGCGCAGACCATGGTACAGTTGCCGCTATCTCTTGTCCCTTGCATAGGACCAATTACATTTGCTTATCGGTTGTGTAGGGAGATGATTCTTATTGTGTACGGATTTCCGAGCAAGGCGTCGGCGCTGCAGTTTGAGTGGGCATGGCAAAATCCGCACATATCGCGGCACTCGTCATTTGACTCTGTCCCGTATGCGCTCCAGCGCACGCTCTATGGCTCGGCACAGAAAAAGCTCGAGCCCAAGCTGGCCACTCTGTGCGTCATGCTTGGTCTGCCGCCCTTCTGTCGCTGGCCATTGCATGTTGTCTGTCCCGATCCACAGCTGCACACAGACATTCTAACCCGTGCTCAGCAGCACAATGTTCCTGCACACATTAGCATTGCACGCCAAGACATTGCTGCTGCCGTTGAGCAAGCAGACAATTACCCCTTTTTAAGCCCGCCTGAGCCTGGCGATCGGTGCTCATTATGTCGCCAGTCGCTTGAACAGCAGCGTCCATTTGGCGCTTGCTCGTCGTGTTCGGCCAAGTGGCATCTTGCATGCTTGGCCACTCATTTGACACATAGCTTGCTGGAAGACGATGGCAGCAACTGTCAGCCACCACTACTGCCGACCACTGCGCAATGTAACGAATGTGGCCATACGCACATATGGGGCGACTTGGCACGCGCGTATGCTGCTGCTATAGACGAGTAACTGTTTATTTTCAAGCAACTAGAACACGCGGAGTAGAGATGGCTGTTGCTGGTGGCAATGAATATCCATGCTCAAACTCATTGCGTACAGATTCGCTATCTGAGCCCTGCTCTTCAAAGTGGAAGGGCAGTGGGATGTCTGTAGTTGCCCGGAACTGTCCACAGTTGCTGACATGCTCATTCTCCACTCGGAAAAAGTTCCACACAAAGCGGCGCACCACTTCTAGTGCGGCCGCAATGTACGACAGCGTCGAGCGGTGCACATTGTGTCCAAACGAAAAGAAGGTTGGCGAGATCTGCATGATCCACATAAAGCGCAACGTCACGTCCATTACCATGGCTACATAGTACACCCATGTACGTTCAAACTTGAGCTCCGAGCGCAAAAACCGGTGCTTGCTCTTGCCCTCAAACAGTCCCCAGTCCATAAGAAGATCCCACAACGAGGTGAAGCACGAATTGAAGATCGCGCTGGCAACCCAAATGGGCTTCCACACGTTGCCTCCAACTATCTGATTTGTGGTTGCTAGCCATATGGTCAGAATAGTTGACGTGTATTTTGCGCCATTGGCCAGATGTGGGAAGGCATCGCCGCAGTCATAGTATCTTCTGATGCACTGGAGCAGCCGGAACACATTGGGCAGCATCAGCAATGCCGCATTTGACCACCACTGCGTGGTATTACAGACGTCGTCCAAACTGGTCCAGTCGTTGGCGCCAGCACATCCAAGCATCAGCACCATGGAAAACGTGTATGTCAAGCTGCACAGCTCGTCCCCCAAAAAGAAGTCACGGAACTCTACACGGAACAAGCCAGAAAACAGCACGCGCCCAAGCGACCGAATCAACCACCACCGCGATGACCAGTACACTGCCTTGACTGGCAGCAAGAACAGCCCAACCAACACTCCAATCAGAACATAAATACATATATATGATCCGTGGTCTATATGCAGGGCAAAGTTGACCCAGATCACTATGCTGGCGATAAAGAAAAACAGCGACGATAGCTCCAGAAATTGCCAGGCGCTCAGGTAGTCGCGAGGGTCAATTTCAAATATAAACCGGTAGTTGATATGCGCCCGCATCCACGCCTGGATGTTTAGCGAAAACAGCAGCAGAAACCCGAGCACCAAAAAGATGCTGCCGTAGATCTGCAACAGCTGCCGGTGGTAGGGCACGCGTTCTTCGTTAGACAAGAGGTTGGCTTCGTATATAGCCCGCACCACCAGCGGCACCGACAGCCCCAGCATGATTCCGCTGCGGAACACGCTGCCTTGGTGTGCACCGGCATTGTGCGTGGTGGTGACGCGCAGCTTGTCCATGCCCTTGGAGCGCGATCCGTTGGCGTACTTTGCCACATACATGTTTTCCAGATCGGTAGCCATTATGTTCAGTTGGTCCGATGTTGCCAGATAGCAGGTATCCACGCGGTTCAGGAAGTAGTCGGTGCCCATGCACCAGCCAGCAGTCTTTTGGTACTTTTTCAGCGCCTTGATAAAGGCGGTGTAGCACATAATGCGGTAGTTCTTTAGCAAGTCGGTTCCGCGGTACAGCTCCATGATAGCCCGCTTGATCTTGCAGCGTGCCGCCCGAAGCTGCACGCTAGGCTCGGAGCTGGATGCATTAGAGTCGGCTTTAACATTGTAGCTGGGAAGCCGGCCAAGCCGCCTCAGCTGGAACTGAGGCGATGCTTCTTCAAGCTCGCTTTTAAGCATCTCGTCGTAGATCTCCTGCTGCCGCTTGATGTTGTCCAGCCGCGTACTGAACAGCACGAGCTTTTGGCGGAAAAAGTCGTTGACTTTGACCAGCTCCTGCTCCATTTGCTGGAAGAATGCCTGTTCCTCGGGCAGTCGTGAAGCCACATTGCGCTTGAATTCACCTACACAGACGCAGTAAGACGCACGCAGTTGCCAAATAACGCCATGAAGTTAGTAAATTTTGGCCCCACGTGGATATCCGCATTGGCAGACAGCAAGCAGTTGCATTTTGTAAAACAGCGTTTAAAAAATGGATGATTTTCAGTGCACCATTTGAAAGGAAACCAGACAACTCCTGTGGCTCATAAAGCATAGGATTGCCAGTAATAAAAGCTTCCGTGTAGATGCAGCTGATATATGAAATCCCATTCCCTCCCCCACCTGTAGATCCATGCACCCTGCAATTAAAGTGGTGACTTTTGGTTCCCCACTTTACGCTTGCTGGCAGGTCATTTCATTGGCAACCTTCCAGAGAGAAGCACGGATGGCATCATTCAATGCGGCAACAGCGAAAAATTTCCGCCAAGCCGATCTAAACATAGACATAGCACACAGCCGTGCATAACCAATCGGGAGTACAGTTTTTAAACGGAAACAGTGACATCCATGGAACTTACCTGCTGATACACAGCTGCTTGACGAAGTGGTGTGCCGTGCGCGGATGCCACCAGCAAATGCGTCCTGTGCGGATGGCGGTAGCTTGATGTTGGCCTGGTGAGCCAGCTCCACCGGTGTGGCTGCTACCTTGCCCGAGTTGGCCGCCGACATTGTCAGTGCTATTTGCGGAGTAGCCGAGACTATGCTGCCAAAATGGCTACATCCGCCGCCTTCAGCGCACTGGCTTACACAGCTGTTCATTCGTGAACGCAGGCCCTGGCGGGGAGCTGCTCCAGCCACACTGCCTGTCTGTGCGTTGGGGCATTGCGGCTGGCCTGGGTGCGTTCCATTTGGCGAAATCGGGAGTTCGCTGGTTTGCATGCTGTTGTAGCCCAGATAGGACGATGCACGGCGAATCAGCGACATGCGTTCTGCCGGCACCTGCCGGTTGTGGTTGGCTATCGCAGCGGCAATGACCTTTACCGAGTGCTTTAGGCTGTCATAGTCCACGTACATTTTGGCCCACTCGGGGACCTGCTCTGACTCGAGGTACTTGCCGAACTTCATAGTTGGGACTGCTTTTTCCTCAAGCTCTGATAAATTCAAAGAAAAAAAAAAAGCTTAAAAGTTTAT
The DNA here is from genome assembly GCA_027578955.1 of Coemansia sp. RSA 1250. NCBI lineage: Eukaryota > Fungi > Kickxellomycota > Kickxellomycetes > Kickxellales > Kickxellaceae > Coemansia > Coemansia sp. RSA 1250. The sequence continues at coordinate 146,009 of JANBTS010000013.1, read as the reverse complement.
TAAAGAAAAGAATGCCTGCCCACAAAAGAAAGGCCCGTAAATAACAGAAAAATTCCAGTGACTTCAATGAATTAAAAGAGGGGCTTACCGCCATTTATAGGCGAGGCGAAGTCGCACAGGAGCATATTACACGGGGTAAGGCGGACAGTGAAAGGGGGAAAGCCCCCCCCATATTTTGGCATGAAAATCTAGTTCCCTTTATGCAGGACAAATATCAGGTGGCATGAAGTGGCCAAATGAGCCACGCGAGCCTTTTCTCAGCCAAGTCAGTGCGCACAATAGTGTACACTTAGCATATATTCATACTCCGACGCTCATGATTTGCGTTGCATTACTATTTCTTGCATACGCCCGAAATGCTCAGCACAACTCCACCCAGCATATGCCGGAATATGGTACCCGGATACCTTTACCGGCCGACATGGAAGAGCTAGTGTGCAGTTTGGTTGCGCCTTGCACTATTGTGCAACTCGTTCAGTGTCGAATTCGCCACTGCATGATCAGCACCATTGGTATATCTGTCACATTCGCTGTGCGATCAAGTAGCCACCAGAGAAAAGCTTGTTGCCACAAAGCTGGGCGTTGATTTCTAAATCAACATATAATCGGGTGAAGTGGCTGTTCTCGAAAATTCGATGATTACGATCATCGACCTCTTTTTCTCAATCTCTGGATTTTTTTTTACTATTGATCTCTTGAAAAATGCGCCAGCTTTCACTTCGTTCTGCGTGCACACGTCTGACTAGCACCGCCGCACAGAGCAGATTGCCACAATGTGCTCGCAGTGCTGCAGTGCGCCTCTCTAGCACTTCGCTGCCCTACAGCAGCACAAGCCAGCACAGCAAGCTGGTGGTTCCGCTTAGCAGATCAGCCCGCAGCTACAGCACCGAGGCATCCGCTGCCGACAAGGAGCCAGTTGTCGGGCAGGGAGAAACACACGAATTCAAAGCAGAGACAAAGAAGCTGCTTCACATTGTCGCGCATTCGCTGTACTCGCAGCGCGAGGTGTTTGTTCGTGAGCTGATATCCAACGCATCGGATGCACTAGAAAAGCTGCGCCAGCTGCAGACAACATCGGCAGACGTAAGCTCGGACATGCCGCTGGAAATTGACATTGCAGTCAACCAAGAGCAAAAGACGATTTCGTTCCGGGACTCGGGCATTGGAATGACCGAGGAGGAGCTGAAGGAGAACCTGGGCACGATTGCACGGTCAGGCTCCAAGGCATTTATAGAGAAGATGCAGGCCAACGCAGAGACCAAGGACACGGCAAGCTCAATTGTGGGGCAGTTTGGCGTCGGGTTCTACTCTGCGTTTATGGTAGGAGACAAGATCAAGGTGTACACGCGCTCAGCCAAGCCTGGCAGCGAGGGATACTGCTGGGAGTCGGATGGGCTGGGCTCGTACACGCTGGCAAAGGCCCAAAACGTGCCGGTGGGGACGCGGATCGAGATCAGCGTCAAGGACGACGCCAAGGAGTTCCTGAACGAGGAGAAGCTGTCGGAGATCATCAAAAAGTACAGCAACTTTGTGGGCTTCCCGATCTCGGTCAACGGCACCAAAGTCAACACCGTCGAGGCGCTGTGGACTAAAGACAAGAGCGCCATTGCGGCCGAGGACCACAAGAACTTTTACCGCTTCATCTCGCACACATTCGACGACCCCATGTACCACTTGGTGTACAAGGCGGATGGCCCGCTTTCGATCCGCAGCATTCTGTACGCGCCGTCCAAGAACCCCGAGACGCTGGGCTTTGAGCGCACCAAGCCGGGAGTCAACCTGTACTCGCGCAAGGTCCTGATCATGCCCAATGCCGAAAAGCTGCTGCCCGAGTGGCTGCGGTTCATAAAGGGCGTGGTGGACTCTGAGGACCTGCCGCTGAACCTGTCGCGTGAGCTGCTGCAGAACGGTCCCATCATCATGCGGCTCAAATCCATCATGACGTCACGGATCATAAAATGGCTGCAGGACGAGGCACGCAGCGATGCCAGCAAGTACGCGGACTTCTTCAGGGAGTTTGGCGTCTATGTCAAGGAAGGCGTGTGCCAGGATGTGGAGAACCAAAAGGACATTGCCAAGCTTTTGCGCTTTGAGACTTCCGGCAAGGAGGCCAAGCAGCTGGTGTCGCTGGACGAGTATGTCGAGGCGATGCCGGAAAGCCAGGAGCACATCTACTACTTCTGTACTCCCAACCGCAAGGTGGGCATTGACAGCCCCTACTATGAGCCATTCAAGGAGCACAACATTGAGGTTCTGTTCCTGCACCACCCGCTGGACGAGTTTGTCATGGGCCGGTTGAGCGAATACAACGGCAAGCGCCTCGTGTCGGTGGACTCGGAAGAAGCCGGCAAGGCGCTCAACAAGCTGAGCAAAGCATCGCAAGACAGCGCCTCAGACAGCGCGGCACTGACAAAGGAGCAAACCGACGAGCTCACTGCTTGGCTGCGCGAAAGCATGGGCACGCAGGTGAGAGATGTAAGGGTCTCGGAGCGCTACATGACGTACCCGGCAATTGTGGTTGACTTTGACTCGCCGGCAGTCCGCCGAATGATGAAGATGATGGCCGGCAACAGCCAAGAGCCCATGCCGCTGTCGCCCTGCACAGTCGAGATCAACCCGCGCGATCCCGTCATCACCGGCCTCTACACGCTCAAGAGCAAGAACGAGGAGCTGGCACGGAAAATCGCCCTGCAGCTGCTGGACAACGCGCTCATTGCAGCAGGCGTCATGGACAACCCGCAGACGATGCTCAAGCGCCTCAACGACATTCTGGCTGCTACTGTCAATTAGATTTATTAAACTGTTCAATCAAGACGATGCAATAGATATTCCACCTCCACCTCCTTGGTCAGCGGAATCACATAGTCGCGGTAGAGCGAAACCACCAGGTCGTAGTCTACCCGCGTTTTGACGCGCTCGTCGCCGGCATTGGCCGAGGCCGTGGCCGACAGCAGCGAGCATCCGCCGTTGATGTTCCCGTTGGCATCCAGGCTGGCCGCCGACAAGTCCTGCCCGTATATAATGGCCTTGGCCTTTAAGCGCTTCAGCAGCAGGTTCTCGACACGCTGATTCGTCAGTAGCCGCATAAGCTCGTCGCGGTTCTGCTCCTTTATGAGCTGCACATACTGGTCGTGGGTTTTCGGGTCTTGGAACTTTGACTCGGCAACAAACTTGCCATAGTGGATGCGCCGAGAAAGCGCCTGCAGGCACTCAATGTCGCGGGTTGCCGAACTTCCATAGTTTTTGTCGTCGCCCTTGGTTGTGATCCCAGGAACCACCGTGTCCACATATACGCTGAATATCTCGTGGTTGATGTTGATGTTCTTTGGATCTACCAGCACCGGCGGGTAGTCGAGTGGCGGCAGCACCGGGTCTGGCAGGTCATCGGTGAATGGGTACTCGTCGGGGCTCTGGTAGCGCCGCACTTTGGCATGCACATGCTCGACCTCCTTGAGGAACCACGAGAGAAACGAGCCCTTATATCCGTTATTAAAGTTCATTTTACCCGTCTGGTAGATATCTGCATTGTGCTTGAACTGCGATCTTTCGATTAGCGCAAAAATGATGGTGTCTTCTAAGCGAACCAGCGTGTCCCGAAGCTCGCTCAGATCGGGAGCTGCTCCCAGCATCAACAGATTTCGTGACATATTATCAAAATGAAAACAGTTTACAAAGGAGCAACTGAAAAAGAGAAAAAAGAAAAAGACAGTCCCAAATAACCACTTATGAGTCATTCTATTGAATGCGGGGGGAAAAGGAGAAGCGGTGTTAATATCAACAGCCCACAGCTGCCGTGCCCAACCCGTTTGCCCAGCGGCGGATCTAGATCTCGGCTCTAAAGAAACAGAAATATCCCTTTGCCCAACGATCAGATCAGATTATGCCCTTAAAATTTCGCATTTTTTCTTGAGCAATTTTTTCCTTTGCTTTACCTTCTTATTTATAATGTCTGCAGTGGCTAAAATGCCGACAACAGAACGGACCAAGAAGGCCCGGACAGGACGCAAGCGCAAGACAGACTGGCGCAAAAACATCAACTTGGAAGATGTAGAAACAGGACTAGAGGAGATACGCGAGGAGGAGCGGCAAGGCGGTATCATCGAGAAGCGCCAAGACAGCGATCTATTCGTAATGGACACGACTGGCGATGAGAAGACAAAGGCTCGTGTGCGGCAGACAAAGGGCCTGCGGCTGGACGAGATTCTAAACAGACGATCGAGCGTCCCAGTGCCGGTGCTTGGAAAAAAACTTGGCGAGGAGCGGAAGAAGCGTCGGGAGCTGTATGAGCTAAAAAAGCGGCTGAATAAAACTGCTGGCTTTGTCAAGGGGCAGCGGACAGCCTCTGAGACTATCCAGCAGAGCAAGCAGCCCCAAACGCTTGACATTTGGGGAGCAGCCGACACGGCTGAATCATCAAAGAAGACCAAGACAGTGGTATCTAGAAAGAAGTTGTCGCATATTGCTGCATTGCCGGCTGTTGAGGTAGCTCATCCAGGTGCATCATATCGGCCATCCGAGGCAGATCACAAGGAGCTGGTGCAAAAAGCCAGCAATGAATATGCATCTGAACTGCGCAAATCCGGTAGAGTGAAGCAGTTTGAGCAGTTCAGAGGCATTCAGCACAATGACGGACTCAATGAATGTGCCGAGACAGTCATGAAGGAAATAGAGCAGGGTGATGCTAGCCAAGACAGCAGCAGCAGCAACGATGAAGACGAAGAGACCGTCTATGGCAGTGATGAAGGTAAAGCTACTAAAAAGACCAAAGAGGCCAGGCGCAAAACACGCGTTGAGCGCAACCGCGAGCGCCGTGCTCATGAGAGACTCTACGAAGAGCATAAAGCCAAGGAGCGGAAGGAACAGCGGCGCCAGCTGGAATTGGCCAAGCGTCTAAAGCAATCAGTCGAGGCCGAAGCTGCCGAAGCCGAAAAGGCCGCTCAACGCCGTCGCGAAGAGATGCAGAAGCGTGCAGCCCAGCCTCGCAAACGCATTGGCCGCAACAGCGTGCCGCAAGTACCCGAGGCTGTCCAGCTTACCGAGGAACTGGCAGGTTCGCTGCGCCAGCTGCAGCCAGAGACCAATGGCTTTGCAGAAGTGTACAACTCCCTTGTCAAACGCAACATTATTGAGCCCCGTGGAGCGCAGAAGCAAAAGAAAAAGAGGATCAAGACCACCGAAAAATGGTCATACAAGGATTTCAAGTAACATTTTATGGTTTATTTCTAAAGTACGCTTACTCATCTACTGGCTTGGGAGGCGGCGGTCCGCAGGGCTGCTGCATGCGCTGGAGCATATTGAATTTTGTCCGTGCCATAGAGTCGCCCTCCACAACCGAAATCAGCATTGCCAGGCTGTTGTCTGCTACGTAGTGAGCCAGTGTGTCTCGATGCTGGCTTGTGATCCACTGGTGCTTGCTTATGTCTGCGTTGCCTGTGCCTGAATACCGAGCATACATGTGCTCGGTCTGATTGTGCATACCAAACTTGTCCATTTTTGAAGCGAATACACAGGGGTCAGCAACAAAGTGCAATCAGAATTGCTTGATTTGGCATTTAGAAGCAGAGATATGGGGAATTTTCATGTGCCAGCCGAGCTGGTGTATATAATGCAACTGTGGACTATGGGCTGCAAGGATCAATGCTGCTTGCATGTCAAGCTGCCACTAACACAAACCCTTGAGCTACAATTAGCCAGATTTTTGATCACAAAATCCAAGGGGGAAAAAACTTCTTTATTCCGTTTCGGCTAATTTACAGGTGACAAAATATGACTCGCACAGCTATGCCAGCTCCAAAGCGGCCAGCCGAAGGCAGCACGTTTGTATCGAAGCCATTGATGCCCAAAAAGTCCGAGATCGAGAAGAAGAAGCGAGAAGAAGCACACGAGAAACGGAAAAAGGACGGAGAACTGGATGGAGCAAAGCCGAAGAAACACCGCTCAGAACGAGCCAAAGACAAAAGGGCCGAGCAGCGTCGTAAGCAGCGGCAAGCCGAGAAGGAAAAGGGCATGACCTGCTTCCTATGCCGCAAGCAGGGCCACAGCATCAAAAACTGTCCAAAATCAGGCAGCAAACAGAAAACCGTGTGCTACCATTGCGGAGCAGACGACCACACCACCAAAAGCTGTCCTACTCCCGGTAGCTCCTTTCCGTTTGCCACCTGCTTTGTGTGCGGCGAGCAGGGCCATTTGTCGTCGCGCTGCCAGAAAAACGAAAAGGGATTGTATCCCAACGGCGGCGGCTGCAAGTATTGCGGGTCTGCTCAGCATCTGGCTAAAGACTGCAGACCTACTCGCGCCAACACTAATGCTGAAATGACCATCGGCACGGTGGATGCCCGGCAAGGCGGCGATGACGACGACGTGTTTATTGCACTGCGTCGGCAGCAAGACGACAAGGCCGCGCGGCCACGACCGCCATCATCGAATAAGCCCAAGAAAGTTGTGGTCAACTTTTGAGCTAGGCCACAAGTAATCACTCCTCTGTGATCTAATCCGCGCCTTTGTAAAGCAAGAGGCGGCTCTCTCTGTAGCTTGTGATTTTCAGTTAGTTTTATCTTTGAATTTGACGTAATGATTGTGGACTTTGGAAAGACGTCGCTGTGGGTGTCGTTGGCTAGCATCACGTTCAACCCGACGTTCTGGAACATTGCAGCGCAGCGCGAGTTTCATACGCACTGGCTGACCCGGCTGTGTGGTGGCGACAAGTACCGCGGGTGCTATACCATTGCTGCGACCATCTTTGGACTGGGCCTGATACGCGACATGCTGTTCAACCACGCACTGAGCGAGCAGCCCTCCTGGGACATGCTGGACAACTTTGCTGTGCACGCTGCCGCAGTGCTGCTGGTAGCCGTCGGTATGACGCTGGTGCTGTCGTCCACATATATGCTGGGCATTACCGGTACCTTTTTGGGCGACTATTTCGGCATTCTGATGGATGCCCGTGTCACTGGGTTCCCGTTTAATGTGCTGGACAACCCCATGTACGTGGGCTCTACCATGTCCTTTGTGGGCGTTTCTCTGTGGCATGCCAAGCCGGCCGGTCTGCTGGTTTCTGCCTATGTGTGGCTGGTGTACCATATAGCCCTGAAGTTCGAGGGCCCCTTCACCGCCATGATCTACGCCAAGCGCGAAACCACATCGCCCTCTCCTGCCAGCAAGAAAAAGAAGAAGCTTTAGTTGTTAATATATGAGCATGGCGTAGTTTAGAATACAAGGTGTTTATTTGAAAGAAAATTTTCCCATAGGAGCCATGGCTAACAGTGGCTCTATTGTGCAAGTTTAGATTGTAAAGCCAAAGTCAGCCATGCACTTTTTGTGTGCAGCTATCAAGTAGTGGCATTTTGACTCGGCGTTGTCGCCATGATCCAGAAAACACGTATCGCGAGCCTTCTTGGTATCTAGACACACGCAACACGGCTTGAGCTTCTGCGGGTTCTTGTCGACGTCTTTGGGTGCGTCCTGTTTGCGATCCATTTTTCCTTATCTCTTGCCAAGTTCTATATTTTTCTTAAAAGTGAAAGGGAAGAAAATTGATTGGTAATTCTGGGAGCTGATCACACCTTTCAAAGGGGCCAAATGCTTAGAAATACCCACCATTTTTTTATTGGAGACAAAATTATTCAGGGAAGCTTGAAAAGTCCGGAGCTTCTGTGACAAGGAACGGAGTTCTCTCGGAGATTGGTCGCGCACAACGCACCGCATAAAAAGATGAATACCGCACTTCTTTTTCTCGATATAAAGAGGGAGCGCCGGCAGTTGCATTTCTGTGCTTTTGCTTTTCGTTATTTTCCTTGTTGCGTATAGATATATACCTTTCAGCTATCGCAAGCCTATTTTGTTTTCAAGGACAGGCAGGACCTTTCCCATTCCATATACTAGAGCAATCCATTCGTACTGGTAAGTAGAGTGATACCTCCTTGTGGCATCCATTGCAAGCAGGCTTGTTTCCTCTCTCCCCCAAGAACCGGAAACCGGAGAAGCTCGCAACAGATACTTCAAGTCCGCACCCAAAAACGATTTGCAGCAGCTCTCTAAATAGGAGCGTTCTTTTTTTGTTTATAGCCACTTTATGCAATTGACGGCTGTGTGATAAGCCTGAACTCACGAAAATACCCCTTTTGTGCACTATTGCTTATTTCTTTCTTTTTCTTAGATATGCGGTCGCTCTTTGGATTCAACAAAGCTGAGCAGGCACCGGGATCGCCCAACATCAGCGAGAAAAGTACCACAGATACACCCGTAGCTGACACAAGCAGTGAGCCAGCAATCCCTCCCGTACTCGAATGCCCAGGCATCAACGGGCCATTGCAGGAAATCAAGGCGCTCAGTGACGACGAGCAGAAGGTTCTAGAGCAGATAAAATCTGAAATACCTGAGCTGATAAAAGACCTACCGCCAATCGACGAGAATGTCAAGGCATTTGTAGACGAGAGCGTGCCGCTTGACATCGAGGGCTGGCTAACCGACGAGTGCATTGCGCGGTACATTCGGGCTCGTAAGGGTGTTTACGAAGACACAAAGAAGGCGCTACGAAAAACCATCGAATGGCGCGCAGCTACACGGCCTCATGCACTGCTGCCTGATGCCGTGGAGGTGGAGAACCGGACAGGCAAAATGTACATGAATGGGTTTGACAAGTTTTCTCGGCCGGTCATTTACATGTACAACCACCGTCAAAACACAAAGGATGCTGACAATCAGATCCGCTGGGTCGTGTATACGCTGGAGCTATGCATCCGTCATATGTGCCCGGGCGTAGAAAAGGTCACTCTGGCCATCGATGCCACCAACTGGGGATTTTCTAGCTCAGTCTCGATCGGCACTGCGAAGAAGTTCCTGGACATTCTATCCAACCATTATCCCGAACGCCTTGGACGCGCAGTGGTCTTTATGCCGCCAAAGCTCTTTGTTGGGTTCTACAGCCTGGTGTCGCCGTTTATTGATCCGGTAACCAAGGCCAAGGTCGCCTTTGTCAATCCCAAAGAGCCTCCCACAGAACAGACGGACGGTGGCAGCAGTAGTCCCTGGATCGCTATAGAAGAGTGCTTTGACCGGAATTGCCTGGAAAAGGACTGCTACGGCGACTGGCAGTTTCAGTACAACCATCAGGTCTACTGGAAGTCGATTGAAGAGGAGTTTGCCCAGGCAAAGGCAGCGCTGCTGGCAAAGCAATGATAGATTTATTTTGGTTGATTAAAAAACGGATGACGTAGAGCATCAATCGGCAAAATGCGCTTTTCAGGGTTCAGCTCCAGGCAACGAGCGAGAAGATCGGCAAATCGCACCGCCTGCTGGATCTCCTGAGGAGACGAGCCTGGCGGCGTAGCCTGGAGCACGCGTGTTTTGATATCGGTCGTGGGCTTGGTAAACACAATACGCCGCTCAGCCTCAGCACCCGAAAGCTTGTCGGTAGAGCGCACAATAAAGTCCATTGCCCCGCTTCCATTGTCTTCAAAGTGCTGGTGCCAGAACTGGCCACGGCGCAGCATACGGCTGGAAAACGGGCCTCGAGTCTCCATGATCAGGTGCAGCATATGGTTGTTGTTACGTCCAGGAAACATGATCTTTCCCGTGTATAGCTCAAATAGCGTTGTGCCTACCGACCACATATCAATGGCGCAGTCATATGCCAGGCCCAGCATGATCTCAGGCGCTCGATAAAAGCGACTGACTAGATAGGGCGTTACCTCATTCTCAGAAACATCGCAGGCGGAACCCAAATCGCCCAGTTTCACGTGGTTACGCTGCTCCGAAACAAAGCAGTTGTCGGGCTTGATGTCGCCATGGATAACTCGGCATTGGCGCAAAAGGTCCAGCGCCAACATCAGGTGCATTCCATATATCCGCACAGCCTGCAGACTCAGCCCAGTGTCTCGACCATACTTGCGCACCACCTCACGCAGGTTCAGGCTCATCAGCTCAAAGCACAAGCACAGGTGGCCGCGATGGACAAAGCTTCCGATCAGCCGCACAACATGCATTTTACCGTCCGGATCCGCTGCTTGTAGCCTGTCCAGCATGCGTTTCTCCTTGATGCCTGCTTTGTGCATAAGGTCGTTTTGACGAATAATCTTGATAGCCACCGGTGCATTGCCGTTTTGCGTATCGGCAGCACGCAACACTGAGCTAAACACGCCTTGACCAAGGAATGCCTGCACTTGATAGCGGCCATCCAGAAGCTCATCAATGATTGTGCGGTAGTAGCCCTCGGCATCATCCCAGCTATCGGCCATCATGGATGCCACTGCTGAAATAGCTGCTCCTGGCGCTGCTCCGGCAGCACTGCCTGGCCCAATAGTTGGAATTTCATCGTCATCGGCAAACATGTCAAACTCATCCTCGTCGTTCGTGCTCGGAACGGTCTTTGTAGCAGCTTTCACGGCTTTTGCAGCAGCACGATGACGGATATCATCGGCTTGCGAGTCATCGTTGGGATTGTAGTCAGCAGCCACGACTCCAGAGTCATTGGCAGCAGAAGCGCTGTAAGGCTTTCCAAGCGCAAATTGGTCATTTTCCTGCGACAACTTGGCGTGGGCTACCGGGTCACTACTCGTATTGTTCGCAGAGGGTCTAACATCAGCAGATGAGTCTAAAGAATTGGATTGAGTAGCATGTTTTTGCATAATCAGTTGGCGGCGGCGGCGGCGCTCTTCAAGCAGCCGCTGGGCCTCCAGTTCCTCGTTGTGTTCAAATGGCAAAGCAATGTCCAGATCAGCTGTGTCCTCACAGCCAGCTATTTGCACATGTCCACTATTTACCATGCTAGGTTTTGCATCGACATGTTCTAAATTGGAGCTGTGTTTTTTGTGGGAATGCGATTCGGCTCTATGATCAAGTCGCCGTTTCCGCTGTAGCCTTGACCCATTTGTATGGATCTCAGAGTCCAGCTGTGGGCTGGGAACATCCGTTCCGGCGGTTTGCTGGGGCGGAAGTTGCCGTTCAATTACCTCTCCTTCTTCTACGCCAGAATGGCTGTCGTTTCGCATAATCAAAACCTTTTTTAGCAGCTAGGGACTTGAAAGGCTAATCAGCATTTGATTTGACGATTTATTTATGGATGTAATGGGGATTGGGCACATGAGCTTGTTCTTTTTTTTTCCGTTTTAGCATAAACAACTTGTATTAAAAATGAGCACTGCACGTCGACGCCAGGCCAGCATTTCAGCTAATACACGCGGCAGAGCAAGCAGGCCACAGTCGCGGGCAGGACGAGGAGCCAGCAGTAGCATAGGTGCCAAACGAGCAGCAGCAACAAACGGCGCATCATCGCACCTGACAACGCAGCAACGACAAAGTCCAAATAAAGTACGCAAACAACGAAGCAGCCTGTTCAACAGGCAACTGGATTTAGGAGGTGCTATAGGATTGGCTATAAGCGAAAGCGAATCAGATAAACATGCACATGAAAGCAACCTGGAGTATATACAGCAGATGGCAGAAGATGACTATGGCTCCGATGATGATCTGGGTGATTCAGAAATAACGTGGGCGAAGAAACAGCACACTCAACTCCACAAGCAACTGGTAGAGGCTGACAGTAGGCTAGAGAAGCAATGGCTGGAGGCAGATAAGCGCGACTACGAAAAACGCGGCCCAGTACTGGATCAAAGCGTAGTGTCTCAACGGTTGCAAATGCTGAATGCGTTTGGCAAGCACCTGCGTAAAATGGGCAAAAATCGGGCGGCCCTATTAGCGCGGCTGGCGGAACCACTGGCAGAGGATCACTGGTTGCTGGATGCACAGTACCACGAGCGCATGGTGGCCGTTCTGCAGCACATGTGTGGGCTAGTCAACAATTTACCAGGAATCGCAGATGCAGCGCGGCATTGCGCGAACGAGCTACCAGCAGCGGCTATATCAGATAACGATCGTTCCAACTCAGCTCTAGACAGCCGACATATTGCGCAGATGGAGCGACTGGTGCACGAGGCCGAACAGGCTGTGGAAAAATTGAGCTCAAGTAGCCGATAGAACATAATGAACAACTGGAGCCACCAGCTCCTTATTAGACAGGATGCAAGAACTAGCTCTTTATTAGGCGGACTGATTATCATAACTGGCAATAAAATCAACGCGACATCTCACCAGCTGTCGCACCTGCCCCACGCCCAAATGGCAGATCCCCAGCTTACGCACCAACGCTGCCGCCTCAGCATCGTCAGCAGCTTTGTCGAGAATCACAGGTGCCCATTCGTAAAGCGCCAATGCCATGTCTCCTACCTGTTCACTGTCGTCCAGCGGACATGCCAGAACGCGTGTACATTCTACTGCCTTAGCCAGCACACGCCCAGATGATGTGCGTAGAGCGCTGCCAGAAGCAGACGACAGCAGAATGCGTTCAATGCAGTCAACATCTATGGCCAGCTGCTGACCGCCACAGGCGTTAAACGAATGTGCAGTGGCTACACGGTCAACAACAAACGTGTCGATTTCTGCAGCCAGCGAGCGCAGCACATGTACTGCAGCAACAAACGGCAGTAGCGAGCTCAGCAGTCCTACCAACTGTGCCAGCTCCGGCAGCAGGCTGCTCAGCTCCGGCGAAATGTCAGTATCAAAGCCCTGAGAAGCCCAGGAAGACTTCTTGCGAAAAGCGCGCAGCTGGCCCACTACATCTTTGCAAACCGCCTGGACCATTAGCTGTAACGCGCGTTGCTTCAGTCCATTTAGTGTAGTGACAGTGCGCTCCCAGATACCGCCGTCAAGCCACTTGTCATCGACACTGCCGTCAGTGTCGTCTAACACACGGCGGTCACTCTCGTCCCAGTCGTCGCAGCTGTCACGCCAGTCGCGAGGGTCGGCGCTGCCAGCTGCGTGGCGGCACACAGCAGCCCACATATCTACATACATGGCCTGGTCGTTCCAGTCACGCACTGCGTCTTCTACATACCATGCGGTTTGGTACCACGTTGCCAGCCGCTGCAGCCGTACTACAATCGGCGATTGTGTTGCCGATGTCGTCCCATCCGTAGCATCCCGGAGGAATGCCAGCGATACGCGGCTGAACTCGTCCAGCTGCATTTCTACATCCTCAATCAGCGCAATCATCACTGGGAACTGAGCCGTCGAGAGCATCTGCAACCGCCGCATGCAGCTGGGAACTGCTGCGTACCGATCAGCGATGCCAACCACCAGCTGTACAGCCCTGTGAGCAATGCGCGATGGCTTGGGATGGTCGGCATCCACCATGCTGTCCTCGTACAGTTGCACAAAGGCGTCTGGCTGTGCGCTATCCTCTACATACGCCTCCATTGCAGCACTACGCTCGGCATCAACCCACGCACCAAACACATCGTTGTCCCGGAGCAGATCGTCCAAAACACCTGCGCCGTCGTAAAAGTACACCTCCTGCAGCGTACGCTCAAATTCATTCAGCTCCCGTACCACTTGTGCAACTACCAGCCCATTGTCAATGTACGCTGGCCGATCGCGTACCAGCTTACGCTGCACAATTGGCAACACCAACCGGATAAATTCGTTGCGCACGTCCAGCTCTCCCAGTCCTGATCCATCGTGCAATCTCTGTACATGTAGCTCCAGCAGCGGTACCAGGCTGCGTACCATCCCCAGAATCTGTCCCAACCACCACTCGGGTCGGTCTGCGCGGCTGGTGCCTCGTGCGCTCTCAAAGTGGTACCGCATGCGGATATCTACCTGCCGTGCCATGTGCTGCAATGCCAGCGGTGCCTCGTCGCGACTGTGCTGTGCTATGCCATTGCGCTCCAGTATGTCGTAAGCGTCACGAGCTATGCGATCCAGGCCCGCCAGCACCGCAAAGCTGCTTCCAAACTGCTGCAGGTCTGCTGCCGATGGCTCTACCCGTCCTGGCCATCCCATCTTGTGCAGGCTTTCGCTTTGTTTGTCGCTTGCTGCCCGTTCAGCAGATGTCCAGATTTCTCTAACAGTTTCTTTAGCATACTCGTGCAGATGCTGTGCTGACGAGATCGTGGCCCCTGGCTCTTCCTGTTCATTAGCAAGCAGGGCAACTGCACTGCCGTAGGCTGAAAGCACACCTTGTCCATCCCGCTCCAGGCTGCGCTCTGCCTGCTCGCTTATTTGCTTGACTGCAATGAATGCGTCGATGTACTGCTTGGCCTGTCTGAGTTTCTGGTGCTTTTGCAACTCCGCGGCCAGTGCTGATACCAGTTCCATGACTTCCGTGCCGTCACGGAACTCCCATGAGGACTCGTTGCCAGCAGACTCGACCAGCTGGCTATGTACGTCAATGAGCCCCATCGCCTGTTCGTGCACGCTGTTGGCGATGTTGGTGGCCTCTGCTGACACTGTCTTGGCAGCATCGCAAGCTTCCTCAACTTCCCTCTCCAACTGCGCATGAGTACGCTCTTCTTCTTTGAGCAGCTCTTCCACTAGTCCCAGCGACTCTAGCGAAGTAAAGTTTCCGTCTAGAAACTGCTGAATTGCCTGGCGAGTTTCGAGATTAACTACCCCTGTCATAGTAAAAAAAATGAAGCTACGAGATAATGCTGCGCAGCATTTTTCTTTTGTTTTTTTCTTTCTTTTTGTTCAAATTGCAACAAGATTCAGAACGGCTAATCTATGGAAAAGGAAATATTGCGACTGTACCAGGAACGCATAGGTGAGTTTCCCTCTGGACAAGCATACAGAATTTCGGCTTGATATCATATTGCTCGCCTGCTTGCGACTAATAATGCCTATTGTAGACAAGTATGACGAGATATTTCGGCAAATGTCGCAGGAGCTAGATCAGCTCAAAGTATCACAGCGGGAGATGACCGAGTTGCACTGGCAAAACAACCGCTTGGCGACCGAAGCCTCTGAGCTGAGAGCTGATATTGCCGACTTGCACAGCAGCCTGGTAAAGGAGCGGCAGAACCATTTGGAAGTTGTGGCTGAGAACGACCGGCTGCGTATTCGTGAACACGAGCTGGAGCGCCGCGTGAGCATTCTGGCGGATGTGTCTGCTCGATATTACAAGGAGCAGGACCTCTCTGTAGATTACGACTCGCCAAACACCCTCTCAGAGAGCCCCAGCACCAACGCCACCATCCGGCCACACAAACGCCAACGGCAGCACACACTAAGCGCTGCCAATCCCGATAAAAGTACCGAAAGAGAGGACACGGAGCGGAAGGAGCTGGAAATTGAAAACGAAACGCTGCAACTTTCAATTGAGACTATGCGCATTCAGCTGCACGAGCAGAAGGCAAATTACTCGGAAATCATTGATGGGCTGCTGAGCGAACTCAAGGCTCACAAGGAAGCCAGCTTATCTGAATCCGCTGACCAAGCGAGAAAAGTCGAGTCTCTGGAGTCAGAGCTGGACCGCATCAAGGCCCTGTACCGTGAAAACCTGCGTGATCTGGTCGATGCTCGCAAATCTGCCTTGGAGAGCAAACATGCTGTCAAGCAGGACAATCTGCTTATGCGATCTGAGATCTTGGCTCTGCAGCGAAGGCTGGATGCTGAGATGGAACGTTCTCGCTTTCTGCATGCATCGTCCGCTCACTGACTTTGATAAATGTGGTTTTTTAAACAGTATGAAAACCTAGGGTAACAGTATGGACCTGAGGATGTCCTTAGGCTGCAGCTGCTGCTAGTACCTCTTCTTGCTTAATCTCAGTGACCTTTTTGCCCGTCTTCTTGATGATTTCCAACAGCCTATTGTACTTGAACTTTTCCACGTCCTCGGGCTTAACCTCCTCCTTGGCCATCTCGTCTTTGAGAAGTTCTGGGTAGTCAGTGATGGTAACCAGCTGCGTTTCTAGCGAAACATCAAATTTCTCCTCATTGACCTTGTTCTTGAGTGCACGCGTAACGGCACCCGAGCATCCTCCGCACGACATGGCAACTTGGTATTTAAACTCAGTCATTGTCGAAAAATAATAGTTTTTCTAAAATGCTTACTAATATGCAGAAAAAAGAAAAAGAAAAAAGATGAAGAAGAGAAGGAGCATGGAACATCTTTTTAAACCAGCTCTTTGCCTGCAGATTTCTTGCAGGACAAGGGGGGAGCAATGCATGCGGAGTGCGGAGATTCCTTGTTTCTGTTCACATAGCCACAGCAATAATAAAATGAACAAGTCTTATTTTATTGCTATGCTGGTGAACTAGCGCCGCCATTTCAATACAATACAGCCACCAAGCTCTATTTATCCTAGATATACACTGCCTTTTATAAAAGCAGTAATGTCAAAAACATATTCATTTGCCACCAACACATATCTAGTCGTCCAGCATCCCATGTATTCGGCGCTGGAGATCCCGAGGCGTGTACTTCATCGCATGGGTGAATTCCGACGAATTGTCCGAGTTCTGACGCAAAAACTTTTCATACTCTGGTATAATTGCTTCTGTCGCGTCGGACACAAGCATTGCGCGAACGTCCGCATCAAATATGTCGTAAACTCGGTGCGACCGCACCATATCGTCAAAGCCTTGGTTGAACATTCCCAGCTTCTCTGCCGGCCCAAGCGTGGCCGCCGGAAACGCACTCATCAATGCCTTCCATGTTGCAACATAGCCTTTGCGGCTGCGCTCAATCTGCGACTCTGTGCGCAGCTGCGCCGAGCGTCCCACCAGGTCTCCCAGCCCCAGCGACTGCGACATGTCGTCGCCAGCATACATTGTGTCCTGTAGAGCACGGGCGAGATAGCTGTGGTTGTTTATAAGGAACACAAACTGAAGCGTCGGCCGCTTCATCTGCTTGCCGCCCTGGTCGATCGTGTATGCCAAAGCATCAATGACGTCACGCAAGTAGTGCTGGAATATCGATAGCCCGTCGCTGGGATCACTGGCATGCTGCGACACATGCGGAGACTCATGCGAGACGCTTTGGTTCCAGTATCCGTCGCCCATCGACAAGAACAGAGTGACCAGCAGGTCCTTGTAGCTTATTACATATGACAGCAATGTGAGCGTATTGGAAACAAGCTCATTCACGCCTCCCGTTTGCTTAGGCATGATGTCGTCTTTAAACGGATTGCGTAGCAGGTTGATAAGCGCAATAAACGCCTTGGTCAAGTGCGTTTGCAGCCGCGTCGCCAGCTTGGTCATGCTTGAGCTCTGGCTCTGGTTGGGTGCCAGCAGCGACTTGAGCGCCGAGTCGGTTTCAAGCAGATAGCCATAGACATCCAAAGCGTGCAGGATCTCGTACATGGGCGAGCCGAAAAAGAACGTCAGGGTCTTTTCGCCAGTAGCAATATATGCCTCGAGCGGCCGGTCAACGGTGGCAAAAAACGTTTCATCGCTGATAACTGTAGGCATGATATGGCGCACCAGGTCGCGCTCGGCCTGGATGAGCTTGACAACATTGATGGTGTACTGTGCAAATGGCGATGTGCCCGGCTCATACCAGTTCTCGTTGCGTATAGTGCAGAAGCGCATTTCAGCCATACCGCCTCGCGACGTGGGATCAAACCCATGCTGGCTCGGTGCAGCCTCCACCGCATTGCTCCGTATATAGGCATTGCACATGTCGCTAAACTGCGCTAGCGATTTTTGCAAATGGCGGCTGCGGATGGTCGCATATGTCTTAGTCAGTCGTAGATCGTAGCTGACTTCGTCGTTGACCAGGTTGAGATAGGTGGCCAGCATACTCAGCAGCTTTACCGTATCTGTAGGAAAAGTTGGTATTTCCGATGCATTGGCATAGGCGGCAGGATCGATGCCGCCGCTGTGCTGCTTAAGCCACTGGCTAAACAGCTGCGACAGATTGCCCAGCCCAATACGAAGCAGCTCATGGATCTCCTTTCGGCTCTGCGCTGCTGACTCCAGATCCAGCTCTCTGAGCGCGTCGCTGGCGTCCTTTAGCCGGTTGATCGAGTCCAGGTATGGAAGCAGCTCGCTTTCGTCCGGTCCTGCATGTATAGTTTCGAGCTCGTCCTTGGCCACGTTGAAAAACAGCAGAATGTCGTCAAGCGTACCCACCGTTGCCTCGATATTGTCGTATAGCCGTGTCAGCTTCTGTGTCGATTTATAAATTGGAGCAATTACTCGCCCCAGGTTCTTTAGCCGAATGTCAAACACCTTGAGCAGCTGGGTCGTTTTGTCTGTCAAATTGTCCATCTGCTCCAGGCTCTCTCGCAGAAATTCAAGCTCGGCCTCCTCGTCGCCATCTTCGTAAAGGTAGCTTTCGCTAGGCATTATATGAAGGGAAAAAACAAAAACAAATTTCGCTTTCAGCTCAACTTGCACACAAATAACTAAAGCACGTGACTGATATACTTTCTAATCATTTGGAAAGGCACAAATGAAATTTCTCAACACCGAAATAGAAACAACTACTTTACTTCTTGGCGGTCTTGACATCAACAACCTCAAGGCCTGGAGGGAGGGACTGGCGCAGCTTGCTGGCCTTGGCCTTGTCAGCGACGGCCAGAGTGTACAGGTAGCGCGAGCAGCGAACCTTGAACTTGACAATGTTGCCGTTCTTCTTCACGCGAACGCCGGTGGCGTCCTTGCGGCGAGTGACCTCGAGGAACTTCTTAATATCCTGAATCTGCTTGGCCTACGAGATGTAACATCACAAAAAGGACTGAAAACTTTAGTGTTATCTGCAATAGCAAAACATATCATGGTTGGAGCAGGTAAATGAGTCTAAGAACAGCAGCGCAGAAACTAAACCAACAGAGCAGAGAACAGCGGAGGCGGGATATGGCTGGTGAATGCCAGGAATTCAGTGGCCCTGCAGTGACACTGAACTCGAGTGCTTCCAGATCAAAGAAAAGGGCAAAAAACAGCAGCAACATAGCTCACAATGCTGCTAGCATTCGGTTATTCAAATTGAGGGTTTTGTAACCGAAATTCGCAAATGCGGCCATTTCAATAGAACCGAATTGCCAGCAGCATCTTGCCATTTGCTGCCTCAGACTGAGCTGCCACGGTCATATCCATTCAAAATATGGCTGCTGCGCATCCATCCAGCACATAGCCCCGTATCCCCTGCGTTTGTCACATTATCTGTCGTCATGCCCCCTTATCCTCTTTCCCGTTCAACAGCGGATGCTGCAACCCGCGGATTCGTACCATTTGTATAAGATGGATTCACCAGCAAAAAGCGTGCGATAAAGATGTTTTTGATGGATGTAAAAAGGAAGAGCCTTCTTGATTTTTGGCCTGGCTCAATCCGTAATTTCCCAGCAGACGGTTCAGTGGCTCTCTCGGCTCGAGCCGTTTTATATCCTGGGAGGATTTTGGTAAACAAACGCTGCTTTTGCACGCGGAAGCGATCAGCTTGGTTGGGCTATTTTTAAGGTGGAACCAGCTATGTAATGTGGCTGGTTCCACTTACCAATCTTTTGTTTGCGCTGTGCCAGGCGATAGTGCATCATTGGGCCACGTTGCTGAAGCTACGTCAGCGTGGCAAAACGGGGGACAAAGAGCCTACTGCTAGAGACTGGCGAGTCTTTGCACAAATTCGGTGTATACTGCATCCATATGAGCTGCCTAATGAAATCCACACTCCCCCATCTGACCAGGCGCACGTTTGGTGGGCTGCGGCATGCAGAATTTGATATGCAGTTTGGGCGCGGTCCAAGAATGAGTTTCATTCTCACAATGGCCTCCCCCTGTGCTAATTCCAGAAAACAAAGATCGCCATCCACACTACAAAACGTTGGACATTGGCTTCTTTCTTTCTTCTGCCAAAAACCTTTTTTTCTTTCTCTATTCTCAACGTTAGCAGGGCTAACTATCCATTTCCTTATTCTCTACAGTGGTTTTTAGCTCCCCCATGCAGTTTTCAAACACGCTTGTAGCTGTTTCGGCGCTGGTTGCCAGCTGTGCTGGCCACTCGTTGCTGTCAACGCCAGCGCCTCGCGGAAATACCAAATGGTGGGGCACTTGTGCTGCCGGCGCTGGATGCTCGGGTCCATGCGACAGTCCCAAGGCCGAGTCGCCATTCAACAGCATCTACAACCCCAAGACGTATGTGCAGCGCGGCCAGGAACTGGAGATCGTCTGGAACCGTTTGAACCACCCTGGCGGGTTCGTGCGCCTGGCCATGGTTCCTTTCAACCAGTCCGACGACTGGGCGGCATTCAACGACAACGTTCTCAAGTATACTTGCTATGAGACCACATGCGGACCGTCTGATCCTAACGATGATTATTTTGGCCACCTTAACGGCCCCGGAAGCTCGCCCTGCAAAACCACGCTTACCATTCCCGAGAACATTCCCGACAACACTGCCATGACGCTGCAGTGGATCTGGTACGGCGGCGGTATCTACTATGGCGAACCCGATACCTCGTTTGGCGAATACTACAGCTGCTCTGACATGATTGTCACTGGAGGACCGTCCTCCAATCAGAAGCCCGAGCCGGTGTTCAAGGGCGGTGATGTCACCTACCCGAACAGCGATGTGTGCAAATACTGGGGCTCAAACAGAGTCGGCGACTGTAACTTTGGCGGACGCAAGCCGAACCCAATCGAGGGCGATCTTCTTTCGCAGTCGCTGGAGCCATGCATGCGTGGTCCTGAGCTGAAGGGCAAGCCATACGGCATGGATTCAGGCTCTGAGCCTTCTCCGGCCGAGTCTTCATACAGTGCTCCATCCAACAACAACGATGTGACCTCATCTGCTGCCCCTGAATCTCCGGCCCAGCCCGAAGCTCCTGCTGCTTCCGAGGCTCCTGTCTCTTCTGAAGCCCCCGTCTCCTCTGAAGCCCCCGTCTCCTCTGAAGCCCCCGTCTCCTCTGAAGCCCCCGTCTCCTCTGAAGCCCCCGTCTCTTCTGAAGCTCCAGCTCCAAACTATCCTGAAGTTCCTGAGCAGTCTGAGATCCCCACCGAGGAATCGCCAGCTACTCCCATCTACTCCGAGAAGCCGGAATCAAAGTGCATTCCGCGCTCGCTCTAGGCCCACAACATCCCTTATACACACTTTCTTGTTTGTCGTTGACGATAATAGATGCAATAAAGCTGGTCTGGTTCAATGCCATGCTTGTTATTCATTGAATAGATGGAAAAATGCCTCAAAGTCTGGGCATAAAGTATACACGTTAGACTATTCGTTACAAATGTCTTTATCCTTCAAAATCACAGCTACTCTTCGTCTACAAACTGGGCGGCAAGCAAGCCGACATATGGAAGCATAAACCGCTCAAAGACTGCGCCATCAAGGTATGCCCGACGAGCCATGTATCCAGACAATCCAATTGTCCCTAGCAGCACCATCCAATACAGGAAGTTGGATATCAGCGCAGTCACAACCAAAGCAAAGAACACGGCAGCTGACAACAACGACGACTGCCAAGCATGAAACCGAACATAGTCGTTTTTCTTTTCCACAACCAAAAGCACCGCTCCTACAGACAAGTTTAGCCAGGATATCAATAACTAGCACCATCAGAGAAAAAGCCGCTCTAAACCATTTGGACTGCATCAAAACAAAGGCCTTCTGCAAGGGCGCCACCGAAAAAGACAAAATGGACAGGCCTGTGTTGTGAACTCTAGCTAATATAGCCGCTATCCACATAATGTATCGTTGAGATGCCAGGCTGCGCCACACAGCCGTCGTTTCTGCCGGAGCAATAGCCACGAGCCTTACCTGAAAACACACCAAGCACATAGGCCAGAGCTGCTTCGACGTCGTAACGCAGCGAAAGCGATGTTTCATACCGGCTGATGCGCTGGCCACCGTCTTGCGAATTGAATGTGGATGGGCCTGCTGAGGACTGCAGGTATTCTCCAGCTGGCGGTGCTACGTTTATGACATCTGCTTCAGGGCGCCTTTGCCCTTGCGCGTTGCCGTATCCTGTCATGTATGGGTGGGATGAGTAGCTGTGTTCTTTGTGTGCTGGCTCTTCGTGGTCGCCAATTGGCGAATATTCTGACATTTCTAAAGAGTTCTTTTTCTAGCGGGGCCTGCCACCAGTGCTTTCGTAAATTCCGTGCTGCCTAAAAAGAGAGAATTGCTTTGTATAAAATAGTAAAAAAAAAAACTTGCCAAGAAAGAGGAAAGCATGACTAAAACCTCTTGTTCAGGCGTAATCTTTAAAAATCCACAAATTAGTAGTTGGGGCTGACACCACTGTATATTGAGTACATCATTGCTTGGAAGGGGTTGATAGGGATGGATTGGTGTACAGGCCGTTGCTGCCGGGCAGCCAGCCCATGCTCACAAACCACTCATAAATTTTGCTTGTTTTGTTGACGTCGATGCGACACAGCCGCTGAGCATCGCGTTTTTTGAATGTGCCTGGCTCTCGGCTCAGGCCCTCCTTTAGCAGCAGCTTTTTGATAGACAGGTACTGTTCGGGCATTAATCGCAGCACCGAGCAGCAATGGATTTCGGCTCGAGCCAGCTTCTCGCTCAGCGGCATATCCGTGACATTTATTGGATCTGCCTTGTTCCATTTGACAGTGGAACGCGAACGAGTGGGCTCAATCAGCGAAATGTCCATGTCCTCCGCGAAGATTATACCAGCACGCTGGAAGGACGGGATGTTGTCGCTCTCGGCGGGAGCAGTAGCCGGTTCCAGGCCTGGCGAGCCAGCCGCCAGTGGGACATCTGGAGAATCCGGCGTGCTGCTACTGCCATTACTGCGCCCATCGATGGATCCGGTTAGCTCTGGATCTGGTTTGGCGGCCCCTTGACCAGCAGCGGCATGCAGCTTGCTCATGCTTGTTTGCATGGATAAAGACTGCGATTCGGATATGTCAGGCCCAGCAGTGGAGGGCTGCGAATCCATGTTTGCAAAAGCAGCATCCTGCGACAGAGCCTTGGTGCTAGCGCGAGTGTCGATGTCTGCAAGGTCATTGATGTCGCTGGTAGCAGTGGTAACAGAATTGTTATCTTCATTTTCGGAATCACCTGACAGAGGCTGTTCAAACTGCAGATTATGCATTCGGACAGCGCGACTGCGACGGGTGCTGCTGTTTGGTTTTGGCTTGGAAGAGGAATTGGGTGTGGCCCGGCGCGAGCGGCTTCCGCCAGCAGACTGCGACTTGTGTGTGGGTGCATTCATCTGCGTATCGTAGCTAATGAGCGCCTGTACATACTGATGAGGATCTCGCAGATACTCGTCACTAAAGGACAGGCGGAATGCGCGAGCAGGCACGTCCGTCCATAGCGAACGAGGCGTGGGTATGTGGCGGTCTAGCGATAAGCGGCGTGACTTTGTGTGGAGCCCGAGACCGCATTCCATGTCTTCGTGAGAACGCTTGGAATGGGCGGCCGATGCCAGGGGCGAGCGAGTTGGATGGGATTGTTTGCGCTTGCTAATTCGTGCTGGTGATGGCGATGACCCGGGCTCGGTATAGCTGGGCCTGTGTTCAGACTGCTCACGGCGGCCTTGCAGGGCAATCTTGCTGGTAGCATTGGGGATGCGGCCCCAGAAGGTCTGCTGCATAACAGACGTAGGAGCCATTCTTGACCAAAGACGCAGACTTTTTTAAACTAGTGTATGCTAGTACACACAAAATGAACACAGGTAAAAAATATATATAAGGCTTTTGCAGAAATAAAATATAAAAAAGCCCGGTGGAAGATTGGGAGAGAAAAGAGAGAGAGAGAGAAAGTTGATTGATTTACAGAATAGGGAGTTGTTGGACAGCAGAAAAAAAATAGGGCAATTGTGGCAAGTGCGACTCTTTCGGTGCTTTCTTTTATACGGCTCACAGCAAGTTAGGATGCGCGGCAATGCAGTGTGGCGTGCTACTTGGCTAGTGTCTACTCTTTAACGGAAAGGAAAAATAAACCAGGAACTCCAAGAGAGAGAAAAGGCTCTTCAGAGGATGGAAAAAGGGTGTTGTTGGGACACAATAGAACAAGGATGCACGCCGCAGACGAATAATTAGAAATGCGTGCTTGGCCAAATAAGCTAAAAAATGGCTGGGTTGCAATGCCGGCAGAAGATGGATGCGCGCTCAGACAGCATAGACCTGGCCTGTCTCCTCTTGCTGCACTATCACCAGACTATATGCCTTGTGCATAAGTTTATTGCCGAGAATATAGAGAGCTACAGGTTGCCACGGAGAGCCTGCTCACGCTCAATTGCCTTGAATAGCTGGCTGAAATTGCCAGCGCCAAAGCCCTGGTGGTTGTGACGCTGAATGAACTCGAGGAAAAACGTGGGACGGTCTTCAAGCGGCATGGTGAAGATCTGCAGCAGATATCCCTGGTCATCAAAGTCAACCAGGATATGCAGCTTTTCCAACATATCCATGTCCTCACTGATCTTCACCTTGCTGTGCTTCAGGCGCTCACGGAGGTCGTCGTAGTATGTCTTGGGCGTAAACAGGAATTGCGCCCCACGCTTCTTCATGCTGGAGACTGCCGTGATAATATCGTCGGTGCGCACAGCAATGTGCTGAATGCCCGGGCCACCATTATACTCGATGTACTCTTGAATCTGGCTTTTGCGCAGACCCTCGGCAGGCTCGTTGATGGGCATTTTGACGCCTTCGTCCCAGTCTGCCATGACAATCGACCGCAGCGAGCTGTACTCGGTGTGGATGTCTTTGTCGTCTACCGACCAGAACCGATGGAACCCAAGCATTCTCTCATAGCGCTCGGTGATCTCCACCATCTTATCTTCAGGCTGATTTGATACGCAATGGTCAATAAAGTCTACAGGCACTGGCGGTAGCACGCTGTCGAGGCCGCTAAAGTCAAACGCCGGCGTTGTATATCCTGGCAAGAATTTGCCATTGTATTTGCTCTTTTCCACAAACGTGTGGTCTGTATCGCCATACACACGGATGGCGGCCATGGTCACCTCGCCATCCTCGTCGCTTTCAACCCAGGGCTCACGAACCGACGTTGCGCCTTTGTCCATTGCCATCTGGTAGCAATCACGGGCATTTTCCACTGTAAACGCCACGTCCTTTACGCCATCCCCATGTGTGCCCAGGAACTCGGTCATTTCCTCGTTGCCTGGCTGTAGCGGCGACTTGAATACAAATACCAGCTTACCATTTCCAACGGCATGAGAGGCAACGTCACGGTCTTTGGTTTCTAATCCTCGGTATCCAACATAGTGGAACCCAAAGTGGGTAATGTAGTATGATGCTGCTTGCTTGGCGTTGCCCACCCAGAACGTAACATGGTGGAACGCCTCGTAGTTTACGGTCGGCTTCAGTCCCCTGTCTGCGCACGATGTCATAATTGGAGAAAATTTAAAGAATAAAGAACGCTCCTTTGGCTTCTGCTTTTATAATCGAGCGAGAAAGCTGGTGGCGCCCGCCTATTCTCACTTGGCCGCTAAAGAAATAGCGGGAATTCCGGCTTTAAGGCAGCCAATTTCACTAATGCATTTTTTTATCGCTTTTGCCGCCTAACAGACAGAATGCGTGGGAGATTTGAATACACAAGGTAGGATCATGTGTAAGCAAACAGTTTTTATGCATCTTTCCATGTATCTTTGGAATTGCTTTAACTTTCCCACGTTCCAAAGGAGGTTTTTTTATGCCGCCATCATTGAGTTTAGGCAAACCACATGCTGCTTGGTCGGACATATTTCCATTTTTTCTCAGGGTGCACCTGACCAGCTAATGATTTCAGTAGTATGTGGAGCAATGATCTACAAGCAGCGCTAGTGGAATTTTCCAGCCAAATGCTGGGGGGTTCCTTTGATCCCGATGCGTGGCGGTAGTTTCTGTTCCCACTGGCAAGTACAAATGGCGGAAGGGTAATATGTCTGGTATAGCAAGCTGTCAGTTGCGTGTGAGATAGTGGCTAAAAGCACATCTCCGCTCCCATAGCAGATACAGCAACGAGGCTCAAAGCCACTAAAATCACGGTCATCTATAGGTATGAGAGCATGTATATGTTGGTTACCCAAGAAGAAAAATTAGTTTATGAGTGAAGAAAAGCTAATGATGGTTAAGCTGAATATTAAAAACTTGCGAAAATTATAATGGTTAAATGGAAGCTAATTGCAAAAGCAGATATAGCCCCCCTTTTTTGTTGTCGGATTAAAGTGCAGGAGGGGAGAGAGCAAAGTGCTTCATACTCTACTGAGCCCGAGGAGCATACCGGCGGCCATCCTCGGAGCGAAGGGCCAGACGTTCCATTATTAGGTGGTAGAGGTGCTTGTACGCCCATGCGTTGCCCTTGCGGCGCGACACATGAACAATAAAGAAGTTGTTGAGGTTTTTGATCTTGCATATTTCAATGGCCAGCTGTATCTCGTCGCCGCTATCGACTTGCGGAGAGCCATACGGCGGCTGCACTGTCTTTTGGAATGGGTTAATGAACGGGTAGTCGTGCAGCCCCGAGTTGGCCCCTGATGCCAGCGATGCTGAGTTGGACAGCGGAGAAGCAGCCATATGCACGCTGCTATGCGACAGAGGCGCAATGCCCTCGCCCGGGTGGTCGTTTTCAAGGGCGCTGGTTGCCGAAGAGCGTGCCGAGTTTGGCGCAGCAGCCTCGCTCTCTTCGGGTACAGCGGCAAGTCCGCTGCCAGCTGGATTAACTTGATCGCGGACGACCTTGGCGTTCACAAACGGAGACTCCGACATTGACCGGCGGTGTGGCGATTCAGTTTGCGGGCCGATGCCCAAGCTCTGCGCAGTGGCAGTAGCTGAGCCACGGCGGGTGTATGTGGCACTGGTGCGTTCTCCAGAGGCAAATGCCGTTGAGGAGCTGTCGACTTCGCCCTTGTTAGCCGCCGATGACGACGACCACGACACGCCAAACCAGCGCTTGGCTGTGAAGCTGCCATGGTGGCTGCCGTTAAAGAACCTCCGTACCGACGTCAGCGCAGAGCCCAGCGTACGTGGCCGCCGGTGCAGCTTGTCTGACAGCGTGAATGCGTGCTGAGGCTCGCGCTCGAGGTGCGAGGGGTTCATGATGGTGGCTCGCTTGGCAGCTGTAGCCAGAGCGCGCTTCTCGGCAGGATCGGTGTGGACAGTGGGCACTGACTGGCGACGTGGTCCTTCGTGGATGTCAAACGAGTTTTCGGGGCTTTCGACATTGGTCATTGTGCGGATGCGGCCCTGCTGCATGGGGTCATGGCGGCGCGGGCGGAGAACCCTAATCTTCAAGCCCTCCGTCTTGAGAACCGTAAAGCCAAGGTCGTCCAGGGCCTGCAGTACTCGCGAAAACAGCACATCTGGGGGCAGCTCGCTTAGCGCATCTGGATCAATGACGCCACGGTGTACCCGCATGTGCTGCAGAATCTCCGGCTGCTCGTGCCGATCAGACAGAACCGAGCTGATGGACAGCGGCTGCTCTGCCCCAGGCGCGCCCCAGCGCGATGTGCGCCGGTTAAACCAGCTCTTGACACGGGACGCAGGCCCGCTGCTGCTATGCAGGCGTGGCGACTGTGGTGGCGGGCTGTCGGGGAACAAAACGTCCTCAATCTTCCGAGGCACATGGGACGCAATGCCTGCGCCCACGCCAATTCCAAGCTCCTCGCCCGTGGTGCTGTTGACAGGGAGGATCGGCGGGATCTCGGGCAGCCGCCCGCGCCGGTTGGCGGGCTCATGTGTGGAATGGAAGTCTGTGATGGTGGCATGGCGAGAGCGCGACTGTGCCTCGCTGTTGCTGCGGCTGCGATGGCTGGCCTGGGCGTTGTGCTTGTAGTCGCTGCCAAAGGCCATTTGGCACTGGCGGCTTTGAGCTCGAATGCTGCCGCCCATCGACGAGGCTGGGGACAGCCCGTTGTGGTCCAGGTTCATCATTGTCGAGATTGGCGGAGGCAGCGTGTTCTCGTCAGGCACGTCCATCTGCATTTCTGTAGATGCAAACATCGACATGGGCCGTGGCCGCTGTACAGAGCGCTCGCTGCCCAGCTTTGCCGTGTCTGGCAAAGGCGGGACAGCAGCATCGCTCATCTCTACGTCTGTTTGCGAGCGTGTCTTTGTGGTGGCGGTCGAGCTGACTCCCGACTCGGGCTTGTCGTTGGCGGGCTTCAGCGACTGGCCAGAGAGCGCAGCATGCGCGGCTGCCCGTGCCTGAGCAATCATTTCAGGCGTCGGCGTGGCGGGAAGCAGCGGCTCGGTGTTGGTGGGGATTGAGGGTGCTGCTGAGCACTCTACCTGAATGGTATGGCGCTTGGCCTTTTTGGGCTGCTCATCTGGCACTGCAGGCGAGTTCTGTGCATCGCTGTTGCCCGGCACAACTTGTGTTTCATCGGTAGAGCCGGAGTCGGCCGTGGCTCGTGGCTGTGACTGTGCAAACGTAGCAGCATATGGCTGGAGCCACTCGTGCTTCTTGATCTCATCTAAAGACGCCCGGTTGCGTGGGTTGGGCACCAGCATGCGCCGCAGCAGGTCGCGTGCCAGCGGGCTGACATTGTCAGGAAACACCAGGGGAGTGGACAGGATGTACTTGTACAGCTGGTTGATGTTGTCGCCCTCTGGGTTGGATGGATCGTCATCAAATGGCAGATACCCGGCAAGCATTGCATACAGAATGACGCCACACGACCAGATGTCCACTGCTGTTCCTACATAGGGCCCGTCGGTCACCACCAGTTCGGGAGCCGCGTAGCATGGCGAGCCGCAGCTGGTCGACATCAGATCGTCGCCCGGCCCTCGGAACTGGTTGGCAAAGCCAAAGTCTGTGATTTTGATGTTGCGGTTGCGGTCCAGCAATAAGTTCTCCTACAGGCACCACGGGTTTAGCAGTTTGCTAGATGCAAAATTGCACAATTGCGTTGCCATACGCCACTGCGGCACAGCTCCCTTATACGCTTTTTACATTTTGCTAGCACAATTGCCTGTCATGCGCCGATTGCGTATGTTCCTTATATAGACTCCAGTCCAAGGTGGCTTGGGTGGCAGCCTAGACAAGCGCAATTGGAGAGGCACAAACAAACGCGGCGTCATTGGCAATCTGGATAGACACGGCTTGTACTTACCAGCTTGAGGTCGCGATGTACAATGTTGCTGGCGTGGAGATAGCTGACTCCAGCGACCAGCTGGGCAAACAAGCGACAGGCGTCGTTTTCCTTCAGCTGGCGGTGCGCCAGGATGTGGTCGAACAGCTCGCCGCCCGAGGCATACTCGATAACAATGCCAATGTACCGTTCGGTCTCGATAATATCGTACAAGCGCACAATGTAGCTGAAGTTTACTGCCTATAAACTTGGAAATCACAATTTTGCCGATCATTAGTGACTTTATTTTTAAACAAGCCATGGCATGCGCGCAGGGGAACCTTCACCGTGGTACAAAGTAAGGTCCGCAAACGTTTGCCGGCCAAGAGTGCTTATGCACTTATTTCCGAAAACGTCAGTAAACAACCCATACCACAGGCAGCCAAAATAATACCCCTTCTTGGGCACAACAAAAAGGCAATAACAATAACAGCAGGGGGTGGGTCAAGAGCGGCGCTGGAAATAATAAAGTTTCTTTACCTTGAGAGCTGCAATCTCGCGTTTGATTTTCGACAGCTTGACCTCGGTATCGATGCTTTCTTTTTTGATGAGCTTTATCGCTACCTACAAGTCGGAAATGATTAAACTCAATGCTCTTGCGCAACAATGGCACACGGCTGGTTCTGTGGCAGTTCTGTTTGTCTGTCAGCCATTCTTACCTCTTCGCTGGTGTCTTTGTGCATGGCCAGCTTGACCTTGGCAAACTCGCCCTCGCCAATGGTCTGCAGCAGCAGGTATGGCCCAAAGAAGGCGTTCTTGGCCTTGCGTCTGCCATTAACTGATGGGCGGCTGTCGGCGCTGGAGACGGCAACGGCTTGCGTCATGGGCATTGGCGGGGCTATCATGGGCAAAGCGGACGATGTGCTCCGTTACGACAGAAAAAGTAAGAGTTTCAAAAAAAGAAGCACCCACGCATAGGCGTTATTAGTATAAAAACAATGCAGAGCAACAAGAGAGGGGGAGAAAACAGATGCTTCGCAGACAAGGAGGGGAGAGAAAAAGGAAGGGGGAGCAGCATAATAAGGCAATGGTCAACAAACAGCCTCTCCCGTATGTGAACTGCGAAAGTAGGCAGTGGATTTGTTGCTGCACCCTGCAACGGCAGCAACCGAGTTGCCAGGCCTGACAAGCAACACAAAAGCTGCAGCGGCATCGTGCGGTGGTGTAGTGGCACGTATAGTGGGCGCTATTTCTGCGCACCTGCCCAGCAAAGTGTTGCATGGTCTGCCATTGCCGCCTGCTCTGAACATCTCTAAATTTTGGGTCTCGGTCGCAAAAGCGCTTTCAGGAGCCGCTCAACAAAAAGATAGTTCTCTGCCGATGTCCGGGCTTCTACATTAAATGCGTGTGCCTGCAACCAGCGTATGCGCATTTATGCTCTGTTTTGCAAAGCGCCTTGCCTTTTCTCCACTCAGCGATGTGCACGCTCGATTGCACGCAGCGCCTTTGGGGAAAGAGGGCAATCGCTGTTGCGTCTGTACGCACAAAAATATTTGGCTCCCAGAACTCTGCTTTCTGAAAGTGGCTGACAGTATCTCCCCCCCTTCCACGCGTCTTCCCACACATGCCGACTGATGAGTACTTACCCGATGTGTATGTGATGTGTAGTGACCTCTTTTTGTCTTCCGCGTAGCTGATGTTTATCGCTTGCGGGACCACAGTTCCTTTTTGAGTCAAACTCCGCCAAGCGAAAGTGAAAAAAAAAAAAACAGTGTTGTGGAATGTAGAAGCACGGGCTAGAAATGCGCTTCAACGGCCCTGTACTTGGCGAGAAAAGCGAAGGCGACTTGGCGGTTGAGATGTGCCGAATTTATAGGGCAAAGCAGAAAAAAAGCAGTTTTAAGCGGCAAATTCAGACGTTTTATTTAGAAGCAAAGGACTTCATGTCTTGCATAGCCACCAAGTATGGAAAATAAACTTGAGTCAGCAGGCTTCTTGTCTGTAAATCCTGAAAGGCAGCATCCCCCGCGTGAGGTTAATGATTTCCAGTGTTTACACTAATCCTCTCCCCCAGACGGATTTGCAGCAAATGCTCTCTCCAGCAATGCTAATGCAGGTGCTCTTTGACACTTGCGGGGTGCCCTTTTGCGAGTCTGCTCTCGTTTATTATGCCTTGAATCAGGATATCCCTTTAGCCAAATTATCGTCTTGCGTGCATGCTCATATTTGTTGTCCTGTTTTTTTTTTCTCAAACCAGCAACAATGGCAGCAATCCCTCGTAAACAATGCATAGCTCCGCTCCTGTATTTTTGTCAACACTTGTGGACTTTCCCTGCACACTAAATGAAATGCATGCTTTATTACTGCTCCCCGAAAAAATAAACAAGCGCTTCTGCTCGGATAAAAGATCTGCACCAATCCATTTAGTGTACGTCAAACCCCCTTCTCAGCACGCGAAACACGTCAATGTACATATAATTCTTCTTTTGGCCCCAAGATTTACTCTATTGCTTCTGCAAGCGATTGGCAAAATAACAGGTATGGTTGAATATGCCAAGTCAGCTTTGGGAGCAAATATTCACAGCAGATATATGTGCATTTGCCGACCATTATTTCTTGCTTTGTTGTCAAAACGCACTCGACAAAACATCGAATATTTGGTGCTCTCTATAATTAGGTCGCCATAAACGTTGCATATAGCAAGAAATGTTTGTTTTTTTAGTTGGCCAACCAAAGATTAAAGTTTGCAAGTCAAAGCAAAGCGAGCATCTAAAAATATACCTTACTAATATTATAGCGTAGCAGCTGGAAGACCACGCAATCAAATTGATTCTTTAATCAATCAGGGAGATAAAATGCGCAGCACAGATTTTCTTGCAACGAAAAACGCGACTTTGGCTGGATGCATACGCGCCACGCGTTTGTTGTTCGCTGTGCGTTTTTTTTTTGTATTTTTATTGCAAATTAAAGGTTGCTGAATTTGCATGCCTTTTTGAGTGCAAAGCTAAGCAACATGTCCCGAACCCCGCCAACATCAACCACCGAGCGAGATACCAGCGTGCAAGAAACCCTGAGCTTGCATAACGATGCGGCGCTTAAACTTGACATGCAGAGCGACAGGCCAGGTTTGTTGCTGTCCGAGCTGTCTGATAGCGACTCTGATACTATAAACGTGTCCCGCATAATCCAGTCCTCGGACATGCTGCGTAGCCGATTATCGCGTTTTATTGTACCACGCCAGTTTGAGAATGAAAATGATAGCGATAGTAACAGCATCGTGCCTGTCTCGGAGGCACAGAGCTTAAACCCTTATAGATCGGCTGAACAACTAAGTAGCGAGCTTTCTGCGTGCGAGTCGCATACCGTACAAATTGGATGGAATCCTCCGTTTTTAAACAGCGACAGCAGTCATGGTCTCCCCGCAGGTAAGTTGCTGGCTCTTTGATCTATAGCACCAACACAAACGACTTAACCAAGGTTTGTAACAAGTAGATACCGATGTAAATAGACAGCCAAATGAACACAGCGACTTTTATAACAGCTTGATGCAGTCCACCGAACATATATATCCTTTTCGCAAGCGCTTAGAAAAGAATCTGCATCCATATACCAAGGGGGTATGGACAAATATCGACGAAGCAGACATGTATATACGTGCGCAGCAAGACACGTCGGTCTTTGACAGTCAGTTGCGAATAAACCAAGACGACTCAGAAGACGATGACTATATTCCTGAATCGCCTGAACTGAAGGCAGCTGAGGACGAATCGCAAGCAGTGTCGTTTGAGATGGACAGCTCACAGCTACCACAGTTATTGCCGCCACCACAGAGTAGCACCACGTACCGCCATATGGCCGCTCGACGTAGAAAACATGCCTCCAAGCTTAGGAAAGAGCAGCGCCATAGTTCAGCTATAACCGATAGCATTGGTTTGAGAATTGGCGCCGAAAATAGCGAAACGCAGGTACAAAGCAGCACTCCTGCATTGTTGAGATTCGAAGAGCATCATCCGAGCTCTGCACACATTCAGTCTGGCTCTCACTCGTCTTTTTCTTCGCTTGATGAGCTTGAGGATATTTTAAATATTCGCCAGACTAGAGCCCACTCAACCACCAGTCCAGAAAGGGAAACAATTGAATCGCATGCCCAAAGGAGTAAGCGGCGACGACTGGTTTCTCGTAGAAAGTACAAAAAGATGCTGGCCAACGAATCATCTGCTGATGAGCTTCCTGCCGAGCGTGCTCACAGACTTTCTCGGCGGCAAATTCGCGGCGTGCTGCCATTTTCGTTTATGCGAGAGCTACAAGGCGAAAATGAAGACAGGCAGCAGCAGCAGCCCCAACACTACCGCAGCTCCCGGCTGCGGGCTCTTTCAAGCTCTCCTCCGCCTGGTTTGCTTCAGTCTAGGAATACGGCTGATGCCGGAAGCGATGTGGCGATGGGCAGTGAGCCACAAAGTGCTGACGAACACCAAGCATTGGCAGTGACAAAGGAATTGTTTTCTGATCCACCTTCCCCGCCAGTGTGTTTAGAAGCCGACGATTTCCGGCGTGAGCCGCACTTTGCATTTAACTTCATAGACATTTACGAGTGGCAGTACCCGCCACTAGCGCCTGTAGAGTATACAGGCTGCGCACCTGATTTCCTTCGAGTAGCTGCTCGCGAATGCCGGCGACGTGGAATTCACGCCAAAGCGCAAGCAGATGACCCTAAGCGAAAACATATAGCCATTGAGCCCCGAAATGTCGTCGATATTGAGAATGAAGATGTGGCTCAGGGGATATTGATGTCGTGGAAAATGGGAGTTATTGACGTGCGCCGAGTATACTTTAACGACGATAGTGAGGAAAGCGATAGCATTGACAGCTTACCGGTCGACCTTATTGAAGATGCAGCCAACGCAATTATGATCAGCGACGATGATGCTGAAGCTATAGAAGACAATGGGGTGTATGATCGGATGGCAGCTGCACGACGCTCAGACTCTGGCAGAATCCGTCAACATAAGCGCAGGCGACAGACAAAGCTAGCCACCAAGCCTTCGTATTCTTATCTAAGAGATCGTAACCCTAGCTCGCCACGAGAGCCATTGTTGCGCCCAGCCTCATACAAGCGCAGTTATAGCAACAGCGGCAGTCGTAGTAAGCAGCCAGAAACTAAAGGACTTGATGCGGTCATGGGCGAGTTTGCAGCTGTGGACTCTGACAGCGATGCTGACAGCCACAACTTGGCGACAGCCACAAAACTGCCGCCATTGCTGTTAGATCGGCATATGAGCCATATGAATAGCACCCAAGTGCGCCAGCAGCGGTTTATTGGCCGGTTTCAAAGACGGCCTAAAGGCCAATCTAGAGATACCAGTAGGCGTAATGCGGTACCGCGAAGACTTTATCGAGCGACAGGAAATGGAAAACCTGCACGATCAGTTGAAAAGCACCATAGAGCTGAGTTTCTGTTTGACGACGACCACCAGATTGCCAACTATACAGCGGAAACAGCAACAGAAAAGAAGCGTCAGACAAAGTTGCTAAGTAATGCATCCGTTCGCTCAGGACCTGGGCCATCCAGAGCCGACGCGGTGGCAGATCGAATTAGCAAACAGAGGAGCACCAATTCACCTGCGACCCAGCGCTTCACAGCTGCCAGACGTTCCAAAGCGATAGCTTCGTATGGCGCAACGCGCAAAGCAATTCCAACGCGAGTGCAGATGAACCGTCCTACTCCACTTCCAGAGCCTGTTTCTGATTCTGCCAACAGCGATGTTCCGTTTTCAGCAGATAATGGGTCAAGTGAGTTGTGTAGATTGGAGTCGGGGATGCGGTTTATGAGCAATACATGGGTTGGACGGGGCGGTGTGCGCCAGATACAGCAGCGGCTCAATCGACGCAACAGTGAAATAACCAACGGAATTCATTACCAATATGGAGATGTGCTGCGTATCGAGATGGCAGCATTGCCAGCAGAGTTTGGACAGGCGTACAGCATGCTGTGGATGCTGTGGCATGAGCAAATTACCAATGCAAGCTTACAAGTCGATGGAGACAGTGTACTACGATGGATTGAGTTTGCACAGCAGTACATTGCCAGACCACGCACTGCAGCTGCATTGGCACAGCTAGCAAGTGCAATGGTTCCTAGCACCGAGAATGCATTGAGCCGCCTGAACGCATCAAATCTGGTTCGTGGAGAACGTGCGGCACTGGCAGCTGCAGTGGGGTTGGCAGTTACGGTATCTCTGCGTCAGTTGGCAATAGAACTTGACCGAGCGCGGGCGGCTGGGCATAAGGGACCACGAGCAGTAGGAGATGATGATGCTCTGGCAATGGTGTATGATGAGGAGGATATGAATGCTAGAGTTAGTATGGCGGTAGTAGCTACTGTGCGATGGCTGAGTGTGTCGTGCTGGTCTGGACAGCAAGGATTAAGCGGTATGGCTAGCCAGGTCTGGGTGGCTCTTTTGCATGTAGTTGGAGGCGATGCCATATGGCCAGCTCTGCGCAAAGTGTGCCGGCAGGGATCCAGCCAGGTGCATGGCCTGTGGGCTCTATTGGCAGTGGTTGCGCCGCTGACTCAAATCAACGAGGACGGAGTAGCTGGTCCGCGTGTGCAAGGAAACATGCAGGGGCTGGTATTGCGGGTGGCAGAAGCGGCAGTAGAAAAACAGCTACAGATCAACAGTGGCGAGCTGGGTGCTGCAGACGAGGTGGCCGTGCGACGGGCGTTTTTCCGGGCCCACAGCGTGGTAGTTGAGCATGGCATAGTGATACCGGCAGGCAGTGCACAACTACTTTTAACGCAGTACCGCTTTCTAGAGCACATTGGGTTTCGGTCGCTGAATATAGAGCCGCCGCCCTCTCTACCGCGGTTCTTTACGCGGTACTCGGGCCAGATAGAATACAGAAGTGGTGCTGCCGATACCTGCGTGGTTTTATGGGTGCGTGCGCAAAGTGCAGCATTAGATGGCTGGGTATCGCGGCTGCAAACAACGCCGGACCGTCAGCTTCTCCGCGATGTGCGAGCAGCTGTGTCCAAAATGCTGCCCACGCGTATTCTGACATTCACATCTGCCACGCCAGCAGCACAGCTATCAACCCTGGCCAACTACTATGCCGTATTTTTGCTGTTTCTGCATTCGGTGCCTAGCAGCATTGTGCGAGCCACCCGGCTGTACACGCAGTTCCAGACACTGCTACGCTTCCGTGACTCGGCCAGCCAGACTGCCCGCCGTGTGTATTTTGAGGCTTGGTCAGCGGCAGTATGTATTATTGGATCGCGACTGCGCACAGCATTGGATGGTTGTGGCGATGTATGTGGTATGAGCCATAAGCTGGTTTTGCGATCTAGCATGCCGCCAGATATTGCCGACTATCATCGGGCATTATCGCTGGCTGCTTCTGGGTGGGCTGATGCGCTGGGCCTGGTGCTGGCGGGCCTGTCCGATCCTCAGCAGCAGCAGAAGCAGCTATGGGTACTGATTGACGCGGCGCTCATGTACGCTCTCCGAGTGCTTTCCAGCCAGATGCTATCGCCACATGCACCTACCATTGCACTGGTACTACTGGAGCTGTTCCGAGCACAGCCGCTGCTCGACCTGCTGGTATGGTCGGAGAATGCCGATCATATGCGGGCTCAATCACGCGTACTAGAAATCCTTCGGGTCTGGCAAGCAGGGCATTTGCCATTACCGCCAACAGAAACCGAGCAAAGTGCAGTTTCTAACCTGCCAGAAACCACCAACGCGGATGCCCAGGAGGACAGCCAGGCGGCATGTCTTGATATGCTTGATCCAAACGAAATGCTGGCAGCAGCGGCAGCTGCCGAAGCCATGGAGCGACACGAGGCAGCTTTAGCAGTCCATAAAGCGACATTGCAGGAGATCCACGAGAGATACATTCCTCGCGTGCGCTTACATGTAATGTCGATATTCGCATCCTCAGCAACAGCCCTGCCTACTGGACGCAGCCTACGGGTCCTGGAAACTACTATAACAGCACTGGCACTGATGGTATGTGAGTGTGTTGCAAGTGGACTGCGTACATGGCAGAGCTTTTTGGACGAGCATGGCCGAGACAGCTTGCACCTGGTGGCCAACTGGCGGGGACGAAGACTGGTATTGGCGCTGTTTGCGGTGGCGGCAATAGACTGCACGAGGGTTCGGCGGGTTCCTGAGGACCAGCAGCTGCTTGCATTGGCCAAGGACGTGTGGTTTGCTTCTATTTGCGATCTGTCGCTTACCCCGTATACCCACCGGCTGGCGGCTCAGCTGGAATGGGCTGATCGCCAACAAAGCTCCGTGTTTGCGCATATGCCCGTGGACATGCGTTTGCTGGATGCTGACGGCACTTTACATAGGCCGCTTGGGCAATACAGTGCATCTGGCTTGGATGCACAGATTGACTACGAGCATCGGGCGTCATTGGCCATGAGCTGCATTAGCAGCGCCGTTCAGACCATATCGGCTGCTTTGCGGGCATCAGATACTTTGGAGCATTCACGCAGACATGTGTTTTCAGCATGGGTTACGCTGCTGCTGACCACGCAGCGCCAGATCCGTCAAAGCCTTCTTGATGCCTCGCATGCTCTGGTGGATATGCGCGGTCTGGTAGATTCAATGGCTGAACGTGTCACTTTGCTTGTCCGCGATCATTGCGCCGAGCTGTTTTTACCGCCAAATCTAGTATTCCAATCTCGCTAATAAAATGCCTAATAAAAGCTAGAAACAACAGTTTTAAGATTATCAAATGAAAATGAATTCGGGTATCAAATATAACTTATTGCGACTTTTTAGCCTCTGCTTCTACAGGCTTTTTGCTCATGCTTTCGTAGTTCATTGGGCGGAGTCCCAAATACCCGCCCTTTTCTCCCTTGATGTAGGTCTTGATAAAGAACTGCACGAATAGCAGCAAGTACGAGGACAGCAGCACGCAGCCATAGTAGGCAGCCAGACGAGTTCCCCGGCAGTCAGCACCGACACTGGGCAGTGGCACCACAGCATGGTACGTGATGTGCGTGTAGAGACAGAAGTAGCATAGTGCCAGGTCGACCACAAACTGCACGATCTGCAGAGTTGTTACAATCTCCTTCCACCACACGCGCTTGCCGCACGACGCCAGGAAGTAGTAATAGTACATAATCACATGCACAAACAGGTTGATCGAGCAAATGATCCACGCCTATACAAGAACATGATTAGCAAAATATTCAGCTGCCAAATATATATATATATATATATTTCCGGGAGAGCGGATAGCTTCCAAGCCATGGTGTATTGGGGGATACTGCTGGGTGTTACTGTGGAGGAATTAAGCGGTGGAGGCATTAGCCTGCCAAAAAACGTGAATTGGCTCTCTTCCACGTGGAGTTTTAGACTAGGGGGAAGAGGCAATAACATTCCATGCCCAGCATACATCTCCACAATAAACCCTAAAGCATGGTCTAATATCACCCTAGTAATACAGCACAACGCAATAGTTACAGCAGAAAAAAAAAGCTGCAAGGCGGTAATGGCAGGCATTAACGCCCTTATGCAAAAAAGAGCAGTAACTTACCACAGAAACCCGACCAAGAAGCTCCTCAAAGCACAGAACCATCGTCAAAGAGTGATGGTAATAGTGCAGAAACTCCAGCTTCTTCTTTTTCAGGATAAGCAGGGCGGTGTCGATGAACTCGAGCCATTTAGTGAGGTAGTTGAGATAGTAAATGATCTCCATGGGCTGGGTCCACGATTCGGCACCGCAGATAGTAAAGAAGAACCCGCGATCGCGCCACGCCGGCAAGCACTGCTCCAAGAAGGCCAGCAGCAGGAAGCCCGAAATAAGCGTCAGCAAGAGATTGTGCACTTGAGTAATGCGTTTGAGACGGATGGGTTTGGCCACGCTCTTCATTACGATTTGGCCTCCAAAGACCATCAACAGGTACAAGACGACGCCCGAGAGCACTGCGCGTTGGGTCGATAAGGTTGTTGTTCCCGGGTTCCAGCGCCATGCTGATTTGGGCTGTCCTGTGGTTGCAAGAAACGCCTGGTTGAGCCACCAGTCTGGGCTGATCAGCGATGGCCAGTGTTGCGAATGCTGTGTGCCTGACAGCGAAAAAGAGTTGACCTCTGCCATGAAACCTTGAGTTTTTTTTCCTATGTCCTAACCCAATACAAAAAAAAAAACCTTTTTCCGCAAAAACAAACACAAGAGAAGCTTTTAGATAACGAGAAAAATGGAAAAATATAAAGTGGGAACAAAGGTGGAAAAGATGGAAAATAAGGGGGCAACTTGTTAAATAGACTGAGGAAAAAAAAAGAGGGAGAGGGGGAGTTAGATATCCCAAGCACAGCGCTTTAAACCCGCTGAACCGTAGAGCTGAAATTATCTTATGCCGGTTATTTTGGCACAGCTATTACAAAACAGTGAGTAAAAACAGTATTGGGCAAGAAGAGACGCAAGGATTAATAAGGGTCTTTAACAAAGAAGCAGTAGCTTTTGTGGCACTCAGCGATTTGTACATGGTATTTTACATATGAAGATGGTAATTAAAACAGGCGAGGGCAGTCTTCGCGGCGGATCTCATGGACAGTAGTTGGGTACAGCTGCACCATCTCCAGGGCACTCTGGCTGCTGCCAGCAGCAACGTGCATGAACGGATTGCGGCGGGCCACCTGCTCAAACTGGCGCGACTGGCGATCAATAAACGCCTCCTGGTTCCACACAAAGCCGTCCTGGCACAGCGTCATCAGGCAGGGGTGCTGGTCACCGCAGAACTCCACCAGGCAGCGCGCATCCAGGTTGGACTGCAGCGCCTCCCGCACCTCCGCCAGGTCCCCGCTGGCAATGTCCGCCACCAGCAGCGTCCACGGCTTGACTCGAGACCGCTTGCCTGGGCGCTTCTTGCCGTGGTGCCGGCGCCGCTTGCGGGAAGAGCCGCCGGCAGACGAGTCGCTGCAGCCAGCCGCGTCGCTGTCTTGCGGCACGGACAGGCGCAGGCTGCCCGCCAGCAGAGACGTACGCCGTAGCCGCGACTGTGGCGGAGCCAGCACAGCTGAGAGCACCGACGGGCCGCGGGTGGAGATTATTGCGATAGGGCGCCCAGCCTCGGATGCTGCCGCCCTATTCTCGCACGCGATATCTCTGGTCCTGCGTTTGGTCATAGCAATAAAGGTCTATTTGGAAAGAAAAAGAGCAAAGGTGGGCACATGAGCAGAACAGGCACCCGCTTATATAGATGTTTTCATCCGCAGTCAATCAGAGCTTGGGACGAGGCTGGGGGAGGCGAGGCTGGGACGGAATGGACGCCGGGTGAGTCAGTTTGACATCAACGGATCTTCCGCAGGCAGGCTGCACAGGCGTCGGGCGAGGCTGCGGAGAGCAGGAAGAAACCGCTGCCGGGTGCACATTCGCCGCGCAGATGCCGGGAGCCGCGCATTTGCCAAGAGAAGCAGAGTTGTCGGGAGCAGCAGAGCCAAAGGCCATTTCCGCAACGCCGTGGCGGCAAAGGGCACTTCTTAAGGCCCGCCGGAGAGGTGTGCAGAGTTTGGGACAATCCAGAGTCAGGTGATGCTAGTGGAAGGCAGACAGAATCCAGTCGGAGATCTCGGCGGCATGGGGGCTGCGTGCGCTCACAGGAGCCAGCTGGCGGGCAACGTCATCGCGGCAGTAGCGGGTGCCGGGCAGCAGGCGCCTGACGTCGGCAATGGCGGCCTGGACGTGCGGGGGCAGGGCGCTGGCGTGGCGCGGCGGCGCCAGATCGACCGCCGAGATGTAGCCGCGGTGCGCGGAAATGGCAGCCGTCAGCAGCGCCCAGCCAAAAAAGCCGTCCAGGCGGTGGACAAAGTCGGGCGTCTGGCCATACAGCCAGTCCCACGTAGCCAGGCGCTGGCGCATTTCCGCATTGGCGTTGGGATCAAAGGGCATGTCGCTGACGGGCCCGAACGCGGCAGCAAAGCGGGCCCGCACCGCCGCGCAGAACGTGCCGTGGTCGATGGTCCACGAGAAGTCGCGCAGGTTGGCCACCGGGCTGCGCACGCTGTCGACGCCGCGCGCATCGATGGCGTCGGCGTGGCGGCTGCGCAGGCACCCGCTGAGCCCCGCCAGATCCGCGTCGATCAGCATTGTGCCGTGGTGGAACGCGCGGGAGCTGGTCAGCCTGAACGCCGACCCGGACACCTTGCGCGCGCCCACCGCCACGTCGTGCCGCGCGGTGACGTGTGCCGGGATTCCGGCCTGCTGCAGGGCCTCTGCCACCATGACGGCGCACCGGTCCCGCGAGAACGCCTGCCGCGGCATCAGCACCGTGTAGTTTGTGTTGCCCAGGTCGTGGTACACGGCGCCCCCGCCGCTGGTCCGCCGCGCCAGCCCCACCCCGCGCTCCTGCAGCTTCCCCAGGTCGCACTCCTTCCAGGGGTTCTGGTTGCGCCCGATTACCACCGTCGGCCGGTTCCGCCACAGGTACAGCACGTGCGTCTGCGCGTCTGTGTTCCGCAGCAGCCAGTCCTCGAACGCCAGGTTCACGTACGGGTCCGTGCTGGTCGACACCACGCACTGCGCCCGCGCCGCCGTGTGCACCAGCCGCCGTCCAACCTGCATCATCGAAAATTAAAGAGATAAAAAAGACTCTAGTGCGGCC
This sequence comes from Coemansia sp. RSA 1250, assembly GCA_027578955.1. NCBI lineage: Eukaryota > Fungi > Kickxellomycota > Kickxellomycetes > Kickxellales > Kickxellaceae > Coemansia > Coemansia sp. RSA 1250. Next base: position 104,651 of record JANBTS010000013.1, on the reverse strand, counting down.
ATTTTCCGGCCTGGGTTCATGTCCTCATGTCCCCTGTGTTTCAGCCAAATAAGCTCCTTTCATAATGCATCAAACTGTAAGGCCAGTGCCAGGCATCAAGCCGTGAGGCCAGTGCCAGCCGCGCAAGTCGGCTGATATGGCTGCACAAAGGGCATGCCTTTCCTAGGCCCACAGGGGTAAAATTTTTTGGTGGGCGAAAATGAAAAGCTTTGTGAGCATTGCGCAGTAGCAAGGCGCTTCAGTGAGAGACGCGTTTGGGAACTCTGCTGGGGCTATCCATGCATTCCAGGTCCTCGCTTTCTGCTTGCAAAAAAACAAGGCCATGCTTGGGGGGAGGAGCCAAGCTGCAAGAAAGCGTTGGAAAAAAAGCAGGGAGAGGGGGGCGGCTTTTTTCTTTCTGGCTTGGGCGTTTTGAAAGGGGGGGTGGAGCATTAGGCGCTGGCAATTGGCTGGCTGGGCGCGTGGGCAGAGATGGATTTTTTGCAGTTTTTTAAATGTCCAGCGCGTCAATGCCTCTGGCCAATCACGCTGGGGCGCTTTACGCTTGGCTGACTCGGGAAAGGGCTTGCTTTGCCTCTGCCTTTTTTTCGCCCACGCCTATTAAAAAGCGGGCGCCATGCTCCCCCACGCCCTCTGCTTTTTCACCTCAGCCTAAAAATCTCTTATTTTTTCTCCTGCTTAACTAGCCCTATACTTTTTTCCAAGCCTTGTAAGTATTCCAAGCCCTTTTGCTAGCTGCTGTGGCTCTCTGAATTTTTGGATGTCCATCAACCTTTTGCTGATTATGGGTAATTTTTTTTGTAGATAACAATGCCGCGTGCTGCCACTGCATCTCGTAAGAAGGAGGTTGCTGAGCCTACCGACAAGCCCGCCCGGGCTGTCCGTAAGTCAGCCAAGAAGTCCAAGGAGGCCGCCGCTGTTAAGCCCAAGCGCGCGCTCTCCGCATACATGTTCTTCTCTCAAGCCAAGCGCAACGAGGTAAAGGACAACAACCCCAATGCCACCTTTGGCGAAATCGGCAAGCTCCTGGGCAAGATGTGGAGCGAATTGACCGAGGAGCAGAAGAAGCCTTACAAGGAGAAGTCCGACGCCGACAAGGCCAGATACGAGGCTGAGCGGGCTGCTGTTGCTGCCAACTAAACCTTTTTTTTTTTACCTTTTTGTACAGCGGATGTTGTCGGTCGTCCAAAAACAAACGCGCTCTCTTTTATGGTTCCCAGATATCCCACAGCAACCAATCCCAAACCCTCTATTGCACTTGCTCTGGTTTCATGCATTTCCAGATTATAGCTTTCTTTTTTTCTTTGAATGGATACTCCAGCTCTTTTACAATGCACAACTGTTTGGAAATTTTACACGCATGCTTTTGTACCCTAAGTTTTCATGATCATGTATGGGACATATATTTATTACCATGTAATTTAATGCATGCCTAAAATCATGACCCGCTTTCGAGACAAACTGTCGCTTTCTGCAATTCTCAGCCGCATTTCTCTGCCCAGCACGCCATCGGCACGTACCGGCCTGTCGCTGGCAGTCCGCGGGCTCCTCATTGCAGCAGCCGTCACAATAGTGGCTCTGTCATCCACCTTACTGTACACCATATTCTACAAACTCTACGTCCCACAGCTGCTGCATCAAGCGCCCGTGTATCTGCAGTACCCAGCATCATCGGCAGAAAACACCACAGCAATTGTGAACTTTGTTCCGGCATCCGACTACAAGTTTCTATCTACATCGCAGGCATACTCGGTGAGCGTGGACCTGCATGTGCCTACTTCCGAAACCAACCGACGGATGGGCAACTTTATGGTGATCCTGGAGCTACAGAACCGGTATGGCAAAGCAGTGCACCAGAGCGCTCGTCCATCGATCCTGCCCTACCAGTCGCCTGCCGTCCAAATAATGCAAACATTCGTGCGAGCCATCCCGCTGGCCCTGGGAATCTCCCAGGAGTCCACATATCTGCATATTCCGCTTATCGAAACTGTATACGACAAGCATTTCTCGCCAATAACTAACGCCTGCATTGTCCTTACCAAGCCCATCGAGGTTTACCAGGCATATATTACGATTCGAGCGCGGTTTTCTGGCTTACGGTACTGGATGTACTATTGGAAAATCCCCACCGCATTGGCGTTTATTGTTGCTGGTGCTTCCTGGCAGCTGCTATTGACTGCTGTTGCCTGGTCGGTCTTGGAGCCCTATGTTAGTCGCTCACGTAGACTGCATGCGGATATGTTGCCGTCGGCTTCGGATACTTCGTTGGCTTCTCGAGCTAGCCAGCAGTCCCCGCATAGTCAGCCTTCCAGCATGCCGGGATCGCCTTTGGTCCGTGCGCTGAGCTTCTTTGACCAGCAGTCGGTGCCCTCAGATAATGAATTTGATGAGCAAAATGTCCCTGATAATTCTGGTTTGGAGCAGCCGCTGTCGGCACCAACCCGCTCTTCCTCTAGCCGCGCATCGTTGCGTCGCCGAACATCAGGTTTGTCTTTGGGAGTTAGAAAGCCTAGCTGAATTTTTATTTAAGTGAAAACTTCACCGTCTTGATTTCAAACGGCTTAAAAGTAAGCTCAATCGCCTTGCCTCCATCGCCAGCAGCAGCATTTACTTTGACGCTGGCTAATGGTTCTTCCAGAATATTGGTGATCTGGGCACTGGTGATCTTTAGCTTGGTTGCCAGCTTGATCTTTGCATGCCCGCCGTATGCTTCGTACAAGCGCACAACCACCTGCTTGCAGTTGTCCTCGGCTGCCTTGACAGCATCCAACACCACGTTGCTTGCTCCGGTTACCGAGAAGCACGGCATTATGCCCACCGAGTCTGCTGCTTCGGCTGCTGCCTTGGCATCCACTGGCAGCTGTACCAGGGGCACGTTGAACTGGTACGCTTCACGTACCACGCTAGATTCGTTGAATGTGCCAGCATGGGGGTAGATTGCATAGCGGAACGTATGGTGGCCCATATCGCAATGCTCGTCAGGTGCCTTGGGAGAACGTAGCAGTGACATAGACATGGTGTTTCCCAACGCAGAGTACCCATACTTGCAGTCATTCAGCAAGGCCACACCATAGCCATGCTCCGACAGATCCGCAAACTTGTGCCCGCATACTTCAAACTTGGCCATATCCCAGGTAGTATTGCGGTGAGTAGGTCGCTGTACCACGCCGTATTGGGTCTCATAAGTGGCAAAGTCGCTATAAATGTCCCAAGTAAAGGCTACCTTGAGACACTTGCGGTTCTCGTGCCAGTCAACATCGCAGTCAAACTCCAGCCGAGGCGATGTGGCACTCAAAGATATCCACTGCCGCAGCCGACTATCCTTGCTAATCGCCACCTCCACAAACACCGATGCAAGCAATGGACCCTGATCGACAATCTCCACCTTGCTTCCAGACAACTCGGTGAACTTTTCTAGATTGTAAATCTCAATGTCCCATGCGTCCCAGAACAACGGCACGTCATCGTGCAGACGGAAAACGTTGCCGGCCATGCCTTCCGCAACGATCTCGCGTTCTACTCGACGGTCCCATAGACTGATCAGCTGTCCGGTGGTTCCGCTGATTTTGGCCGTCACAAAGATGTTTTCCATGACCACGTTGCCCTGGCTATCCTTAAACACCGTCACCGGCACTGCGTCAGCTTCTGACTCACTGTCCTCGCTGGCATCAAGCACCGCCATTCCGCAGCCAGGAACCGTTGCTGCCACCATAAGCCCCACTCCGTCGCGGCTGCGTGTTTGCTGAAGTCCGGGGCCCTGCACTCCAGGTAGAGCCACAATATCGGTGCGCGGCCACATGGTCGTGTTGACAACTAAAGTGCCGGTAGCTTCCTCCTCTGACTGCGGAGATACATGAGCGAACAGTGACGTCACTGCCTGTTCCATCATGCTTTTGGCAGAGCCAATTGCATCCTCGTACATTTTGTCGGTATCTCGATAGACCATCTCAATGCTGGTTCCCGGAATCACATCATGGAATTGATTCAAACAGATATCCTTCCATACCCGATCCAGCTCCACTGCTGGATACGCAAAGCCATGGGCGACGTTCTGCGCAATCACACTGAGCATCTCGACATCGCGCAGCAAGTACTCTGCCTGGCGATTATACTTCTTCGTATGAGCTTGCGACGTGTACGTGCCTCGGTGCAGCTCAAAGTACAGCTCGCCCTTCCAGCTCACCAGCTTATCCTCTTTTTTGCTGACATGCTCATAGAACTCGTTGGGGTGCGCTTGCTTGATACGTGGCAACCCATCAACATCCTTCATCCGGTCTAGCCGCTCAATCATCCAGTCGAGTGGCCCACCTCCGCCATCGCCATTGCCATACAAGTAGAGGCTTTCGTTTGAATACGCAATGTCCTTGTGCTTCTTGACACTGTCAATAAGGTCATTGACTGTGACTATTGCCGTATACGTCTCTGCTGGCGCCATATGCGTCAAGACACTGCTGCCATCCAACCCAATCCAGCGGAAAGTGGTATGTGGGAAATTGTTGATATTGTTCCACGACAGCTTTTGCGTGAAAAAGTACTTGGCACCGGCTAGTCTGACAATCTGAGGCAGCTGTGACGAATAGCCAAAAGTGTCCGGTAGCCAGAACACATCGCAAGTGTGCCCAAAGTGCTGCTTAAAAAACCGCTGACCCAGTAAAAACTGCCGAGCCAAGGACTCTCCTGAAGGCAAGTTGCAGTCCATTTCCACCCAGGTACCGCCGATCGGGATAAACTGGCCTGACTGAGTCTTTTCCTGAATACGCTTGAATAGCGACGGGTACAGAGTCCGGAGCCATTCAAACTGCTGGGCCTGCGAGGCAGCAAACCGGTAGCCAGGATACCTGTCCATATAGTCTAGCTGCGTCGACCAGCTACGGGCAATCTTGCGCTTGGTTTCGTCATACGGCCACAACCACGCCGTGTCAATATGGCAGTTGCCGATAGCAAACACCTGATGGTTGCCTTCTCCGCCCTTGGCTGCAAAAAAGTTGGCGCTAATAGCCAGAGCTTCAGCAATACTTGCATTGTCGCCTGCAGAATACGTGTTGATGATCTCGTTGGCAGCTACCAGGGCCTGCCATGCTCGTGGCGAGTCCTTGGGAAGACCTTCAGCCATAGCATGGATGATATTCAGGTCGTGGAACAGTGCCCAGCCAGCAGAGTTATAGACGACTAGGTCAACAGTTGTAAGCTTAAACTGGCGGTCCTTGGTTGGTGGGCTAATGAAGATTTCGGATGGATTGCCAAACATCCCATTGCAGGCTATTTCCAAGTACAAAACACGGACAGGTTCATCAGCCTTGGCTTTGTTGGTCACAATGTAGTCGACATGGCGGCAAGTGCCGTCGCCACCAGTTATTCCTTGCAGTGGCTCGCCCTTGTCCGACCACACCATGGCCTCGCATTGCGGGTCAAACAACAAGCGCACTTGCTTGCCTTCCAACTCGCTCGGAATCCGCACAGTGACACGTACCCAGTGCGAGCTCTACAAAATTTCAAACTCAGCTCAAAAGCTCCCTTTGGTATAGATGGGACAACTTACCCATGATGGTCCAAACATATGACCCACGTCGATAGGCTCGTATTGCTGTTTCACAGCATAAGCAAATGGAGGCCTTTCCTGTCCGGGAGCCGACCATGCTTCTAGCTCAATGCTGGGCTTGCCACTGACTCTGGTCTCGTACAACGACGCATGGATGTTCACATCGCGCCACTGGACACCATCAAGGAACTTGCTTACTCGTTCACGAGTAATCTTGGGATGCTTTTGCATATACGAAGTTGCTTGTAACATCTTTAACAAAAAAGAAAAGAAAAGAAAAGAAAAGACCCTAATCTCACGCTCGAACGTTTAGATGCCTTTGCCCAAGTCGAAATATACTGCTCGCTCATCATCGCTTTCCTCCTCGTTGCTTTCTCCAGGCAGCACACGTTTCAGCGCAGGGTCAATAGCACCCAATTCCTTTAGGTACTTCTCCACGTCCTTTCTTTTGGCATGCATACCGCCAAACCTATCCATCCTAACCATCTGTCCTTGCATCTCGCCTTTCCCGTAAACCAGCAGCGTGGGCAGGTTCCTGTCTGGATAGTTGTGGATACACTCAACAGAAATAATCTTGACAAACTTTGTTGCTCGATACTGCATTGCCAGCTCACCTAGTATCCGGTTCATCAGCTTACATTCCGGAATGCTGTCACGGAACAAGTGCACTACTACCCAGACGTCTTTGCTGGCCTCTGTCACCATAGCCTTATAGTCGGGCTCAGATATCTGTATGAGCTCGCCAAACTTTTCTTTTTCGGCCTGTGCCTGCATTTCTGCCATACGTTGCTGTCTATATTGCTCTAGTATCTGGTCGTCCTCCTCGTCTTCCAGCTCGGCAAGCTCATCAAGATCCAGCTTCTCTAGTCGCTGGCTCTCCTCTTCTTGCGCTTTGGCTACTGCTGAATCGTAAATGTCATTCTGAGTAATCTTTACTTGCTGTGGTAGAATACCGTGCTTGCGCAAAATATCGTTCCACTCGGTATCTTCGTTTGGATCCATTATCAAAATAATAAATGCTTATGCAAACATCCCATTGCGATTTATAAGCACTCTTAATATCACATACTTGTGGGAGTTCATAGAAAATCATGTATTTCATCAGAAAGAAAAGTATAGTTACTTGGACTTGGCCTGAGCCTCCTTTTCGTCCACATGCTTCTTTAGGTCATCGACCTGCTTCTCCACCTGAGCCAGCTTCTCGCGCAGAGCCTTCAGCTCCTCCTCTTCCTTCTTGCGAATGTACATGTTCTCCGACGCAGTCTCGCGCTCCTGGAATTTGTCGCTATAAGAGCGCATCTGCAAACCAGCCGCCCGCGCAGAAGTAATCATACGAGCGTTGCGTGCAAATACAGTACGAAGCATAGTTGTAAATTCAAAATATATTCAATTTAAATCTGAAAAGATAAAAAAGAAGAAAGCCCTTTCTGCTAAAAAAGAGGTGATTTAGATATGATCAGGCGATTGGTGTTGAAACTGCGGGGGTTGGGAATGGCCAGCAAACGCGTGCAACGGATGCACCTGTGCAATAGATCCATGCAGGGACGGCTGAATCATGTCTTGCTTGGGCGGAGTCCATAGATTAGGCGCCATAAACGAAGACCCATATGGCAGGCTATACGACGGATGGCTCTCGTTTGGCACCGACAGGGGCGGCTGCATCATAGACGCTATAGGACTGTCACTAGGATTTCTGGGAGCAAGACTAGGCGCATTGTGCGGCGATTGCTGAAACGACGATATCGCAAATGGAGGTGGATGTAAACTGTGGTTATGAAGCGCACTGGGAGAAGCATTCATGCTTGCATGTCCCATGAACAGCGAGGATGGACCTTGAGACCCGGGCGAGTATCCCACACCGGCTTGCAGAGACTGTGAAGCAAATGGCTGAGTTGCTGAGTTGCCAGGCGCCTTTTGCGGCTGCATCATAGGCGAGTGCGGCTGCTGACGCGCAGCCATGCCCATGCCATTCAGCGGTAGCCGCGCGCTGGTCAGCAGCGTGTTGGTTGGCTGCGATGTCTGCAAGCTAAACGCGCTAAAGATGTCTTCCGAAATCGCTGGCAACTGCTGCGTAGCAGTGCCTGCTTGCGACCTATCGCTTACATGGGGCTTGACGGGCGACGATGCTGAAGGCACAATACAGGTAAATGCAACTGATCGAGTAGAGTGGTCCAAGCAACACCTGGAACCATTGGTTTGAGCATAAGCCAAGCAGCGTGCCCATACTTCGCTCTCAGACATGCGTCCATGCACAGCTGCAATCTCAGCCGCACTCTGGTATCCTCCATACTGCGAATGAGCAATGCTTGGATCCACACCAACCTTGTCCCGCCTAAACTTCTCCAGCGCATAGTAAGCCGTCTGAATGGCTTCCACGCCTTCGCTTACTGCCGACACACCGCAAACACTGTCTCGAACAAGCCGGCTCATGGGCATCGAGTTGCGCCGGATATTCTGCTCACTAAGCAGCGACAGCGAGCTATTTATGCCAAAGCCCCCTCTATTGCCAAGCGACTGGTTTGGCGTGACAGACATGCTGGCAAAGCGATCAGTTGGACTTGCACGCCACTCGGCACCGCCTATAAGGTCACCTTGCAAAGTGGAAGAGTCCATGACGCGCCCAACGATAGAAGAAACTTCAGCGTCGAGTTCCGGTGGCACATCGCTGACCATGGAAGCCATTCCTGGAAACAGCGACGCTGCTGCTGGCGCTGACAGTTGCTGCTGGGCTATGCTAGGCCCACTGTTTGCTCGCGAGCGAGCGTTTGGCAGCAAGGGCGTAGTTGGCGCTACAATGTCTGCTTTGGGCGGTGAAATCACTGGCAGCGATGGTCGCGATGCCTTGAATGCCGAAGCTGGAGGCAGTGTTGGAGTATTCTGCTGGAGACTATCCAGAAGAGACATGCCGCTGGGAACTGGAGGTGCAGTTGCTGTAGATTCTGGTGCTATAGGCGTATGCTCAGCACTAGGAATTCTCTCCGCTGGCTTCTCGCTATAAGAAACAGCAGCTGGTGCAGTTGCGGGCTGTGGAGAAGACGCCAGCAGTTCTGCTGGTAGCTGCTTTGGCCTGGCCTGAGGTTTGGTCTTTTGCTTGGCCTTCTTTTGAGCTTGTGCCCGCTCTCGCTGCTCGCGCTCCTTCTGTTCGCGCTCAGCCTTTTCACGCTCTTCACGTTCGCGTCGTTCCTTTTCCAGCCGCTCCTGCTCTAGCCGCAGTCTTTCCTGACGCTCCTTTTCCAGACGCCGATCCGCTTGCTCCAGAATCCGCCGATTTCGTTCCTCTTGTGCTTTGCGAGCCTTTTCAGCTTCTTCGCGCCGCTTGCGTTCTTTCTCTTGCCTATTACGCTCAGCTTCTGCCCGCTTACGTTCCTCCTCGGCCCGCTGCTGGGCTTCTCTGGCCAGTCGCTCTTCCTCCTTTTGCTGCTGAATTAGTCGCTTCTTCTCCTTCTCACGCTGCTTCTTCTTCTGCTTGCGCTTGTCTTTGGCCTGTGACCGTTTCTCCTCCTCTTCCAGCTCCTGAATCAGATCGTGCTGCACGTCGCGGGCAATCTTTTCACGGTACGCGTTGATTACGCGCTGCTCAAACAGCCTGGCCACAAACAGCCGAAACACTTTACGCCCATTCTCAATCTCCCGCTCGGCGTTTTCAGAATCCAGCTCGTCAAATTCATCATCGGTATCAAGGTCATCGCCATTGTCCAGCAGCAAGTCTTCGTCAGAGTACTCTTCATCCTCGTACTCGTCATCCTCGTCGTCATAGTACGAGCCTTGCGACTCGGCTCGAGCACGCTTGCGGCTGCCATAGCCATTGGCTGCCTCGTCAAGATCCTCAGAGTAGTATTGGCGGTCTTCAGATTCGCTGATTTCGCCATGACAATCGGGGCATCGCCGATGCATATTCTGTAAAGCCTCTCTTGTCGATATATCGCGCGGATCCACATCTTCCTCATGAAGCTCGTCTGACATGTCAAGTGCAGCAAGGCCGTTGGTGGCGGACAGCATGGCATCTTCTCGCCGTATACGGTAGTCTGCCAGCCGCACCATCATCTCGAAAAACTTTTTGCTGTCTGTTGGAAACGCATCAATCGACTCTAGCATCTGGTCGGTATAAAACAGGTCATTGTTATTGGAGATCTCCAGCGTGCTTTCGTCGCTATAAAGCAGCTCATCGCCCAGCAACCGTCGCAGATTAGCAATATGATCCTGGCTCTCAATTGCAGTCTCTGACATGGCATAGCCATCGGCCGGCGGGTTCTCGGACTTTTGATTTTCGATCTTCTGGCTCTCTGCTGGCTGGCTCTCTGCTGGCTGGCTCTCTGCTGGCTGGCTTTCGGCTGGCTCCTTGCCCTTGCCGTACTTTTCAACTGAGCTGCTGATCTGCTTGTGCAAACTTAGTTCTGCTGCATCGCGAATTGTCTCTACTCCCTTAGCATCAATGTTGCCTAACTCCGACATCATTGGGCTTTGCAACGTTTTCTCCAGTTCAATGAGCTTGTGGAACTCTGATCCAAAAATAATATTTGCCTCAGGAGATTCTCGCAAACAGTCGATGATATTCCGTTGCACTTCTTCCCGAGTACTGGGCTTGGACTGCTCCACAAACAGCTTGTAGATCGAGTCTGTCATCATTTCTACTGACTCTAGGATAATCGCTCGTGCTTTCTGCTTGGCAGACACCACCCATGTGCGCAGCTTCACTTTGCGAATGTTCTCCTTTAGCACGTCATAGTAGCAGTCGTACAGGCAATCAAGCTCGCTTTCTATCGCCTCGCGCTTTCGGGTGCAAGAGCTGCAGTTGCATGAAAAGTTCTGCTGATCGCGTACTCGCGCCAGCACCACCTCCTTCTCCACCATCACCAACGCTTCCTGCTCAACCTCGCTTAAGGAAAGCCAAAATTCCCGCACCTGCCTAAAGTCTGCCGGTGCTTCGCCTTCCCACAGCGGCTCAGGTGTAAAATCAGATCTTTTGAACATGCTGGACTGGCTATTTATCGTTGTCGAAGACAGCGATGACGATGGGGGCGGTGGCGGCGGTGCTGGCCGCATAGACTTTGCCCTAGGGATCCCTGCCGACTTTGACCGCGTATTCTGAGGCTGTTTAGACTGACATAGAAACTCCTTAATCTGCACCTGCAACTTTGATTTGAGATCGGGAGCCTGCGTAGATCCGTTTTCTGATGGTAACTCTGCTGCTGCTGTTGCAATATGGTCGATAACTGTGTTTAATGACTCGGTGTTTTCAGCATCTTCGTCAAGCTTGCCTTTGCCACGCGATTTCCGCTTGTTCCGCTTCTTTTTCTTCTTCTGCGACTTGCCGTCGGTGCTGGGCTCTTCCTTGGCTTCGCCATTGATAGCTGCCGTGTTTTCAGACTTGTGTTCGGATTTGAGCTGTGGCTCGGCAACAATTGAGCTAGCTGGCTCAACAGACGGCTTACCTGCGCTGGCTGTAGGCGAGCTGCTGAGGTCGCTAAGCGAATATCCGCGCATCAGCCGTATAATATCGTCGTAGTTTACGCCATCGCATTCAGCAGTGTGCATTTCTGTGTAATGCCGATCCATGTCCACCAGCGTATTGAACACGACAGGGTCGGCTGCAGCCATGCCTGCAAGCTGAGCAGGCTCGACAGCCGCGTCTGTGACATGGTTTAAATGCCCGTGGACAATCCGCCACATCTCGTGCTTCACTTCCGATGCCAGCGCAAGTATCGGATCGTCTGTCGGCGACTTCATCAAACCGCGTGCTACCATGACATCGGCGACATCAGCCTCGGAAAAGTCTGCATCGGTATACCCGTATTCAGACATAATAGACAATAGTCGCGAGTGAAACAGCTGCTGCATTTCGCTTTCAATCTGCTTCATGTTTTCTGACCGGAGCATATCTTCGCTGTACTCGCCATGAAACGTCATGGGAATGGGTATATTTGCCAGCTGCACCGGGGCTTTATTCCGCACCATCGATGGCGGCGGCTCGGGCCCGTATACAGGCGCTGCTCGCGATGAAGCGCCTGTGTTGCTTGTGGATTTGGAAGGTGTGTGATCTGTACCTGAACTCATTTTCAACGCCATACCGAGGTAATTTAAAGCTCTGCTCGCAACCTAGTGCTGCTCTCGCCAACTCGTAAAACAAAATAAAGGGTGTGGACTGTCTAGCTATGTCGCCTCCACTCCACCTCCGCTACTATCGTTAGGGCTAAATTCGCTACAATAAAACAGTTTAGTCTAAAGGCATACAGGCTCAACATTGAAAGCAAATTAAACATTTTACAGTGCAAAGGAGCGGTGCATTCGCAAATCGTACGTACAGCAAAATGAATGCCGGCCCAGTAGAAACAATAACAACAGACCCAGGCTTATTGTCAATAGAGTGTCTCCTTCAGCAGCAAAACGGCAAATGAGAAAGCGAGGAAAAAAAAGATAATTTGCCTAGATAATAATAGAAAATATGAAAAAGGAAAAAGGGGGAAGATTGTCTAGCACCACAAGCAGCACGCAACAGCTTGAGAAATGGCCCACCGCATGACCACAGAAAAAATTGCTCAGCGCCTTCTGCCGGCCATAATCACTCTAATGTTGGCGTCGATCTGGGTGGAATGTTGGATCAAATGAAAGCGAGCTTGCTTGACCGCAGTAAGAATAACTGCTTCTTGGAGAATGAGATGCCCTTTTTTATGAATCAAAATAAAATCAACTAATTGGCAGGCTTGACTGATTGATAGGCTGATCTGGCAGTTCCTTAAAGTTCGCAGTGGTAGCAGTGGTTGTGGTTGTGGCCGGAGACGAAGACGAGTTTGCAAGCTGTTGCTGACTGTCTGCAACGCCATTAGACAGCGGCGACACCAAGTCGCCATCGTCATTAGACTCCACGGCAGAAACCAGCTTGTCGATCCACAGATCCACATCAGCCTCTGAAATCTCACAGCACGATGCAATAATCTGGCGGTATTGGCGCTCGCGCTCGGAGACATCGGCACGCTTGCGCAACGCCATAACCCGTTCGCGCAGCAGCTCATCGCGGCGAGCATATATCTGGTTGACCAGACGTAGCCGCTCCACGGCTGCCTGCAGTTTGGCTGGATCTTGCTCCTGCTCAATATCAATGTCATCAGCTGCGCTGGCTGGAACCAAGGGAAGATCGTCGTTTTGGTCATCATTTGGATCCGGCAAAGCCAGTATTGTGTCCAGCATAGCTACCAGATCACGACGAGGCTTGGAGTCTTCAGGCAAGGCATCTATAGCATTGCGCACTGCGCTGGTTTCGCGAGCCAGCGTCTCTTCTAAATACGCTACGCGTGAGTTTACTTCTTCCAGCTGCGATGCCTTTGAGTGCAGTTTGTGAATGGTGTCGCGGGCTTTGGCCAACTCAATTGTCGTGTTGCGAAGCTGCTGCTTGATGCCGTCAAAATGGCTGTGCTTGGTCTTTAGCTCACCTGCAAATTCTGACTCGAGGTCGGACATGAGTCCTTGGATCTTGAGCACCGAGTCGTGCATGCGCTGCTCTGCGGATGCTGGCGACCACATGCCTTCGTCGCGAGTATCCTGAGGCAGGGACTCTGATGGGCTCATAAGTGAGGCCAGCAGATTCTTATTGGTTCCACGTAAAGCTGATCGCAGAGGCGTTTGCGGCATCAGAGTGTGTGAGTGACCGCGGCGGGATGGCGTGGGCGAAGCGATTGTATCAATAGCATCTACGCGTGATCTCCGGGGCGTAGTTGCGCCGGCATTGGGAAGAGTGTCGTCATAAGCCTGGTCGCTGATGCTGCTATGGTCATCCTCAGCTATTTTATCAACTCCAAAGTCCATAGGGCATAGACCCACACGATTAGGGATAGTAGCTGACGCACCTGCATTGAGTAGCATGCGTACCATTGCCCGGTCGCCAGCACGGGCCGCGATGTTCAGCGCAGTGTTGCCATGGACATCTTGCAGGTTGAGAAACGCTGCAAAATCAGCATTGGATGTCTGAGACTCCACCTTGCTGCTGGCAAGCGGCTGTAGGCCATTGGCTCCATTGCCTGCTGTGTGTTGGCTGTCCGGGCTGTGCAAATTCTTGGATTCTGATTCTGCCGCCGCCTGAGAAGAGCTGCTAGGCAGCTTATCTGCGTCCTCGCCATCGACCTGATAGCCGCCAGCTAACCGCACAATCCAGGACAGCAGACAATCTGCATAGTACCGAGCCGCCTTTTCTCGACCTTCGTTGCCTGCAGCCAACGATATATGATGCAGCACGGTACGGTTGTACTTGTCAGTTAAGGGGATGGTGTCATGTAGCAACTCGAGCAGGTCTGGGAATGTCTGGTTCTCAAAGTTGTTGGTCACTTGTACAGCACGCACCAAAGCCGACTCGCCTTCATAGTTCAGCTTACGAGGGTCGGCATTACGGAACAGCAGCAGGTCTAGCACTTGGATACGTGCCAGTGCTGCTGCCCAATGCACAGCAGTGTGGCCTTGGTCGTCGATTACTAGGTTTACATTGATCTGAGACTGGATTGCATCATCCGCAAGCCATTCGGGAATATAGCCGGCATCCTCGTTAAGGAATATATTCATCAGACGCATTCGGTCGCTCTTTGTCTGCATGTCGCTGTCGGTCTCGACAAGCGTCTGTGAAGATGGCTCTTCAGTCTGCTGCGGCCACGACATGGCTGGCGGAGGAGCAAGGTTGTCAACAGCAAAGCCAGTTGCCGGTGAGCTATACAGGGTCTGATGAAAAGAGTTTGATGGAATGCGTGGAACTGAATCCACCCTCTCGTCGCGCATAAATGCCGGCGTGCTGGGCACATGGCCATTTAGTGGTGGATACGCGCCGAGCATATCAGAGTGCAGAGGTGACGTAGCTGCGCTGGAGTTGGCCTTGTATCGCTTAGTACTGGTGCTTTGACTGCCATAGTGATCGCGCTTTACTGACGAGGACAACACACCTACACTGCGACCTGACGCGCTCTTTTGCGTGCTTTTCATTAGCCGCCGCACCTCCGCCTTGGTGGGAGTCTTATCAGGGCGAGTGCCAGACGCAGTTGGGTCATGTTCAAGAATAGGCCGCACATACTCATACACCCCGTACTGCTTGCATAGCTGGACTCCACGTGAAAACGGCACCCACGTTCCCTGGTACTTGCCGTAGCCGCCCTGGATCTTCTCATGCACACCTGTCAGCACCTCACGCTCCAGGATTTTTGTCCGCCGCCCCTTCTCCACACCGGCCACCTTGAGCAGCTGGGTTGCGTTGAGCCACGAGTCTGAATGTCGCCTCATTACCGCTATGCCTCGACATATCATTTCGTACACCTGGATGCCCGAATACACCGCTGCGTACACGCTATTTGCATACCCTTGCTCTGCCATCGCCAAATAATAACTTTGAATTGAGCTGCCAAGTAGCACCGGTTTAAAGCAGAAAGTTGGCTGGACACTATTAGAAATACTAGGCGCGTAGAGCGAATTGGTGTCGTGTATATGCAAAAAAAGGTCACGAAAATATAAAAAAAGAGAAGAAAATGCGCGTCCAGAAAAGTTTTTTCGTGCACCATTGTTCTTGTTTAAGGAGGGACTTCGCAGTATATTTTTTCTCTTGTTGTTGGAACTGAGGAGTGCCTTTTGGGTTTCGGCTGTAGCCTTCCCAAAGGCAAAAATAGCACTACAATGTTAAGGTGCCAAGCGCGAGGCACACGCGTAAACAAACCATTGGTGATCACGCCGTTGTTTTGCTTGGCCATCAGACTTCAGTGCTTGGTTTGGCTGATAAAGATGATACTGTCTGCTGCTGATTATTTATAAACGGCACCACTGTATCAACACCAGGTATATCGCGATATAAGAAAAGGAGAGTGTTTTATATGTTTAAAGTGCAAACTACATAATAGCAAGGCTGCAAATTTTGTTTTCCCTTACTCGTCCTCCTCCAGCTTGATAGACTTGCCCTTGACAATCTTGGCCCATCCGATTAGTCGCCAATGTCTGTCAATACGACGGCTAAGAGCAATGCTTTCGCCATTTTCGGCACAGGTGGCCTTGGTTAGCACCAGCTTAGCCAGGCTCTCTTTAACCCCTACCACTCGTGCTCCTACTGCATTGGAACCGATATTGACCAGCAGCCCTTCGCCCTTGGTCAGCTTGACAATCTTGGCCTGTTTTTTGCCAGTTACTCCCAGCAACCGACGGAGCAAAAAGTACTTGATCTCAATTTCCACCACTACCTTAGGCAAGCTACCTACAGTGCCCAGCACACTGCCCAGCAGCTTATCTCCTCGACACAGCATCGGATCTAGCAAAGTACCCACGCCAATCAAACCACCGGGTACTGCAAATTGCAAGCGGTTGTTTTCCGCATTAAGGCTGACTACTCGTGAACGCAGCGGCCGCACCTTGATCTTAGTGCCTACTTCCACAATACCTGGACGCACCTCAATCAAATCGCCAGTCTTGATTACTCCTTTAAGGATACTGCCACCGGCTACTCCTCCTTGAAGCTGATCTACCGTATATCCCGGCTTATTGACATCAAAGGAGCGAATAACAATCAAGCGAGGATCAGATGTAAAGTCCCGTACCGGTACCGGAATATGGCGGTAAATATACTCGACCACTGCTTCTACGTTAAACTTGAGCTGAGCAGAGATAGGGATAATGGGGGACTTTTCCGCAATGGTGCCCTTAATAAAGCTCTGGATCTGCTCATAGTGCTTCAGTGCCTGCTCTTGCCGAATCAAGTCTACCTTGTTTTGCAGCACAATAATCCGATCCAGCTTCATCGTCTCTACGGCAGCCAAATGCTCGGATGTCTGCGGCTGGGGGCAAGTTTCGTTAGCAGCTACCAGCAACATAGCAGCGTCCATAACTGCTGCACCGTTAAGCATAGTAGCCATCAAAATATCGTGCCCCGGGCAGTCCACAAAGGACACATGGCGTATCAGCTTCATAGTGCCTTCACAGCCGGAGCGAGGACAGGGAAACTCTACCGGATGACCTGAGCCACGAGACGTAAAGCAGCCGGGACGAGGACATTCGGCATTGCTGCACTGGTAAATTTTAGCATTGGCATAACCAAGCTTGATGGTAATGTTACGCTCTAATTCATTGCGAAATCTAACCGTGTTGACGCCGGATATAGCTTTGACTAGCGTGGACTTTCCATGAGCTACATGGCCAATAGTACCAATATTGATGGTGGCCTGGTTGGCCATGACCTCGATGGAAGTGGGCGTCAATTGAGTGGGATCGACAGTTGCCATCTTGAATTGAAAAAAAAGTGCGTAAAAACGATAGTGATTAGAGAAATATGCCTCACTAATGAGCTGGCTGAAAAAACTTTTCCTACCCTCAACTTAAACCGACTCGCTTAACACATCATAGCACAAGTCGGCTCGGCGGCTTAAGAAAATTGCCTTATTACATACACACAAAAACAAAGTTATTGCTTCTCCCAGTACTGCCGGTTGGGCTGCTGGCCAGCCTGGGCCGGATGAAGCGGCTGCTGTTGGTACATGTGCGGAGCGCTCTGGTTCTGGCTGTAGTTCATGTACGGGTTGTAGTACGCCTGCTGCTGGTGGCTAAAGCCTTGTGGATGAGCATTGCTGCTCTGCTGGCTAGGATATCCGCCAAGCTGCTGCTGCTGCTGCGCTTGTTGCGGCTGTTGCTGCTGCGGCTGTTGCTGTTGAGGTGCGTTGTAGTAGGTTGTGCCGCCAACAACAGGTGCAGTGCCTGCAGGATGGATGCTCTTGGAGCCAGCGTCTTTGCCACCAGCACCCTTGGATGCCGAAAGAATGCCTGGGATTCCGCCCAGACCAAACTGCTGCGGCGAACTCAGCGTCGGATCTTGCTCGTACATGCCAAAGCCCGAGGCAATGTTGGCTGCATAGTGGCCATACGGGTTGCCGGCCTTTTGAGCGTTGATGTTGCCATACGAAGCAGCGCTGTTTTGAGCACCAACAGCCGAGCCCTTGCCTGCTTGCTGTGCGTTGGCCTGCTGGGCAGCTTGGCCTTGCTGCGACTGTTGCTGAACACCTGCTTGCTGAGTCGACTGCTGCTGGGCCAAATTTGGGTGCTGCGTCGCTTGTTGCGATGGCTGTTGCGGCTGCTGCTGCGAACCAACGCCTTGCAGACCCTGAGGAGTAGCTCCTGGGTACATTGGATACATACCTTGCTTCATAAACGGCTGAGCGTACGCAGCTGCCAAAGCAGGGTTATTGCCGAATGCCGGGTTGTGGTACTGGCTGCCAGGCTGCATCATGTTATAGTAGTACGGGTAGTAGGGGATGCCGTGGTTCATGCCAAATGGCTGGGGCATCTGCGGGAACAGACCGGCCTGACTGAGATTGGTGCTACCATTGGCACTTGCAGCCTGAGGAGTGCTGGTCGAGGGCTGAGCCTCGCTTACAGACGATGCAGCTGGCGTGTCTTTGTTGGCAACAAACTGGCCATATCCGTAATTGTCATAAAAGCCCATCATATTGCGCTGAGCCTCGGCACCGTAAAGTGCTGCTCCATAGTCGTTAGGAAGCGGCATCTGGCTTATCGATGCCGCATTGGCAGTAGAGTGGGCTTGTTGTTGTTGTTGTTGCTGCTGCTGCTGCTGGAGATATGTCGTTAGCGGACCTTGCTGTGAAGCAGGCTCAGCAGGGGCAGCCGTAGGTGCAGCATCAATTTTACAAGCAGCCGCCACCGGTGCGGCCTTCTGGGCTTCAGCCTGCGGTGCCAAAGGTTCTTTTTTGGGTTGTTCGGGAGCAGCTTCGGAGATGCCGCCTAGCTCCACGCCGCCGATACTCAAGCTGCCAAACTGAACACCAATGCGCTCTAGCGTTGATTTGCCTGAGGGCATCACAACTGGCGCGTCCTGATGCAGTCGCCGCGTGGGTGCTGGCTTTTTGGGAGACGATATAGCAGGCGTCTCGTCTGCATGCGTCGGCTGGGCGGTCTTTTCTGGTTCCGAGGGTGCCTGATCCGCAGATGGCTCGGGCTGAACATGTACAGCCTCGGCAACAACCGTCGCTTCAGCCTTGACAGATCCGTCCTCGATCTTTGTCTCTTCAACTATTTCGCTGACGGTTTCTGTAGCCTCCGCAGCTGGTGGTTTTTCGATTGGTTTCTTGGACTTTGTCTCGGAAGCAACATCTTCGGCGGGTTTCACAGCCGGTGCGGTCTCGGGCGAAGGCTGCTTTACGCCTCTACACACAAAAAGCTTTAACCGATTGTCAACAAGAGATCTCTTTGTTGCAGCGCAAACAAGAGAGGCTGCTGGCTCAAGAAGGCATATTATGCGCCGCACAATACACATTGAAGCTGTACACATGACACAATTATGCAACTACTCAAGCGCCTGGCTTGAGCATTTGCTGGCCGAATATTGTGGCGAAAGAGAAAACTTACCTCTTTGCAATGCTTGCCCAGGACATGGGTGCGGGTTTGGCTGGCGCAGCAGTGCCGTTAGTAGCCGGCTTCGATGCAGTAGCAGCTTTGCTGCTGGGCTTGGCTGCCTCAGCAGAATTACTTTCCGTAGGCGGGATGACATCCCAGCCAGCTGCACTATCGACAGCCGGCGCAGCTGCCTTTGCTGTCTGAGCAGACCTTCCACGGCCGCCAGAAACATTCGCATAGCTGCCGCGACCGCGGGCTGCGCCGCCACGCACTCCACCACGGAAAGACGCGGGCCGAGGAACGCTAGCACTCTTATCGGAGCCCTTAGATTCATCACGAGCTTGCTGTTTCGGCTTCTGCGGTTTGGCGCTTGGCTGTTTCTTGCGCGACTTGACTTCGCCCCACTGAGTAGCATGGCCTACTTGGGAAAAAAGGAGTGAGCTGTATGAATCTAGAATTTCATACCCCCAAGTAATTGGGGGTTGTTGACGGTAATGAGAAAATTTTTTTTGCTTACCTTCAGAAATATAGTCGATGGTCTTGTCCAGATCATTGTTGGAATCTCTAAGAGCTGACTTTAGGTCCTCCTCTGTCCAGTCAGAGAAGAGCTCTTTCAGCGTCTTTAGTGCCTTGGCGCTAACTGCCTCGTCATCCGCAGACTGACGTGAGTTGCGAGTTCCCTTTCCACCACGCGTGCTTGCTTGCTGTGTGTTTGAGGCCATGCTCATTGTTCCAAGGCCACTTGTATATTTCAAGATGGAGTTGTAGATTCAGAATAATGCCTGCTACTTTTTCCCGCAAATAAAAGGATGAGGCCACACTAGTTTAAATAAAGCTTGCTGGTTTATCGACGCGCTTTTCTTTTTAGTACAGGTGTGGAAAAAATGAATACCTGAAGGATAGAAAATAAATGAGTTACGAAAGAAGAAAGGGGAAATTTTTCGATTGCTTTTGAAAATGTCTTTTTTTCCAGCCAATAAGACACGGATGTTCAGCTTTTTCGGGCTTTGTGTGGCAGCGGGATTTATTGTGCTAAAGAATGCTTGGGATTACAAGTTCCAAGGTCTACCAGACTTTCACAAAGGAGTTGCCAGTGCCCATAGTTGTGTATTAGACATGGCCTCGCTTGATCAGCTTGTATAGAACTTTTCTCTTTCTTATAAACGATGGCAGAAGCACGCACCATTTTCATTGTTATGCGGAAGGATCTGGTCAAGGTACGTAATTGTAAAGCGAGTTGATAGAGAATAGGACTCAATGGCAATGCATAGGTTCTTCAATGGCCGCTTGGCAGGTAAGCTATACGAGAGTGTGAGCTTTATTTAGAGTATAATACATATCAACAATGTAGTGTTGTTTCTCAGGGTGCCCACGCTGCAGTTGCTGTTATGCACAAGTATCGTGACGACGAGCGAGTAAAAGAGTATGTCCAGGACCTCGATTCAATGCACAAGGTGGTTCTGGAGACCAAGAATGAAACGTCGCTACTCAAAATGGCCGACAATCTAAGACTAAAGAACATCCCGTTTTACCTCTGGACTGAGCAGCCTGAGAACATTCCCACGTGTCTGGCAACGGTCCCAATCATGCGATCTGATCTGGGCGATGCTCTGAAAAAATGTTCTCTTTTCAAATAAATTTGAATTATTCTTTGCATTACTCGGTCTTCTTTTATTTTTTTGGAAGGCTTTATCGCACACATGAATACAGGCAGCAGCAGCGTGTGTAAGCATGCATTGCGGAGCTATGCCAAGTACAGCTTGTACCGAAGTCTGCTATCTCGGTCTATGTCAACACCACAAGCGATAGACACGGTTGCATGCAGACGCACTGGCCAACACTTGTTTGTTCATATTGAAAAGGCACTTGTTCGACAGTATAGCTCGGACCAAGGCTCTCGGAGCCAGAAGCCAGCAATACCACCTTGGAGCAAACAATGGCGCCAAAGACCTCAGCCGAATGATGCTGATCTACAGCAAATAGGACGATTACGGCAGTATCTGCTATGGTCAACTTTAGAGAGACAGCCAGAGACTGTATGGAAGTTATTTGTAAAACTAACCGAAGTATCTGAATGGAGCGAAGTCACCGATCGCGACATTGTGCGTGTATTGCGGGTATTCAACAACCAGTTTGCATTTGAATACAGCATTGTTGCGTTGGAGCGAGTCGAGCGTATCATCAATATATGTATTGAGCGTAAACTACCTATCAGTGCAGTTACTTTCTACAATGAGTGGATCCGCCTACATGTAGCTCGAAAAAATTACCATGAAGCGTACCGGATCAAACGCAATATTCTTTCTGGCACATACGGGTCAGAGATAAAGCCTGATATTTACACATACGCTGCACTATTCAACGACCCTTCTGCTGCAACAAGCCAAGATATGGCGCGTCTTATCAGGGACTATGAGGAGATGCTTGATCAAGGGATCGAGCCTAATGAGCTGCAAGTAAAGCCGCTGATTCGGCTAGCAATAAAGTCTGGCGAGTTTAAGCTTCTCGAAGAGCTGCTAGATTCTGCAAGCATCAAGCCGATGAAGGGAATTCATAGCAATACCGAGGCACGGCTGCTTAGCACCAAGGCACGAGGCTACATAGCGCTGTTTGATCTAGATGGAGCCAAGCAACAGATAGAGAAGCTACTGCTATCTCACATCTCACAAAAAAGTGTGCCTCTTCCCTGGTCGCCCGGCTACGAGTCAGGAGTGGCCGAAATCAAGGTGCCGCTAGAGCATACTCAGACCCGCGAGGCATTCTTTGTATACGTGCGCTCGCTTTACGAATCGGTCATTAGGATCCATATTATCCGGCGAATGATAGATGAGGCCTACGAGCTAATGGAGGAGATGCGACGCACCATCTACCTGCCACCCACTCGAATGGCCTACAACTGGTTTATTCGCTACCACTCTAAACGCAAGCAAATCAGCAAGCTGCATGAGATCCAAGACATGATGCTTCAGGATGGCGTAGCGCCAGACGAATATGCATATACAAAGTTCATCAACGCATGTATGTTCCAGCCCAAACCACGGCTGCTGCAAAAGCTAATCATCACTGCTTTCAATCAGGGCAACGTGGGGCCTAAGCCAGATCAGGCGGCCACGCAAACCAATGCTGACGATACTCATGTGGCTAGCAAAATCGAAAACGACCCTGAGCTGTACAAAGCAGGGCTTCCGGCAGTGCCTCAGCATGTCGTGGAGTTTTCCAGCGTCCACAAAATCGTATTTCATCCGCACGACTGTCTGCGGTTCTACAACGCCCTGTTTACCGAGAGCAAAGGTCGAATAGGCAACGTCAACGATATCCCCATATACTACAACGTGCATATTGTCAATGCCGTTATGCGTGCTTACGCGCTGCTAGAAAAGCCCAAACTCGTGGTGCGTGAGTTTTACCGCTACGCCTATCACCAGGCTCGACAGTGTCCTCAAGGCATTCCGCCAGAAGTCCCTATGAACCGAAAGCATCTGGGCCATGTCTTTCGGATGGCGCTGGAGGCGTCAAGTGCCATAGAAAGCCCCAAGCAGACCGATAGGATCCACTCGCTAATGAACCAGTGGCAGGTCTGGCTCCCTTGGCAGTTTGACGAAGCCCAACCTTCTGAACCCAATTAAGCTTCTTTTATTTAGCTAAAGAAATAAGGACTGCGCAAAACATCGTCAATGTCAAAGTCGCCTCGAGCGGGAAGATCTTGGAACTTTAGCTCGACAAACTGATGTGTTTTGACTAGGCGCCCCGCAAGCTTACCCTGGCTGATCAGCTGCTCTAGCTTCTGTATCTGAACACCATCCTCGGTCGGGAAGAGCTTGATGTCAATAGTCTTATCGAATGACGTGGGATACTTGGTCTCCAGCTCATTCAGCAACGCTTCCTTTTCCTGAATAACTGACTCTATGTACGTTTCCAAGGTCGCTGAGGTAACGCGGTTCTCTCTGACAGCTTCTGCGTCAGCAGGTGCCACGGCAACAGGCCTCCGGATATTGGACACATCTTGAGCGCTGCTTAGCTGCTTAAAGAACTTGCGCAGCTTGTTGATGCGGCTGCGATATGTCTTGAGTATCTCAGCCCGCTCTTTCTTGACACGAGTCCGGTTGACACGAAGCGAGTAGGCAATGAGATCTGCCTGTCGTGCTGCACCCTCCAGATCCTTCTTTGGATCAATGAGCTCAACTGCAGATAGGTCAATAGGCTCAAACGACTCGGAAAGCTTGGCTTCATTGGCTTCAATCTGCTTCTTGGCCAGCTCATTCACCTCACTTGCTGCTGCTTCCGCATCGCCTTCGAAGTCACCAAGCTGATAACGCGCCAGGTCAGACTCTATCTGCTTATCGCGCTTTTCACGCGCAGACTTGGCCAGCCGCCTTCTCTCAGACTTCAAGGTACCGTCCCTGTTAAAGCTAAAACTGGTAGCATATTCCCAGACCACCATCGGCAGCATATGATCTTTGTAGCGCTGCTCAAACTCTGCCTTGAGATTCTCCATAATCGGCGTCTTGTGCAGCTTGACAAACTGCTCGCGCAAGATAGAGTTCATCTTATCAACGTCGCATGCATGGGTCCAGTACGAGTCGTGCACCGATGAAAACACCAGGCCAGCAATCTTACACTCGATTGCTGACATTACCATATGCGATGCATCCAGCGAGTGCACAAAGTTTGGCGGAAACGCTGTCTTTTGCTTTTGTGAATTCACCTGCGACGGCATGTTCAGATCCCGAATGTTGATGGTCTGCAGGTTGGTAATGATGCGCCGGCTAGCGAGCTTGCGGTAAGGCTGCACAACAGTCAAGCCCAGCGGTGTTGTCCATGCGACCGGCGTCATAGGCTTTTCTGCCAGTTTTTCCAACTGCTTGCGCTTCCGTAATCCAGGCTCGCAGTCTGGGTGTATTTCTGTTTCCTGGTCATGGTCCATCTCCGTGGCCCCTTGGCTGGCGTCTTTTACTGCATGGCGCATGGCTGCAGCGGAGCTCTTGGTGCTAGCTGCCATCTTCACCGCCTCCGCTAATGCAGTTCGAGACATGCTGCTAGAAATTCGCCGAGCCGACTCATTCAGCCAATTTTGGATCTCTTGCGCCTGAGTAAACATCTCTCCTAACGACGCAAAGATCTTTCGTGCCATATACAGCCCCAGAGCATGCACCTTTGTAATGTCAAACACGTGCTGTCCATTCTCATCCTTTACCTCGCGCAAACGAGCAGAGATTTGTTCCTTTGCGCCAATAAGCGTTACTCCGTAGACGTTGGTCATGACCGTTTGCTTGACAATCTTTCGCGTCAGTCTGTTTTGCAGCAGCAGCGCCTCTTCCACGCCCCGCTTGGCGTCCTCGTTGACTAGGCGTTCGGCCACTCTCAGAATGCCGCTGTACACATCCTGTGGCCGATCAGACATGGCCAAATTCACCCCCTCAGCTCCTTTACGATCGCGCCCCATTGCCGCATAATGCTGAAGCCCGTTGCAAGTGCCATCCTGGTGAATATGCAGATGGCTGACAAACTCGGCTGGGTTGGGCGAACGCATAGCAGCGGTAAGCTCAATGCACGCTGCCAGGGCCTGCCAGGGACTTTCAGCACTCAGCCACAGTGGACGGTCTCCACTATGGTTGCTACTGAGCAGCGAATCAGGGACCGGGTTATCTGCAGACGCAGCAATGCCTTCCAAGTTATCCTCAACAAACTGTATCCGTTCATTGTGCGATAGCTTGTCTTTACCAAACAAATTTGCCAGATGGATCTTGAGCCAGTACAGACCCTTCTCAGTCAGTGGCCGCCCCTCATGGAACACAAGCAGCCCACGACACATGTCGTTACCCAGATGGTTAAAGTGTGGCGGGATAGGATATGCCCGGCCGCGGAAATCCATGTTGTGTGGGAAGTACATTGGGTGGTCCAAAAAGGCCTGTGCAATCTCAATCTTGTAGTTGCAGTCACAACGCTGCGAGTGTTGGTTGGCCCGGCCGTTCCGCCATTCACGCATTTCCATCCAGTACTTGGCCTGCGCTGCTTTGTTGGTATCGTAGTCTGCTGGCTTGGTAGGCTCCGGCGCATCATACGACTTTGCTGGGATTTCGGCTAGCTCGCAGCCCGAGTTCCACACCTTGCGGACTGACTCAAATACCTGCCGATTTATAGCCCATTTAGTCATGCCCAATGCATCCAAGCCTGCCAGCATCGTGCTTAGGCGATCCTCGTTAGACGCTGTCCTCAGCAGCCGCATTTGCTCCGGATCGTGCTTTGTCCGCATACATGGCTCGTCGTCGGTCAAGTATCCGCCGGAATTGTAAGTGAGCCAGGGGCGTGGTGGTACAAGCATTGGAAGATGACGCGAGTTGACTACTTCGGTAGAAAAGTTGTTTGTAAGCATCTCGATCAAGTTGCTGTGGGCAATCACTACGCCATGCCGCCGCCCCTTGGCAAATATCAAGTCGTGCTTGAAGGCCGGAACCATGCGCTCCTTTTCGATGCCAGACTCTATATATTTCTCAGGCAACCGTGCGCTTTCGATCAGCATCGATACCAGCAAAGACCCGATTCGAATCCGATTTTCGGTGCTCCATTCGTCCAGAAACAGATCCGAATTCTGCTGCTGGTGCTCGCGCATCTTGGCTCGCCGTATTGTCATGTTAAACAGCTTTCCTGAAGTCGCCAAACGGGCCAAAGACAGCCGGTGGCCAAAGACATGCCGGTTGGACCGCTTCTTTATCTGCTCAAACCGTATCTCTTTGTGAATGGCTGAGCTTAGCTTGTTGATCAGCGTAGTGGAAACCAATCCGCCATTGAGTTTGTTTTTCAGCATGCCAACACTCTCGGGTTCGTAAGACTCGCGTTGGCTTGCTGCGCTTAGACGCAGCGTCTCCAAAATAACAATGGTCGCCATCTTGGACGCATCCAGCTGGATAAAAAACCGTCCATATGCTGCCCGCTCACGATCATTCTGGTCGTTCAGCGCTACTTTGCACCGCTGCTGCTCCTCAGCAATTAGCGTCTCAAGCTTAAGAAGCCAGCTGGCCGAAAGTAGCTTCAGTTTCCCTACATCGCCCATAAGCAGCGGGTCGTTGCGTTTGGAATTGATCTCTCGGTACCGCTCCAATGCTGCATCATATGTGTCGTTTTCAAGCCGGACTTGCAAGTTGTAGCCTCGCAGCTCATTACTGTACAAAGACTCAAGGGTACTGCGTAGCTGCTTAATTCCGGCTACATTTGTCGAATCCAGCTCTGCTCGTTTGGTTGCAGTCGATCCACTTTTCGATATCTCAGATATGCTGTCGATATCCACAAATGAGCCTTCGGAACGATCAACCTCATCAGCTAGAGCATTCACATTTTCCTCAGCCTTTTTAACCTCTTTCAGCAGCATTGCTGCCAATTCAGAGTTCTCGTTGCCCTGTTTAACCACATCCTTTGCCATAGCCTCGATCTTGCGAATATCTTCATCTGAAAGGTAGTTGCTCAACAGCATGCCGTGAATCGTATGTCCATTGCGCAACATCTCCTGCATAAGCGCCAGCGCAACGTTTTGCATGTTGTTACTACATGTACAAAGAAGTTAGCGCATATGCAAACACTGCTGTATCATATAGCTGATAACTTACTTTACAAACCCATTGATTAGGATCGCAAAGGTATTTGAGTTGGGCACAATGCCATATCGGTTCTCCATGATCTCGTACCACTCAAGTACCTCTTGCACAAGCGCTCGCGGCTTGGCTGTAAGCAAGCCGTACAGAATCTCATTGTGGATCGTTACATCGACAACCTCATGCATAGCCTGAGGATAAAGCTGGTACATGCCAACTAGAATACGCTGTGCCTGCTCAGTGTAACCATTGGCCAAGCATGACTGCATAATCGACAGCTGCTCAGTTACGGTCTTGCCTGTATGCGAATAATGCAAGAAATCGGCGCTTTTGCGCATATCCGTCAGAGGAAGCAGGTTTCTCTGTGAAGATACCAGCAGCATATTATCGTTGTAGTAGTTATCCTGCTGCTTGGGCGCTTCGGCCAACTGGAGGCTTTGCACTGCTGCTCGCTGTGTCAGAGATCGCGTGTTTGGAGACGCTGTTTGTCCTAATCGCGTAGATCCAACTGCTGCTGTAGTCACCAGTCGCACAGATGGCCGCAACTGTCTGCCGCAGACGTGGGCAAGCCTCAACACTTGCTGGCTCATGTTCAGTTAGACTTGCTGAGAGTCGCTAAGCACAAAAGACAAACTCTTCAATGTTCTGGTCTAAGGAAGGTGTGGGTGCAATGGCCGAACGTCGTTGCTACTAAATTTTATCCTTTTAAATTACACGTAAAACAGAAAGCAAGACAAAGTTTACTTGGATCGAAAAAGATAAAAAAAAAATTTGCGGTTGATTCAAAATCATGGAACTACACTCCGCATTTTTTAGTGGATCACAGTAAGCTTGGTCGGAGAAAAATTGCGCAGCAGGGGCGAATGTGACAGGTCGATATAGTCTGGTTGGGAAACGTACACTTCCAACGGAGCGTTGGAGCTGCCACCGACATACTGCGGGGTTGGCCAGATGCGCATACATCCCTCAAACGGCAGGAATGGCGGGCGTACATACTTGGGAGCGCCAAAGCCAAAGTCGGTCTTGTATATGGGAAAGTTACGACTGGAAGATACGGTGCACTTTAAGGGCATCGGGCATACATACACCAGCATTATGGCCCTCTTATCCCCACGGCCCTGTATTTCGTCAGCAAGCTCTTTCTTGCGTTGCTGAAGCAAAAAGTCGATGGAGCTGACCAAGTATTCGCCTGAGCATTTGTCAATCGCATTATGCACAAGATGAGCTACTTTGCAAAGATCAAGATCTGCGATCTCGGCAACTGTCTTTTGGCAAGACGTGTTGATTACTGGGCTGCAGCAGAGGGTGCTAGAAACGCCGAGCCGAGCCCGACTGTTTGTGGCACAGGTATACAGGGACGGTTCAGGTCCGATAGACGGGCGTGCCTGAAGGCGCAGGTCATTAGCACCCTTCCACAAAATGGCACAAAGCATCTCTGTAAAGCTGACGCCAAATTCCTTAGCCTGCTGGCGAAGCTGCTGTTGCTGATCAACCGAAATAACCAGCTTGCTTTCAACAATCTTGTCTCCGGTTGGCTGGAACTCTTTGAAGCACTGTTCGGCATCCACCAAGGCATATTCAGGATGTTCAAATGTCTTGCTTGGATTGCGCAGGTGGCTGATATCGGGAAACTCAAATGTTGGTGGGAAAGGAAGATCGAATTCGGTTCTGTCCTTTTGCTCGCAAAGCTGGTTGCAGACGCTGGCCCAGTTATTCATAAACATCCAGAATGCGGATCCGTCCATCAGCGAATGGTGGTAGGTGACACCAAGTACTACGGCATTATTGGACTCCAGATACGTGGCTTTGGCCAGAAACATGGGGATGTCTGGGTTCTCTGGCGTGATGACTCCTGAAGGTGCTTTGGGAACCAGCAAGTCAGTGTTGCTTTCGTATATATGACGGGACAGTTCTGCCATATCCATATCTAGCGTCTGCGTAGACACGGGTGGGTCATTGAACTTGTCGCTGTAGCAAACTACGTCGATTTCATCATCACGGATTTGATACCATCCAGCAACTGGCTGGTAGTACTTGCGAACCAGTATTTTCAAACTGCGTTCAAGTAGCTCTAGCGGCATAAACTCAGACTTGTTATCTGCGTTTTTGTACAGAAGGATGTACGAGCAATACACCTGGTACAAATACGAGAAATTGTTTGTAATCGAGTATCTAAACTCGGTGCTAGGTAGTGGTTCAACAGTCATCTTCCAAGGAAACCGTAGCTGGTTATAAGCAAACAGGTAGAAAACGTATAGCAAGACACAAGGTCTCTGTGAAAAGAAAAAATTGGCTATATGTCATCTCTAAAATTGGAGCTTACTATTTATGTATTGCAGGCAAAGGAAAGTAGATGCACAGTGGCTGAAGAACAAAAGCAGTGACGATGTCAGTGCTCTTTGTGGCCAGAAAACTGTAGCATTCGGTGCGACCCTTGACCATGCAGGTAATTTGTAGTAGCAGCATCGCCAGACTCTTGGCAAAGCTGCTGCTGCTGCTGCTGCTGCTGCTGCTGCTGAGACAGAACAAATAGAGTCTCAGCCTGGCCATCGCTGTCATCAGACTCGTAAATAAACGTATTGGCAGCAGGTATGCTTGACACAAACGCAGTTGGGCTGCTACTGGCCGGCACCGGATCCTGTATGCGCTGTCGCTTTTTGGACGGGGTCTCAGGCACCAAATGAAGCCCATCTACACGGCCGCTGATTGACGGAGAGCTACTCAGGTCTGGGAACTCGGGAATTGGCTGTCTGCGTGCCGGCGCTTGACTGCGCACACAATTGTTTGCTGTGCTTATTTTAGAAGCACTGAATGTGCGGTTGATGGTATTGTTCCGCGTGCCTCTTCGTATGCTCCCGCTGCTGCTGCTCCGGGCGTTAATTGTGCGGGATCGGGATAATGATGCAGGTCGAGCGGTTGAAACAACCTCGCTTTTGAGCTGCCGAATCAGCTGCAATGGCAATTTCAACTGAGTGGATCTTCGACGCTGCGACGACACAGTTAGATTAGCACTTGGATCGCTTTTAGCAGTATCGTCATTGCTGGAGCTGGTACCAAAGTGCTGTCTGCGCTTCTTACCGCCAATCAGCTCTTCCAAATGCCGTGCTAGCTTGCGGCCAGACATGGTTTGCGATTTGCATTTGCTCTGGTGCACAATGACTTCAGATCGCTCGCCTTTATCAGCCGTAATCTTGCGCGGTGTATTCTTGCGCCGCTTATTGTCGGCTGTGGCCTGATTTTCTTCATGAGGAACCCATCCGCACTGCACACGCAATTCCTCAACCGTATCGCTCAATCGCTCAGCAAATTGCCCGACAACCGAGCTGCCAACAAACGCTGCAGCCAAGTCATTGCTTCTTCCCATATAGCCCAAAACAGCACTCCCAGAAACACTGTTTCCAGGCTCCAAAGAGAACATATCGTCAACCGAAGCCCAGATACACAGCTGATCGGCCAGATCGCTTAGTGCTTCTGTTAGCTTGCTAACATCACAACGCTCGCCAAGATCCCATTCTTGTATAAAATCCAATGCAAGCAAGTGCAGCAAAATTTGAAGCTGGCACTCGTGAACCTGCCATCTTCGTTTGCCCTGGCCGTCATTGGCCAGCGCAGCTGCTGATCGCAAGCGAATTGCGCCAAAGATATTCTCAGAATCGGTCTTGTCGTTACAAACAGATACATCTTCTATCGACGCGCTGGACTGCAGAATGGTATCTATAAGCTGCGCAACTGCCGTATAAGCCTCATCGGCATGGGCGCTATTTGCAAGCAGCGCCTTGATAGTAGTAATCGCCTGGTCAAACTGTGGAGCTGCTTGGCTCATTAATTTTATGTACATTTCGCTATACCATGTTTCCAAGCTCTGAACACATTTCTCGGTTGGTTCTGAGTCGGCGCTGACAGTGCAACTGGTTTGCGTGTCTCTTTCGCAAATATCATTTGCCGGCTCCTGTGCTAAACCCGCCTCCATGTTTTGCTTAAATGCTTCTATGAGTGAATTGTCGATGCTCACACTAATGTCGCATTTCTCCACAGGAACAATGTTGAGTTGGCCTTTAACCTCAGAAACCCAGCCCTCAAGCCAAGTTGCATGAAATGCTCTAGCATTAGGCCGTTGATTTGCCACTGTATCCCGGTACACGTTTGATTCCAGTGTCTGGACCACCTGTCCAAACACAGCAGCGTCCATGGTGTAAATTGCTGCTAGATCACTTTTGTTTAGAGGAACCACAGCAGCATACTCGACCTCACCTTCCGGCAACTGCTGTATCGCCAACATAAAGCGTCGACTGCAGTTCAAATTATATGCATGGCAAACGACAGGATCAGCATCAAGATACCGAACAACTAGCGGCCAATTATGCTGTGGATAGCTTTGCAAATGCACAAGCGGCAACAAAGGCGATGAGTTATTGGCTAAACGAACTTTTCCAGCAAGAGCAACCATTTCAGGAAAGTTGTATCGACGGTGAATCCGCCCATCTGTCAGCCACCTCCGCTGCTGGAGCTTGTATTCCACCAGCTTTACAGAACTATCTTGACAGTTCCCGATAATCAGTGACCATGACCGAGATCCATTTTGGCTGCAATTTGCAGATGTGTCCAGATATCGAGAAAGCCATTCAACAGCAGCTGATATCTCCCGAGCGAACTTGCGATTCCAGCTAGGGAAAGTACGTACACGATGAACCAGTTTAAACAGCGACGAAAATGGAACCAGTGCAGTTGCATCCAGCTCAGGAACAGACATAACACAGCCACCTAGTGCTTCAAAGCAACAGTTGAACACGGCACCGATCATGATATCCACTGCAGTTTGTTCTGTCCACTGCTTTGGCCGCGAAGATTGAATCCAACTTACACCTACACGCTTGCGTGCATAGCTCTCCCAGATGCCATTGCCAATAATGCTGTCTCGCATCTGGGTTAGTTTTTCCAGCAGCGTGTCCTGACTGCCAACAGACCCATCGACAAAACTTTCTACGTCTTCGGGCGTCGCTGGAGCTTCTCCTATGATATACAGAAAGCTGCGCACGGATATAGACTCGTTGAGCCGAGTAGGATCAGTCCATGCCCGCATGGTGGTTGCTGTTCTGGTTGGCGACCGCATAAGCGCTGGATCCCCCCATTCAACATCAGCTTCTAGGCACATTAGGCGTTCACGTAGTGTATCCAGCGCTGCTCGACCTGTATAAGCAGCTGCATGCGACTGCTGCTTGGCGTGTGCAAATTCACAGAGCTCCTTAGAAAACCCTTCTAACGTACTAGTAGTCAGTTTCTTGCGTTCACTTATTCGTCGCTTTCTAAATGCAGTTGCTGCTCGCTGCCGTGTGTTTAGGTCAATCAGCTCATAGTTCCAGGTAAATGTGTCATGTTTGAATGCAAGGTATGTGAGTATACGCGTTACTACACGCATAACCGCAGCACTGTTGGCTAGTGCGCTGGCGTCTACAAGAAAATACGCATGAGTGCTAGACATTATTTTGCTGCATGCAAATAATGCGCGTTTACGAAAAGAAAAAATGTTTGAGCACCAAGGCACGTGCAGAGCTGCTTTTACGCAGTCATTTTTATCAAACAAAAAAAAACTGAGACGCACTATATGTTTTATTCAGATTCAGCTGGCCGCGCAGATCCATTCGGTACGATGACAACCGGGATGGCACTGTGGTGCAGCACATACTCGGCCACGCTACCCATCAAGAAGCGCTTGACAGAGCCGCGCCCATGAGTGCCCATGATAATCATGGTGGGCTTTTTGACGTTGGTGCTAGCAACCAGCACCTCTTTGGGATTGCCAATCAGACATATCCCCTTGACTACAAAGCCGTCACGTTGTAGCCGCTCGGCGTAGGGCGAAAGAATGTTGCGGCAGCGCTCCTTGGCATCCTCATCTATCTGCGACATAAGCTTGGTGCTTCCAATTTCGTCACCATCCAGCGAACGCGCATTGACTTTGAGCTGCCGGTTAGAAGTTTTCCAGGACTTTGTTTCTGGTTGTACGTTAACCAACACCACCAGGTCTTTTCTCCGGCGCAGAACACGTTCGGCTGCCCAACTGACAACCATGTCGCTGCTGGGGCTCTCATCAATGGCAATGACTATTGCCCGGTCAAAGTCCGAATACTCAACGTCGTCTTTGTGGATAGGTACAACTGTTTTGTGACGCTCAATCTTTGGTGCACTACGTGAAAGCAGCACAGACAGATCGTCGTCATCCTCCTCCATCGGTGTATCCGCTGGCGCCTTGCTTGGAATTGGGAGTCCCTTTTGGCTCATTTCAAATTAATACGATAAATTATACACGAAAAAGGTA
The DNA here is from genome assembly GCA_027578955.1 of Coemansia sp. RSA 1250. Lineage (NCBI taxonomy): Eukaryota > Fungi > Kickxellomycota > Kickxellomycetes > Kickxellales > Kickxellaceae > Coemansia > Coemansia sp. RSA 1250. The sequence goes on along the minus strand of JANBTS010000013.1, from coordinate 71,860 downwards.
AAAACAAGATATCATGCGAAACCAGCCAATTTTCTCCTTTCCCCCCTGATCCATAAAACCTCTTCATCAAAATGCGACTTAATTACACAGAATCAAAGCTTTTAGTCACTAGGTTTTTGCTGAGGCTCGGCAGCTGATCTATCGACTGCAGTGCCCAGTCCGTCTCCAGGCAATGGTGCTGAAGTCAGCGACTGCAGCACAGAGTAGTCCAGGCCATTGCTGGTATTAGGAATGCTGGCCGGGATATCGACGCTGCCCAGCGCTGTCGATGGACTTCCTGTGCTGCCATTGAATGCACTAAACAGGATCTGCGTAAAGTCGTTGCCCTTGGACACAGCGTCAGCGCTTATGCTTGCGGAGGCTGCTGGCATGGATTCGGCTGCAGTGCTGTAATTGCTTGCCAAATCAATAGCCGGCTCTGCGTTAGGGTCGACAAAGTCCAGAAATGGTGTTTCGTTGGCTGACTTTGGCGGCTCAACCTCAATGCCACTGCTGGTACTGTCCGTAAGCAAGTGCGCATTGGAAGGATTCGCTAGAAGACGAAGATAATTTTGCACATAGTCGTATTGCTCAGGAGTACACGACTGGAGCATCGCCTGCAAGGTGCTGGGATCAAACGATTCGATACTGGACGGGTTGTTGAAAGCGTTGGCTGCCTCTGCAGTAGAGTTGATGCCTGTGCTCATGTCTGGGTGCGAGGTCAGCAAAGAATCGTCTGTGGCTGGAAAAAGAGAAGGGTTGTTGGCAGCATCGACGCTTGACAGTGCCGGGTCTACTAGCGACGCTGCCATCAGGCTATCCAGCGCCTGTGAACCCAGCAGTGCGCTGTAGTTTTCGGTACCAGAACTAGGCGGAATATAGGCTGATGACACAGGTGTGTCGGCTGCTGCTCCAGAGGCAGCAGTGGTAGAAAGCGAGGGGGCATTGAGCATTTGGGACATCATACCAGACTGAAGCAGCCGAGTCAAGTTCTCTACACTGAGCCCAAGACTATCCACCTCTTGCTGAAGCTGCTTGATCGACTTGGAATGCGAGTTAAGCTTGCTGTATGAGCCTGTCGGAGACATCACCAAAGCGTTGCTCTCTCCACTGCCAGAGTTGCCGTCACCAGATGGATACGGCACTGTGTACTGCGGAAGCGTTGACGTGTTGAGCAACGGCCGCGGCTGCGATCGAGTAAGCGCCGTACTTTGCTGCAAGTTGCTGGTTTTGCGCCGCACATCTCTGCTGCTTGTGTTATTCGTAGCTGATCCAGATTCGCGAGCAGGGCTTGTTTGTGACTGTGGAGAGGCAGCTGCAGAGTTGTTGGGTGGTAATTCGTATATGTTGCTCGATGTAGTCATTTTGCTGGTGCGCTGTCGTTTATCTGGCGGCTGCTCAGTACTGAGCACGTCTGGAAAATCCATGTCCTCAAACACATTCTGCGACCATGCCGAGCGCATTGGCATATCTCGCGCGCTGCCCATATTGGCTGCACTTGTCGAAGTAGGGTGGCTCCCGCTACTGCCCGCGCCTTGAGCGCCCTTGCCTTTATGTGAAATCATACGGCGCAACGGTGGCTGGATCTCAGAATGCCGTGCATCAGCCGAAAAAATTGTCGCTAGAAAGCGCAGAATCTTATCAATCGTCTCTTGGTGCTTGTTGTAGCGCTCTTCGGTTGCACTGGCCTGCATCCACAACGACTGATTCTCTTCCTGAAGACGCTTAATATCGGAACTGATGGTCAGCTGGTGGTCCCGAATCACCTGAATCTCCTTTAGTATCCTTGCCAGATTCACTGGCGGCGCACGTGAGGTTCGTGTTTTGACTCCATTTGCTTCGCCTTTGCCAGTTGCTGCTGCTGCTGCTGCTGCTGCTGCTGCCGGCACTCGCCCCGCTGGATTACCTCTGGCAGCATGGGTGCTTTCGGTAGGTGTGTGCAACCGAGCCGAACCAACGCGCGTGTTGTCATCGCCGTCGCTCTCAGGAAACGCATCCTCTTCACCCAGGTTTGCATCGCTAGTACCATCCTGACCAGCAGACATACTATCCCGAGATCCCTTTTTACGGCGAATAAAGTGTAGCAGGTCTGGCTGCCCACGCTGGAAATTTTCATTGTTAAACTCCCAGCTCTCTGCTTCTGGGCCATCGGCAATCAGCCCGCCCTGCTGCAGATGTGGTACCTTGTGAAACCCGTACATGTTGAGCTGGCGCACAAAGCTCGAAAAGTTGCTGTGCTTGAAGAACCGCGGCAGCACCTCCTTGGCAAAGTCTTCATGTCGCAGCACCACAAACGAGTTTCCATCCGCTGACCATCGAATCAAATCATCACTGGAGCTGTCATCAACCATGCTGTACAGTTTGTTTAGAAACGGTGTCACCGTAATATTCCGGTGCACGTTGTTGGCCCTTCGTGACACTACTCCGCTCATGTTTTTGTGCCTAAAACAAAGTGGAAATTGGACAACGATGCGTGAGCTAGCTTTAAAATTTTTTAAAAGAAAAAAAAGAACAAAGCAAATTATACTTTTCCGTGATCACGGTATTAAATTGTTGATTTTGCTGTGGGTTTCCAGCCGCTGTTTGTTTGGTTGCTGGCGTATGTCCACCAAGGTGTCAAGTTCGGTGGCAGATCCCCGTGACAAAAGCAAAACAAAGAGCTGGCCTTGAGCTTGCATTGAGCAACACTTTGGTAGTTTCAGATAGTAGTTCAATCAAAGTGAGACAGAGATCACACAGGCAGTGCAATTTGCTAAAAATCTATAGCGGGTAGTGTAGCTTTAGAAAATGATAGCCAATGGGCAACCAGGAGAAGCAAACTGATGAACTAAACCTGCAAATCCTCCACAGTACTGGTGCTTATACTGGCTTTTCTTGGCTGTTCGACGACAGATTCAACAAAATCTTTTTTATTATACCCTAGCAGCTAAACCATTAAATTTTTTGATAGCTATTTACTTGAGCTAGAAGTGCCAACAAATCGGTATTGAACTATAGATTATTTTACATACATAGAAATATATATGTGTAGACATATAGCATAAAAGAGATGATCTTTTATATGTGGAATAGATACATTTTAGAAATATTTGCCATTTAGCGAATGGTAAGCTTTTTTCAACCGCATCTTGGTCATTTAGGTGCTCCATACAACCCGCTACATTTACATCTTTTAAAATCATCCCGGGAATATCAAGACGTCGATAGTTTAGAAGAGACAATAAGGATGCTTAGGAATTCGAATTATTGATGCGTGCATTTTAGTTTTTATACTAGTCTGCACATTTCTGCTTTTCTCATAGCTTCTGATCAATGCAAGTCTTAGATGGCATCGAGTCGATATACAAAGATGTGCTTAACTCTTTTGGGCTTTATCTTTGTCTTTGCTCTTTGCTCTTTCTATTAATTTTGAAAATGATGCAGGACCTGAACTAAAAACAAAGCTTACACAGATTCTGGCAAAGCTTGATGTTGCTGCTTTGGAGGTGATGGGGGCTAATTTGTAAAAAAAAAAACCAAGATATTATTCAATTTGCTAGTATTATAATTTTGATGGGTGTATGTTTGCTCTTATAAGCATTAAATTATATCCTTGCTCTATTGTTTGTAAATCAATACGCTATTAGATTGTTAGTATTGCCGTGTTCAGGAGCCGATATGGGGAGCTTTGGATGAAATTTTAAACCCATCTCAGAAGAATCAGGCTAAATACCATTAAATAGGCTACGACTTGTAGCGGTTCACCTCGGCAGCCCAGCAGTAGGTATATAGGGATGACGTAAAGTTTTTATAAAAATCTCTACTTCACTGTAAAAATATTTATTTTTTTACAGATAACTTTGGTATCATATGAAACCTATCTGTACTATACTTGATATCAACAACGGGATTTTCTATAAATTGTGCTATAAAGTGTACTCCTTCTTATCATGACTGGCGGCTGATATGTGACATTCTACTGTAGTTCATTTCCGGTTCCTTTAGTTATTCATAGATGTGTGCAAAAGAGCATTCGTCATTGATGTGAGAATTGTATATGTTGTTGTGTCCATTTTGGCTATTTAAGACGCTGAACTTAGCCTGTCCTGTTAGTTCCTCGTTTTCCTTTCTTTTTCTTCAATCCTTTTGCTTTTTCTATAGTATCTATTATAACTGTATTATTTGAATACTGATGTATTTATTTTGTAGATAATCAAATGCTATGATTCACTTCCATCTGAGCCTTAAAAGCAAGCCCTATGTAATGAGTGAGGTGACTATGGGCAGTTCAGTCTTGATAACTAATCAGTTATAGCATGAGTTAAGCTGAACGATTGTCCGTTTTTACGGCATGAAACAAAATGTAGCAGGTGTTTATGAAAGACTTTCTGTCACTCCTGTAGCGCCTGTAGTATCAATAATGAAAGCATTAATCTACCGATCACTCAATTTGATCAAACTGCATTTTGTGATTCATAACAGTTTGAGTTCGCATACTATTTTATCTTTATCTCTGGAATATAAATCTCTAGAATGAGCAACCAAGCTGAACAGTTACGCAACCAAATCAAGGAGCAGGGCACTGTGGTGCGCGAGCTTAAAGCTAGCCAGGCCCCCGAGGACCAAATAACCGCCGCTGTTTCTCAATTGCAGGAGCTTAAAACGCAATTAAGCATTGAAACCGGTGCACCTGCCAAAAAGCCCACGCTTAAAACCCCCAAGGGCACTCGCGACTATACGGCCAAAGAAATGTCTATTCGGTCGCAGATCTTCCAGACCATCACCGATGTGTTTAAGCGTCATGGCGGTGTAACCATCGATACTCCGGTGTTTGAGCTCAAGGAGATACTGACTGGTAAATATGGAGAAGATAGCAAGCTGATTTATGACTTGCAGGACCAGGGAGGCGAGCTCTGCTCGTTAAGATATGACTTGACCGTGCCATTTGCCCGATTTGTGGCTATGAACAAGGTCAAGAATATCAAGAGATATCAGATCGCCAAAGTGTATCGACGGGATCAGCCGGCCATGACCAAGGGCCGGATGCGAGAGTTTTTCCAGTGCGACTTTGATATTGCCGGTACATATGATGCCATGGTACCAGATGCCGAATGTATACGGGTAGCCGTGGAAGTGCTTAGCCAGCTGGACGTGGGCGCGTTTATTATCAAGGTTAACCATCGTAAGCTTCTGGATGCGGTGTTTGAAGCATCTGGAGTCCCTGAAGATAAAGTACGTACTATATCGTCAGCGGTGGATAAGCTCGACAAGTTACCGTGGGCAGAGGTCAAGCAGGAGATGCTGGATAAAGGACTGACTAGTGAAGTAGCTGATCAAATTGGCGAGTATGTGCAGTTACAGGGCGGCCAGGAGCTGCTAGCCAAGCTGCAAGCTTTAGAGCCATTGATGCAGACTACCAAAGCGCAAGAAGGTATCAGCGAGATGAAGCTGTTTTTTGAATATGCCGATATTTATAATGTGCTGGATCGGATCAAGTTTGATATGAGTTTGGCTCGGGGACTAGACTACTATACCGGGATCATCTATGAAACGGTGCTGGTAGCAGAGGAATGCAAGAGTGGTGGAGAGGTACGGGTAGGATCAATTGCGGCCGGTGGTCGCTACGATACTTTGGTGGGGATGTTTGGCTCTCCAGTACCCTGTGTCGGTATATCATTTGGAGTCGAGCGGATATTCTCGATTGTTATGAGCCGAATGCGTGCTCAGCAGATCAAGTCCAACCATACGCAAGTGTATGTGATAGCAGTGGGCGGTGGTCTATTAAAGGAGCGGATGCAGATTGTCACTGAGCTATGGGACAACGGCATTGCTGCCGAGTTTATGTATAAGGCCAAGGCGAAGCTGCCTAGCCAGTTTAAGGCGTGCGATGATGAGCAGATTCCGTGGGCAGTTATTGTCGGCCAGAGCGAACTGGACGAGGGAGTAGTGCTTATCAAGAATATGCTGGTTAAAGATGAAGCTCAGGGAAACGGCATTCCGGTCAAGCGAGCAGATATGATAGCTGAGTTGAAGCAGCGAATTGGCAATTAGTGGTTGGATAAATGACTAATGGTTTTATATAGGAATGACAAAGTTTTTATAAAAAAAATCTCTATTTCCCTGTAAAAATATATATTTTTCAGTATCATATGAAGCCTACTGTCCCAGATTTTGTTTCCTATAATTTGAGCTATAAAACACGTTCTTTCCCCTACTTTCTTTTTCTTCAATCCTTTTAGTTATTCTCTAGAAAGTATCTATTATAACTATACTGTTTGAACACTTTGCTAACGTATTTATATTGTAGATAGTCAAGACAAAACAACTCCTATGGTTTACCTTCGCCTGAGCCTTGCCCGCAAACCCTATGCAATGGAGGAGAGGTGACTATGAGCAGTGCAATCTTAACTAATCGGCTATAGCTTGAGTTAAGCTGGATGATTGTTAATATGAAACAAGATGTAGCAGGTGTTCAGGAAAGACTTTTTGTCACCCCTATAAATAATACAGACTGCCAGGAAAGAGATAGGTTTTTATTATTTACAAACGGACACAGCCTACTTTTTGCGCTTGTGGGCTCTGACGTGCTGGATCATATTGTCTTTACGCGCAAACGTCTTGTTGCATGTAGGACACACAAACTGCCGTTCGCCAGTATGCACAAGCTGATGCCGCTTGACGTGTTCCAAGCGTCCAAAGCACACATCGCACATTGGGCATTTAAATGGCTTAGTTGGGTTCTCCAAACCGCATTCTGGCAAAGCAGACGCTAAATCTGTAGTTTGCGTGGGTCCCACACGCTTTCGCTTGGTAGCAGCCTTTACAGCGCGATCAGGGGGCGTGGTAGCACATTGTGCTTGTGACTGCTTTGTAGGCGGTGAATCGGCATGGGCTGATGCATACGCCAATAGATCCAGCGACTGCACTGGTTGCGACTGTGCTGGCAACTGTACCGATGGCAGTTGACTTTGGAAGTTGTCGTTAGCCGTAGCATCTGCATCCTGGTTAAGCAGGCTATCTATGCTAACTGCCGACTGTGGCTCAGCGCTAAACGGGGTGTTGCTCCGAGTACTATCGTGGTCATGCTGAGTCTCGCTAGAAGACCGCCTACTATCAATACTAGATGGTGTAGATGTTGCCCGTTTGCTTTCTCCGCTAGTAATTGACCTCAAGCCTTCACGACTGTGCTTTTTGGTGTGTGTAATGTAGTTATCCCGGCGGCTAAACCGCTTACCACATCCCTGCGCTTTGCAATGAAACGGCCGCTCTTGCGTATGAACCAGAATGTGTCGCTTTAGGTGCTCTGGTCGCTTAAACACTGCATTGCAGTTACGCTTGCCACACCGATACGGGCGACTTCCACTGAGATCCGAAAATCGGTCGGTACACCCTGCTTTCCGACCAGGACGCTGCCGCACATTCGAATGCTGCTCAGCGGCCGTTTGTGTCTCCAAAGTCAACGTCATTGGCTGGGATTTTACCGAGCTGGCGGTTGTAGCTACTTGCTGGTCGCAAAATGCCAGCAGTTCCTTGACGGAAGGAAGCATGGTTTATAGAATACAGTTTATGCGCTTTATGTCTATAGTGGAAAATTCTTGAAATAAAAAAAGGAGTATGTACAAAAAGGTTTTTCTCTAAATGCGCGATAAGAGACTCGTATTTCAGGGAGGGGCGAACCTAATTTCGGGAATTGGTCGGTCCAATAAAATTGCTCAATAGTCAACCACACCGATCACGCAATTTCTCCCAGGCTTTTTTTTTTGCTCCGTTTCAGGGGACAAAAAAAGGGAGAAAAAGGGGGACCCCTTATTTCTGGCGATTATTGTGTATGCGGGAGGTCACAAAATCCGCCAGGCGCGGGCATCCCGTTGTGCCATGTACTGCTCCCATCACCGATGTCACTGCCGCAGGAACCTCGGGAAGTCTCACTGAAGCAAAGTACTGCTGCAAAAACCCGTTCTCAGCCAGCCCCTGTCGCTCCCGGTACAGCTGCCACTGCTCCAGCGCTCCTCCAACGTCGACCTGCCCAACTTTGAACGCTGCACTGATGCCCTGACAAAGCAGCCCCGAAGTAACTCCGACGCCGTTGCGTTCCATAAGCAAAAACATGTCTACCAGCGTATCTTCGTTGAATTCCCGCCGATGCGAAGATGGGCGCAGCCCCAAAAGCCGCTCTTTTCCGGTGCTTTTGTAAGCACTGCTTCCAACACGCAGCCGACGTTGTGCTGCCAAGGCGAGAAACTGCAAGTAGTGCTTGTATACGCGAAGCGTTTGCAATGGCAATTGCGAAGACGAGGAAAAGTATTTTGGAGCTCCAGCTTTGCTTCCCATCAGCCGCAGCACATCGCTCCATATCTGCTGGCCAAACTCCCAGGCTTCTGCATATATGGCAATGCGTGAAAAGATACCAATGGTATTGGCATTGACTGCAATGCTACTGTGCGGATTGGCATCAAACATGCCTACCAGATGTTGCCAGCTAGTAATCACTTCGGGAATCATCTGCGCAATATCTCGAGAGTACACGCCTCTGTCAATACTGGCTAATGGCCCATCATCGTCTAAAACAACTGGCCCGTTTGACTGGATGTAGAGAAATGTAGGCCAGAACAGCGGCCTCAGCTGATCGTTCACCAACACATACTTTTCCTTGACGTAACGCTGAAACGTCAGCCCCAGATATTTTACCCGCAGAAACTGGTTAATCATCTCAATGTCGTAGTTCTCAATCCGCGCGCCATCAAGCCGAGCAATAAATTGGCTTACGTTAAGACAGCTGCCGATTAGCTGACGAATAAACCCGATGTCATCCGGTTCTGGATGAGCAGAGTCACCTGGTGTTATGCCGGGAAGTACCGGAAGCAGGTTGTAGATGACGTCGCAGTGCTGCAGCCATTGGGGCTTTAGCTTGTGTATGACATGGCATGCTTCGTAAATATGATTTTCGATAGTCGCCAGTCCAGCGCCGCCGCTCACTAGCTTGGGGAAATTGTATCCTTTAAACTGGCCTGTCGGGTCATTTCCTGACAAAATACAGTTTATAAACTTGGCAGCACGAGTTGCTTTGTACATCCGGAAAACAAACCGACTCAGAAATTCAGACTTAGAAGTTGGTGGTCGCGTTTCTTTAGCCACAAACGCCTTCAGGTCTCCCTCAAATATCCCAAACTGATCGACTAGCACGCGCTTTGAAAACATTGTCATGGCGAAGGCAATATTCTTGTTCTGTTTGATAAGCCCTCGCAGCGCTAGCTGACGCAAATGCGCTGTTGGCCCGATTAGATGCAAATAATGCGAAATAAAGTGCGCCTTGATCTCTGTTCCGCTCAAACTATCCATGGCAAATTCGAAAATGCGCCGTGCCTTATCTGGCATTTCAAACTGCACCATGCAGTCCATTAGCTCGCGGAATGTTTTGTAGCCAACGCTGACATTGGTGCTGGTCATTCTGCGAAATAGCCACATACAGATCCTGGCTGCTTGCAGACATTCTGGATTATGATGCGTTTTGGATAAATCGTCGGAGTTTTGCATCAGCATATTGTCGGTATTTGTATCCAGCTTGTCGACATAGCTAAACTCTTGATCTTGAGTTGTACCGTTTTCAATCTCTTTAGCAGCAAAATTCCTCTGCTGCTGTTTCTTTTGCGCAAACGCACAGCCAAAAGCCCGAAACGCATTATAATAGATAGCTTCTGTGCATTGAGCATCTGGGTCGTTTATTGCCTGCTCGATTATATTCATAGCCTCGTCGAGATTCTGGGTTTTACCAAAATACAGTATCAGCATCGAGTAGTGATGCGATGTCAGTTTTACCAGCCGCTGCTTCATATCCACCAATATCCCGCGAACAACCGACGGATCAATAATGTTTGGGTACTCACGGACATAAAACGACAGCATTAACGCCGACAGCCGCTGAAAATGCCCCTCATCGCCTATCCTCCAGTTCTGGCATGCCAGTCGATACAAGTATGGCACTAGCAAATGCCGTCCCGACTTCCATGCGCCTAGAACCAACATGTATATCTCATAATTGGTTAGCTGTAGAGATGTCGAGCTGCTTTCAGAAATCTTTTTCCACTGTCTAACCAGCATCTTAGCATCTTCAGCGGTGCGCAAGTATTTGAAATCAATGAGTCGTCGTATACATCGGCCCATAGTCAACCGCAAAACAGCCACGTCGTTTCTTTGGCTCTGCCGTAGTCTAGATACCAACAGAAAGTAGTTTAATAGCTTGGTAAACATATACACATGTCGTGCAGCCAGTTCTACTTCTGGGGCTGCTGGCTGCGGCTTAAAATCTGGCAAAAGGTTGTGGATGATCAAGCTGATTTGCTTGGGTGGAAACTGACGGTTCATCTCATCCACTACTTCGCTTTGACCTAAGCTGCGTTCCAGATCGCGCAACTCCATATACGCTCGCCATGCCGCATCAATGTCTCGAGCCTCCACACCATCCTCTAGTATTTTGACTGCGCGGATAAACCGCGGGTTCTTTTTAGCCGCTGAGGAAGAAGCTGATGTAGACTGTGTTCCACGGGTGCTTTGTATATCATAAAGTGTATTTGACGACAGCCAGCCTGCCGATCTAGCAAGACGTGCACTGATATTTGATGGAACTGAACTGCCCTTGTGTCGTCGATAGACAGTTGGTGCTTGCAAGGCAGGTGACTGCAATCGACACTTCATTGCAATTCGACACAACCTCCAAGCCAGCAACATTAATTGAGCAGCGACATTCAACTATGCAAGAAAAAAAAACCAAACACTAGTTTGAAAATTTATAAATTTGAGGGAAAAAGAGCGGATTATTCGATTTCAGTTTCGAAAAATTCTGGAAGGGCAACCGAGTTGTTGGGATCAAATGGTTCAGGGACTAAGATCAGTGCACTGTGGGCAGGGCGAAGTGCAGTGTATAAAAACTGGCTTTCGTCTTCGTTTTCTGCTGTATTTTCGTGCTTAACTGTTGGTTCCTGAATCAGTACATGCGATGAGCGACTGCTCTTACTGATAAAATAGGCCATTTGGAAAGCACCTACAGAGTGTTTAGTTTGGTTGTTATTAGACCAAGGTGCATGTACTTACGGTTTATAAATATGCTGGCAACTTGCTTTCCTTCATTGTACTCGGAAAGCTTTGCTGGAAGCTTTGGCCTGATCGCTTGTAGCATCTCCTGAAGCAAAGTATCAGTAAACCACTCTACATTTTGTTGTTGTAAATAAATGTGCACTTCAATTACTTGGCCGTAAGATATCCTAAGCAGACGCTCTTGCCTTACAAATAGCATTTGTGATAGTGAGTATCAAAAGCAAAAAAAATCAACTTTTTTTTTTACATTAAAGCAACAATGTCGTGTACTTTATGGTACACCAAGCTAGTATCGGTATTTTGTTGAATAGTCCTTGGGCGATACGACCAGACCTTTGCCCTTGCGTGCGCCTCTAAAAACAACCTCAATCAAGTCTATCATTTCCTGGTGGTCTTCTATTGCCCAGTCAATCTTGTTGTTGTTGCCTGTACCAAGATCAATCATGATATGCTTGTTTCGGAAAAAGAACATTACTGTACATGGGTCATATAGCTCGTACATGGTGTTAAAGTCTGGAACCTCGGTAATGTCTACCAAGTATATCACGGCAAACTTTTTGACCTTTTCGGCAATGCCGTAGAGCGTCTCGTCCATCACCATGCATGCAGGGTCCCAGTCATGTCCAAAGCGAATCACCACTACACGCTCTTCCTCGGACAGAATAGCCATATCCACCTGCCACCCATTGGTCAAATGCGGCAAAAAATACGACATTGTAGGAATATTATACAAGAACACCAGACAAGCAAAACAAAAAAGGCTAATTGTAATCGGGGAAATCTATTGGCACGCTGCTGGATTAACTTATGGTAAAATTAGCTATGCACATGAGAGGCAAAAAAAGGTTGGTTTTACTTGTAATACACGCGGCTTTATTGTTCGTTTATTCTGCTGTAAATTTATAATGAAGAACGGAAAGCCCGCTCAGGGTTTGGCCCAAGAAGGTAAAGTGGAAGCTAGCTCTATTATAAGGATATTACTAAACCTTACTAGTCGGCCAAAAGTTTCACTGCGACAATTGCCAAGCCAATGTCACCGACGGCGTCCGTATCAACTGCAGCCACTGTTCCGAGTTTGATCTATGCACTACGTGTTTCTCCCAGGGAGTTGAGCTCGGATCGCATAAAAACGACCATCCATATCGAGTGGTTACGCGCAACCACTTTTCCATATATACTGAAGACTGGACGGCCGATGAAGAGCTGCTATTGATAGATGGCTTGCGGCAATTTGGTATGGGCAATTGGAAAGACGCTGCAGAGCATATAGGCACCAAAACCAAAGAGCAATGCGAGCAGCACTATTTAGATGTATATGTAGCATCATCTACATGGCCCCTACCGGCGGATGAGATTAAGCCGGCTCTACCACTGCCTAAAAAGCAGTCTATTAAGGTGCTGTCATCGCAGCCGAGCAACCATGAAATTGCGGGATATATGCCCGGCCGATTAGAGTTTGAGACTGAGTGGGAAAATGATGCCGAGCAAGTGGTTAAGGATATGGTTATTACCGACGATGATACTCCTGAAGAGCAGGAGCTCAAACTGACTGTATTGCGGATATATAACCATAAGCTAGATCGTCGAGCGGACCGCAAACAGTTTATATTTGATCGGGGGCTGCTGGACTATCGAAAGAACCAAACCAAATACCCCAAGGAAGAACGGGAGCTATTAACCAAAACCAAAGTGTTTGCCCAGATGCAGACCAAAGCCGACTATGACGAGTTTACTACTGGGTTGTTAAATGAGCATAGCTTACGACAGCGCATTGCTCAGTTACAAGAATGGCGTCGACAGGGCATTACCACGCTTAAAGATGGTGCCCAATATGAAGTAGAACGGTCTCAACGGCTATCACGCCGATCAACTACCCAGCGCGACAGTACGCATTTGCTAGAGCGGCTATATAAGCTAGCCAAGCCTAAAGCTAGTTATGATCTGCTATGTGGCAGTGAAAAACAGCTATGCTTGGAGCTAGGTATTTCATTGCGGCTATATATGACGGCCAAGGAAACATTGCTAGCTGAATACGCTCGTACTGGCTGGTCTATGCAATCCCCACAGTTGCTGTTGCAACAACAACAGCTGTCTGCTGACAAGGCACAAAAGATTTACGATTTTTTCATTCAGAATAATTGGATCAAAAAATCTTAGTACTGCTGGAACTGCTTGGATCCCTTCAGCTGCTTCTTCTGGTGCTTGAGCACATTGAAGCGGATAGTCTTGGACAATGGGCGGCACTGGCCAATGGTCACCGTATCACCCTCGGAAACACCAATAAAAGCGGGCGACAAGTGAGCGGCAATGTTCTTATGGCGCTTCTCGTAACGCTGGTACTTGGGAATATAGTGCAAGTACTCCCGGCGAACAATAATGGTGTTGGCCATCTTGGTCGAGTGAACGGTACCGGTCAGGATGCGGCCACGAATGCTTACATTGCTGGTAAAGGGGCACTTTCTGTCGATGTAAGTGCCGTTGATAGCTTCGGCAGGGGTCTTAAAGCCCAGGCCGATCTCCTTGTACCAGCGGGAGTTCTTTCCGCTCTTGGCATTGAGGAACACGGCCTCTTGTTTCTGGAACGAGCGCTCAGTCTACACAATACTAGTTAATTAGCAAGCACTGCCAGAACACTAAATGTTTTTGCTCTCTGTAAATGCTGAATGGGATTTAAAATCGCTCCCATTTTTAAACGATCGCTGTTCGTCCTGCGAAATGCCGATTCGTAATTCCCAAGCCGCTTTATACTTTGGCTGGAGCAAAACTGTTTATACGCTACCTGTGCGGACATAGTTTTCTTATTCTAGCTAGAAAGCAAGTATTTTAATTAGTCCTGACGAAGAGAAAAGAAGGAATCTCAGCCCTTGAGCTGGACAAGACTGGTAATTCTAGGATCACTTTTTCGGCTCGAGTAAAATTTTCGCACCTAACCATTATTGGGGGATTTTTCCTTGATGGCGAGGGAGTAGATTAAATAACCGTTGATCATCCGCTATATTCACGTGATTGTGAAACTGTAGGGTTCGGTTTAAATAAAAGTCAAAGCAGGGTTTCCAAAGCTCGTTTTCTTGGCATTGTCACTTGCATTTTAACATTATGGATTTTGTATTCTGGGGGTTTGTACTATTGACGCTGGTCGGAGTGTGGTATATCGTAGGGCTATTTATCCGGCGAACACGGATGCGGGCACGGCTGGCACAGCTTCGAGGAAACACCCTGCCTATCTTCAACGACACAGGCAGCATCAGCGCATTTATTCGCGACTACCGAGCAGGACTGACGAGCAGGTACTTTGACCTCAGCAGCAACATCAGCAGCGGCGATTCTCGTCCAGGGCTGGATTCAGAGGAGGTGCAACGCATTATGGACGAGCAACATGTTTCGTTTGACAAGGCTCGCTTAATACGTCAGCAGCAACTTATGTCGAAGAACCAGATTGATCCTAAAACAGGCATGCCGCTAGACCCCAAAGCAGTAACATTCAACTAAACCACTTGAGATTATAAATGTACTTATTTTTTGCCAAAGAAACTTAGGATATTGCGTTGCGGCGCAGCTTTGCTCTTGCTAGTTGGTTTTTTGTCGGCTGGCGGCTTTGGCAACGCAGGCTTGTGCTTTGGATTTACGTCCGAGTCCGATTCGGTCTCCGAGTACGACTCCCACTCGTCGACAGCCTGGCTAACCAGCATGCCTCGGCTGTTTTTAGTGTGTTTGATTTTTCTGACCTTTCTGCGCTTGCGGACTCTGCTCGGGCCGCTGCTCTGGGACTCGTTCTGGTTATCTTGGCTGCCGTTGGCATCGACCATCTCGACATCCGAGGCCTCCTTGGCCTGCGAATCCCCATCTGCCTGCATACTCATGGCCGATTCCTCGTCTGTTTGCGTGTCCATAGCTTCGCTCACAAGCGATTCTTCTTTTATTGGTGGTGGAGATTCGCTGTCGTCCATAAACATATCCTCTACACGCGGCTTGCTTTCTGCTTCGGTTTCCACCACTGGCTGTGGCTGGCTTGTTTCTGCTGCTGGTGCTTTTGGCACTGGTTTGGCATTTGTAGAACGGCCGAAGAACGACTTTTTGGCTCTAGATTTAGGATCTTTTGCAGGAGTAGGTTCTGCCTTTACAGCAATCGGTTTCTCTTGCGAATTTAGATCTACCGCTGGTTTCGGTGCCGCTTTGATTTCAGCTCCTTCTACCTTGGTTACGCTGCTATTAACTGCCCCATGCTCAGATATATCGCGAATGCTGCCTGCCAGAACATTCGCCATGACCAATGCCTCCCGAGTCACCTCAACGCGTGGACCCACCGAATAAATGTGGAAGCTCGAGTTTTCAAGCTCCTTTTGGGCAGCATCTAGCTCCGATTCAGGAACAAGATTTACTTGTAGTTCACTTCCAGAACTGCTGTCTCGAGTGCCAGTGACAAGAAAAGTCGCTTGGCAGGCGGATTTATGTGTATTGTAGAACTCCGACAGAAGCTTTTTGGCCATGTTTACGTGCACTTTGAGCTCACGGCAAAGCCTGCGGTAGGTGACTATTTGCGACTCGTGGCTGACCAGCGTGGTCAGAATTTCGTTAGCGTTGCTCATATTTATCCAGAAGTAAATAACAAAAAGGCGCGAAAAGAGAAGTAAAAAAACCCAGCCCGACTCGGCTTCGTGTTTTAAAGCAGCTCAGTGACGCGAAATGCGAGCCGCATTGAGTGGATCAGTCGAGAAGGTCGCCTAGGGGATCGGCGCTGAGTGGAGTGCTTTGGGTGGCAGCTGGCAGGGGGGTTCCGGGAACCCAGTCATCGGGGATCCGACCAGCTATGCGCATGCGGCGAACCATCTGCTCAAAAGTATCATCATAAACATTTGACATTCCACGCGCCAGGGCCTGATCAGCCAGCTCCGTCAACTGCTCAATATCCTTCCGCCGCTGCTGCTCCTTCTGGTCATTAGCCAGCTGCCTTCCCTTCTTGCTCCACCGACTGACCTTTTTGGCTTTACCGCCTCTGTTGCCGAGCCTTGCCAGTGCAGTAAACACGGTCTCGCGTGGCTGTAGCATCCCGATGATGGCAACGATGAGGTCATTGTTGGTTAGAGAGTCCCAGCGTTGGGCTAGCTCGCTAGTATGCGCTGATTGCTTTAGCTCTTGTTTGGATTTGGATTCGCGTGCTCGCTGGATAGCCTCCTTTGACACGCCACTTAGCCATTCGTCCTGGTGCGCTTGCGGGTCCTTTTTGTTCCACACAAACGTTCCTGACGCATCAAAACTTCCTTCTTCCAGGTCTTCCTTCATGTTGAATGCCTCGATCTTGACTTGCTCTCCATCTTCCGATTGTTCGGAGCGCTTCCCTTTGCGGTCAAAGAAATCTTGCGCGGGTTCGGTACGTGTGGTTGACGTCATTTCCTGACCCTCGATATCGTCGATATCGAGATGCTGTTTGTGTTTTGTCTGTTCGTCATTGTCAAACATATCGCCTTTTTCCTCGGGTTCATCATCGCTATTGTCGCTTGAAGCAGCCACTTCGTCCTGGTCGCTGGCATCGCTTCCGTAGCCATCAACGTTGACGCGCCTTCTGTTGCGCCGACTGCTAGTTATATCAGCCTCAAGCTCGTCATTTTCGTCGCTATCGTAGCCGGCTTCCACATTAGTTATACCATATAATTGCTGACGAGGCTCTTGCGTAGCTTCACTGGCGCTGACCTCAGCAAACCGAACCCGTTTGCTACTGGGAGGGCTAGACATTTAATAAATTCAGAGAAAAAAAAAGTTACTTTAGCGATTTGTTGTTGAGCGCCTTTTCGGAATAATCCAGCCATGAGCCACGGTAGTTGCGTAGATTCAGCGTATGGTCGACCCGGGATACCTCATCTATTGCCTTTTGGCTGCGTTTTCCAGAGCGGCAATAGAAGATAATGTCTTCTTCCTCAGAAGGCCGATCAATCCGGTATTGCGCAATAAAGTTGTCCGATGGCATGGCAAATGCCGCTGCCACGTCACCGAGAGGAATGTTCACTGCCGTCGGCACTCTGCCCTCGGCCACCTCGCTGGGCTCACGCACGTCTATGAGCACGTAGGGCTTGGTGGTGACTCCGTGGATGATCTTTTGCAGCTCCTCGAAGCTCACGTCGGGCTTGGTTGTGTAGAGCCGTGCTGCCAGCAACATGCGCGTGGCTCTGAATGCGGGTAGTCTGGCTGTGCGAGCAAGCGAAAACATAGGCAATGTTGAAATAAAGTAAAATAAGAGAGATAAAACACCGTTTGCACAAACGAGAGATCTAGACAATTGACCATACACGTGATCAGGAAATTCTCGTTTTAGTCTTTTAAAATGGCGCTGCTGGAACCTGCTTGTTTATTGTCTCTCTTTTCTTTCTGCGCTCTCTAGAATTTAGCTTCTTTACATCTGTTGTATTTTACTCATTTTCATCAAAAATGTCTGTACAAAGCAGACAGACATCGCCAGCACCACACCGGCAGAGCGCAGCTGAGCGATGCTGGATATGTCTAGAGGAGCTAAAGAAGAATCGAAAAGAGTGGCTATACCCATGTATGTGTTCGCTTGTATGCCATGAGGAGTGCTTGCTGCACTGGATCTCAGAGAGCGAAAGACGAGTGCGTTCGGGAGTGGTAAGTATGAAATGTTTTCAGTATGCACATCATATAAACTGCATGGTTTGTTTGTGTAGGTCCGATGTCCACAATGTAACACGCCATACAAGGTCATACAATGGAAGTCGGCCGCTTTCAATGTTCTGGATACCATTTACAGCGCGGTGGACAAGACCCTGCCGTTTTTCCTGGCAACTATCGGCAGCATGGCGGTGGTGGTTGCTTGCACGGCGTATGGCGCATACACGGTGATGACGGTCTATGGCGCCGCAGAGGGCCGACGCATTCTGGGGGCGGTTGGAAAGTGGGACCATTCCAAGTGGGTATGGCTGCCGATCATCCCCATGACGCTTATTGGCTCCCGGTTCCAGATTGGTGCCGCGTACATGCCACTCTCAACGCTTCTGATGACGGTGCCGCAGCCTCTGCGCATTCACTGGCCCCCGCCGCCATCGCTGACGCTCTCGGCTCTGCCTACCATCAGCGCATTGTACCGATACTTCTGGAGTCTGAGTCTAGGCCGACTTGAGCGCCGATGGGAGAGCCATTTGCCGCCAGAGCAAGGAACGTTGACTATCCGTGGATTTGGGCTCCGCAATGATGCCGAGAACAACGACAATCTAGAGGATGCCAATATTGCAGGATGGCCTGCCGCATTAGCAGGACGAGAAGGCAACGATGCAGCAAACCAGGTGCGGGATCAGGAGCAGCAGGGAAGGCCAGGACATAACTTTGAAGCCACCATAGTACTCAATGGCGCGTCACTGGGTCGCACACTGGTAGAGTCGTTGCTGCTTCCCGTAATTTCATCTGCCTTTGGGTCAGTTATCGGCAAGCTGCCCTTTATGCGCCGCCCGGGGCTTAGTCACTTCAGTCGCACGGTGCTCGGCGGATGCGCATATTTTGTAATCAAAGATCTGATCCGGACGCTCTACAAGTACCTGCTTTACCGGTCACGCTCAAGCAGGCATGTGGAGGGACGCAAACGATACTAATGTATTGTCAAAATAAATAAAGTTAGCTGAAGCGCCGAGCCTGTGGGCTATGGCCGCCAAACTCGGCCTGCTGGGCAAGAGCTTGAATCCGTAGGTTGCGACGGCGCTTGTTATAATAGTGGAGAGCGACCACTGCCAGAGCAATGACTGCCGCCGCAGCAACAACGCCGCCAGCAATCTTGCCTGCCCGGCCACTGCTGCCTTCGGATTTGCCCTCATCATCGGAACTGCTAGAGTCGCTGCTAGAGTCACTGCTGCTTCCGTCTTCGCCCGTAAAGTCGGTTCTGGCCTCGCACTTTGCCACCTGTGTGATCCACGGACTATCGCAGTTGTAGTTGCTTGAGTCAATAACAACCGTGTTTTCATTGGTGCCGCCGAGCCACAGCATCCAGCGCCTCTGGTATTTCGGTTCATACGTGGGCTCCATAACGCTGATTATGTCCTGCAAGACCAAGTCGGGACGCACATACCCGAACTCGGGGAAATTGCTCACTCCATCCTTGCTGGTGTACCCGTCTGTGCGCCAGATATTGCGACTGCGCAAGAAGCTGGCGCCCGAGTTTTGCGGATCCGGATAGGCAAACTTTTCGTACCACTCCGATGCCCTTTGCCCATATTCAGTCAAAAACGTCTGGTCGAAGACAAAGTCGGCGTCTTTGATGGCTTCCTGGAACTTGGAGGGATCGGTAGGATCGCTCAGAGGCTCCTTGGTATCGTTGGTAGCGCCGGCACCTGCCAGCAGACTCTTTTGATAAGCTGAGTCGATTATCTGGGGTTGCTTATCTGCATACTGCACCCAATATGCATGAGGCTGCTGAGCAAGGTGCTGCAGATTGCTCCAATGACACTCGTATGCTGCAGATATACTGCTATACAGCGAGCTGGCGGCCTTTTCGTCGTTGTAGAAGGCGGCGACAAACTTTATCCATTCAGCCTTCTGCAATGGCGTCAATGTGTCGTCTGCCGGCAAAGCAACTGTCTTTTCTCCATCACTTGTAGTGTTCGTGCTGAACACAATGTCTACTGTGCTGGACTCAAGAGGCTGGATATTGCCGAGACATATGTTGGTGAGGTTTCCGGGGGATTCAGCTGCCTTCAATGTGTCTCGATGCCCCAGGGCCTCCAAGAACCCTGATGCCAGAGGAATTCGTACGCCCACGGAGCTTACCGGTACCTTGAACCATCTATCTATTCCGTCGACATTGGACGGCTGACTGTCACAATACAGCCCATATTTCATCTGCGACCGGGTATCTTCCAGCACCTTGTACTCTTTTTCAATAGAGATTGTGAATCCTGGGCTACTTTCCACGCTTATTTCGTCAAAACTGCAGTCGCCCCCGACCGTCTGCGCATTGTAGATAAGCGCCACTGCTGTGGCTATTTTAAATAGTTTCATTATCGAGAGAATAGAAAGCTTGAAAAATTTTACGTTTTGTTCAATCTTTAGTACCAGTGATAATCACGCGGGATTCAGGCAAGCTTGACTCGAGCCAATTTGTTTTTGGCTCAGCTCAGGCTTTTTTTCCTTTCTTTTTTATTTGCATTTTACTGACCAAGTTCTGGGAAAATGGCGGATTCTGAAATAGAGCAGCTAATGCGGGCCACACGTCAGGGCGGCTCTAGCGAGGTATCTGAGAAAGAAAGGTAAAAAAGCAGCCTCATTCAAAACAACCCCCCAAACACCTATCCTGAAAGCTTTTGTAGGGAGATGGAGCAAATACGGCAGGAGAACCTGGACAGAGTGTTGGACAAAGATGCTCGCCAACGACTAGGAACAATCAAAATGGTCAAGCCAGAAAAGGCACGGAAAGTAGAAGATGCTATTTTGCGTATGGCACAGGTGGGACAGATACGGTCAAAGATTACCGAGGAGCAGCTTAAAGGAATCTTGGACCAGTTCAACGAGACGCAGGCCAAGCAGGACATGAAGATTGTCTATAATCGCAAGGGCTTTGAGGATAGTGACGATGAAGAGTATGACTTGTAAAAAAAAAAAAGCTCTTTATGGGCACATGGATGTCCTATAATTGAATCCAGAATATTTTGCTTATTTACGTGAGGGGTTAATAACAAAACTGTGATTGGTAGATGGCGGATAACTTGAAACGTGCATTTTTGGATTTCTGCAGGACCAAAAATGATCCAAAACAAACATCGCTACAGGAGCTGGTTCAGCAACTAAAAGTCTTGCAGCTGGTAAGTATCCAAGTAGTTTTCCGTGTTCGGAGTTACTAATAGTTAATAGCAATTGACGCATTGTCACAGCGCACATGAATGTGCAAAGACGTATCCTGAAATTGGATCACTGCTAACAACGCTTGCTCGATCACGCGCAGTAGCTTGCAGCAGTGAGGCCTCTTGCGCAATGCTTGGCGCCGCCATGGAGTACAGCAAGGTAGCTCAGTCCGGCGTATATGCAAACAAAAAGTAAGTACCAGTTGAATCTTTATACTGTCATACTAACATATTTGAAGTAGAGCACAAATATGGTTTTCGCATCTGCTGCAAACTCAGCTACGTATACTTGGCCGCAATCACAGCTGTATCTATGAGCTTGGCGACTTTGTGCTGGTTTCTGACGAGCTGACCAGCCAGCGGTACGCATTGCAGCATTTGGCGAAGCTGATATCGACTGAAAGTGTGCGGTGGGACAGCAGAATGAAGGAGGAGATGTGGGATATGGTGTTTAATGCGTGTTGCGGAGGTGACAGAATCAGGTTGCTGCAGTATTTTGTACCGGTGTTGGATGAGTGCGGATGGACACAGCTTGGACGGCATGAGCTAGTTTGTAGCTACAGTGTGCTGATCCTGACACAACTGCCCATTGAGCAGGCGCAAAGGCAAGTACAGCACCTATATTGTCTGGAAGTGTCTATAAAACAGGTGTTTTTTTTATAGCTAAATCCAGGGCGCTTTTTTTGTAGGCTGTGGAGGAGACTGGAAATGGCTCGTGCACGACTGGTAAGTTTTTCTCCTAGCCAAGCAGAAACCATGCATCATATTCAAGTGACCAGAGGGGGAAATGTAGGTATTACATCTGCTGCAAAGCCAAGAACAAGACAGGCTAGGCGTAGAAAGCAAAACAAAGGCATTTACTGACAGCATTATGGCGAGCAGAGAGCTGGCGCAGCAGATGGTTGAGGACATTGCGCAGCTAGTGCTAGAAACACGCAGCAAACGAGTGGTGCAAGTGTGGAAGGACATATGCGCTGATCAATGCGAGGGAATAAGAAAATTACAGGCAAGTGCTATGGAATGCGTGATATGTGGTTGAGTGCAAGCACCATGACAACCAAGCCATTATGAGCAGTAAAATGTCCATTATTGTGGTTCGTTGGGAGGGGGGTGGTTGCAGCAAAGGGTGTTTTTGCGTTGTATTTACTGCATCCCGGCTTATTTCTTTTTCTCAAGCTAATGGGAAGATTTTGATGTAGGAGTTGGAGGATCAAACAGACTGCGATGTGGTTGAGCTATTCGGTAGTGCAAGCAGTGAACAGTCGCGGCTATGGCAGCAGTGGCATTTGATAGTGCAGACACAGGGATTGCCGCCTGTAGCTGTGTTAGCCGTTTGGCTGCGTATCATTGCAGTTGCCAGCACAGACTTTGCCTTTTCTCTGCTTAGTCGGTACTTTGCATGCAAAACTGGAGATTCTCGTATGGTAAGTTGTCAAAGTCAAAGTGATAAATTGCGTTGCAACTGATTTTTTGAGGTTTTTAGGCGAAAGAACGCGCAGTGGCGCTGGATGTCGCGGCGTTTGTTTGGTCGCCGCTAAGCGCAGGCACGCGAGCCTGGGACGGCGTTATGAGCGAGTGGAGGCGCCGCATAGCTTGCTAAAGAACCGGGCAGAACCAGCACGGCGGAATGTGCTTGAGCAGCTAAGGAAGGGGGAGGGTTTAAAGAAACATACCATTCCGGACACATGACCGGAACCAGCAAAATGTGGTGGTATTGGCTGGGGGTAGAGAGCAACTCGATTTTTTTTCGTTGCCCCCCTCGTTTATTTGATGTTGCTGGAAAAACCAAAAAGGCCATTCATGTGTTTTACGGGATAAATAGGCCATCGCCCACCCCCTTAAGCAAAACCTCTTCCTTTTCTCTCCAATTTCATCATTCTCCTATATTTCCTACTCTTAAACCACACCTAGCACAGGAAAAATGTCGCGCCCCAAGGCCAAGCCCACTGCCACTGCGGCCAAAAAGAAGAGCACTACATCCAAGGTTACCAAGACCAAGAAGGTATCGCCCTACAACATGTACATAAAGTCTGAGTTGGCCAAGGTCAAGGAGAAGAATCCTGGCATCGCCCACAAGGACGCTTTCAAGCTGGCTGCTCAGAACTGGGCCACTGCTCCTCAGAACCCCAAGGTCGCTGCCAAGTAAATTACGCGTCTTCCCTGCTCTCTTTATTTTCTTTAGCCTGCTCTTTTTAAAACATTTGAAGGAGCGTGTATTGCTCCGCAGCAAACAAAAAACCCCAAATCGCGTTCATCTTTTTTTCTACGTAGCATTGTCACGTGTAATGTGGTTTTTGATTTTGAGATAAATATACGTGTTTGTAACTTTATCTCTTCTTGACAATTTGCAGAATTATGGCAGCACGGCGGGCATTCGGAGTTTCATTGCTAGCACACACACGCAACAGGACGCAAAAGCATGCTGGTCTCTGGCGGCAAGTCTCGACGGCCAGGCCAAGCAGCTTGGCGATAAAAGAGCAGCGCGAGCACGAGTTCAAGGCGCTTGGAATCAGCCCCTATCCACGGTACACAGAGCCCCCAGCAGGACACCCGCTGGTGAGCCACATAACCGTGCACTCGCGCTGGGGCCAGGCCATGGACAACGGAGCCAAGCTGACCAATGTGCAGCTCACCGTGCAGGGGCGGGTAGTAAGTAAACGGGAGGCCAGCAAAAAGCTGTTCTTTTTCGACATCGAGCAAGACAAGCAGACTGTACAAGTAGTCATGTCGCAAGCTCGGTATACAGGAGATACAGCGCAGTTCCGGAAGCTGAATCGGGCGCTGATGGTCGGAGACATTGTGCGGGTTTCGGGGTTTGTGGGTAAGACTAATACGGGCGAAACAAGCGTATTTGCCACAATGTTGCCAGAGCTGCTGGCGCCGTGTCTGCGGCCGATCCCGCTACGGTCTGGGCTGGTAGACAGTGAGAAGCGTTTTAGAAACCGGCACCTGGATCTGCTGGTCAACCCGCAAGCCAAGCACGCCCTGCAAACGCGGTCTCGGGTTTTGCGACATATCCGGCAGTTTCTGGATACGAGACAGTTCACAGAAGTAGAAACGCCCATCCTATCTCCTAGCGTGGGTGGGGCGTCGGCAAGACCGTTTGCTACGCAGTCGGTGGCATTCGACAAGACGGCTTTGTATATGCGGGTTGCTCCTGAGCTGTACCTCAAGCAGCTGGTTATTGGCGGGTTTGACCGCGTATATGAGATTGGCAAACAGTTTCGTAACGAGGGAATTGATGCTGACCATAACCCCGAGTTCACCACTTGCGAGTTCTACATGGCTTATGCGGGGCTGGAAGACCTGATGCAGATGACAGAGGATCTGTTGCGTGAGATGGCTAGAGATATAGCGGGGTCGACTGTACTGTCTCTGCCAGACAGCACCACATCGATTGACCTGGGCCCGCCATTTAGCCGCATTGATGTGACCCAGCGGCTTCGTGAGCATGTCCCCGAGTTGCCAGCTATACTGGATGAGGGATCATTACCGGCCTTGCAGAAGATTCTGGCCAAACGGCAGATTCCAGCTGTACAGCCACACACTGTGCCACGGCTTCTGGACCGGCTGATCGGCCACTATATCGAGCCCGGCTGCGTGCAGCCGACGTTTCTGTACGGACACCCGGCTATCATGAGCCCGCTGGCCAAATGCACAAGCGAGGAGCAGTCGGCAGCTGCCAGGTTCGAGCTGTTTGTCAATGGCAAGGAGCTGGTTAATGCCTATGAGGAGCTCAATGATCCTAATTTGCAGCGAGAAAAATTCAGGGCTCAGGCGGTGGAACGCGATCAGGGAGATTTGGAAGTGCCGTTGCCTGATTCGGCATTTTGTGATGCGCTGGAAACGGGGTTGCCGCCTACTGCCGGATGGGGCATGGGTGTTGACCGAGTCGTTGCATTACTGGCGCAGGTTGCTCACCTTCGCGAAACCATTGCGTTCCCGATTATGCGACCTCATCACGGATGAAAAACAATTATTAGCTCCCATAAATTTCCTTATAGATCAAAAGCTATATCCCTTAAAGAGTTTTTTATTGTAAGAACTAAAATTTATTGAATCATGTCTGGCGCAGATGCAGATGCCAAAGAAGCTATTGAAAAGTACCGGCGTCGGCGAAGAGAGCTTGAAGAGCAAGAGCAGCAATCACAGCTATCCAAAATTCTAGATTTCGACATTGACGACCCTGCATCCGACACATCCAAGCCCACCTATGTGCCTCTCAAACAACGACGGCAAGCAAAACTAGACACAATCCGACAAAAGCTACAGAACCAGGGCGCTTACACAGCGCTTGAAGACCATGTTGAACCAGAAAATGACAAGGAAAGCGATGATGACTCTGTAGTTGCCCAAGGGCCGCAAGCCAACACCAGTTTGGTTGATCAGATATCAGAGATGCGTAAAAAGCACTTATTAAATGAAAAGACAGATGAAGAGAAGCTACGAGAGCAGGAGCAAGCATTGTTGGAGGCTATTGCGCGCAAAAAGCAACTGGCTACGGCTGCGGAACTGGCCAAAGGCGTCAAATACACAGAGCCAATGCATACCAGCTGGAAGCTGCTTCCTCGGCACCAAAATTTAACAGACAGCCAGGTAATTCAGCTGCGCAAGCTATGGCATATAATTGTAGAAGGCCAGGATGTACCACCACCGCTGCTTACATTCAAGGCGATGCGGTTTCCACAGGCTATTTTAAAGTATCTAAAAGATAAAGGCATCGTGCAGCCCTCGCCTATCCAAATGCAGGGGTTGCCGGTGGCATTGAGCGGACGAGATATGATTGGAATTGCTAGTACCGGTACAGGTAAGACGTTGGCGTTTTCGTTGCCGCTGATCATGCGGGCTCTGGAAGAAGAATGTCGAGTGCCGTTGGTGCAAGGAGAAGGACCGGTAGGACTGATTGTATGCCCGTCACGCGAGCTGGCTCGGCAAACATACGAGGGACTACTGGCGATAGCTGAGGCATTGGAAGCGCATGGATTTCCTGATCTGCGGGCTATTCTGGCTATCGGCGGTATATCGATGCGCGACCAATCGCATACGCTGGGCAAGGGCGTGCACATGGTGGTTGCTACGCCGGGACGACTGCAAGACATGCTGGCTAGCCGCAAAATCAACCTTGATCTGTGCAAGTATCTGTGTATGGACGAGGCTGACCGAATGATTGACGTGGGATTCGAAGACGAAGTGCGCAACATTCTTTCATACTTTAAGCATCAGCGACAAACCGTGTTGTTTTCTGCCACTATGCCCAAGAAGATCCAGGACTTTGCACAATCATCGTTGGTTAAGCCGGTGGTAGTGAATGTTAGCCGTGCTGGTGCTGCCAACCTGGATATTGTTCAGGAGGTTGAATATGTGAAGCCGGAAATGCGGGTGGTGTATTTGCTCGAGTGCCTGCAAAAGACTCCACCTCCGGTAGTGATATTTGCCGAGAACAAAAACGATGTGGATGATATTTTAGAATACTTGCTGCTCAAGGGCGTGGAGGCAGTTGCCATACATGGAGGCAAGGATCAAGAGGAGCGGGAATACGCTATGCGCTCATTTAGAAGCGGGAAGAAAGATGTGCTGATAGCTACCGACATTGCTAGCAAAGGATTGGACTTCCCAGAGATCAAGCATGTCATAAACTTTGATCTTCCCAAGGAGATTGAAAACTACACCCATCGAATTGGCCGCACAGGTCGGGCAGGCAAGACTGGCGTGGCTACAACATTTATCAACCACAATTCGTCTGAGCAAGTACTGCTTGATCTCAAGCATATTCTGCTCGAGGCCAAGCAGCGGGTGCCATCCATCCTATACACTATCGATGATCCTACCGACAAGTACCGGCTGCCGGATGGAACGCTTGATACTAGCGTGGGCTGCGCCTATTGTGGTGGATTAGGACACAGGATCTTGGACTGTCCCAAGCTGGCTCAAGAACAACGAGCTTTGCAGGCTGCTCAACGACGTGAAGATAATGCAGGAAATGATTATTAAATCACCATACTTTTATCAACCCACTTTTTCGTGTCTTCAATTTTACTTTTTTTTATTTCTTTTTATTTCAATTGACGCGTTAATTTGATTTCTTCAATTTATAATATACGGCAGAGTTAGGTGCACACGTCTCGTAAAAAACAGCTTTGAACGTGCGTGTGTCGACGTATTTTTCCACCTGCCTTTTCCTTTTTCATACATTTGTATAACTTGACCATGGTACGTGTTCTACAAAATAAAATGCATATATCTTAAAAAGCATGCTTTATCTCTCCCCCTCCTAGAAACAATTGAAGATACCAAGGAGCAAAGTGAGGGGAATGAGGCTGAAGAGGAGGCATACTACTCTTTCTTTCTTTTTTTTGTTATTACAAATTTTTGAAAAGCCGCTTATTTTGCATTTGTGAATTTATTTTCTATAGAACCAGACTTTGATAGGCGACGATCAGCAGAGTCTGGAGCAGCGGCAGGAGGAGCTTCTGCGAGAATACTACCTGTGGGCCAACGCATCAGAAAAAGACATTGCACGAGGACTCGAAGCCAACGTAAATATATTCAGTTCTGCAGACATTGCTGGAGAGGGGTTTAAAGAGTTTATGGAGGAATACGCCCAGAACCCTCAGGAAACACTAGACGCAACAAGGCAGTATGGAGAGCAAAAGTGGGCAGCGTCGGTGCCAACAATAGATAGCGAATCGCGCTTGCACAATGAATCGGGTGGTCAGATGGAGTTGGAGAGCGACGATGAGGACCGGGATGTGGAGCACTTGGTGCACCCCGACAACATAGTGTTCCAGTCGCAGCTTGAGCCAATTCCAGTTGCACAAGTAACCAGCAAACATGCGGTGAAGGATGCCAGCGTTTTAGAGCCCACCATGACCACATACAATTATCAGGACCAAATCGACGAGCTAAACACCAAGAGCATAAACATGTATAGTTGGATGCTGCATGCGCAAGAGCAGCCGCTTTACGAGCTGATCGATGGGCCCAGTAAGATGCTCTCGACACGGGACTGGGAGACCGTAAGGGATGAGCTGGTGTGGGTTCGGGCGATGGAGCGCATAGAGGAGCTTAAAGAGAAGGGCAAATGGTCGTTTTGGCAGCCTCGGCGACACCGAGCACCGCCAAGGTCGAAGGCGCACTGGGACCACATCTTGGCTGAGATGCAGTGGATGCATGAGGACTTTACAGAAGAACGCAAGCTTAAACGGGCCATGGCCAATATGGTGGCCTCGTGGATAATGGACTATCACTACGCTTTTGACAAATCACGGTACACAATAGCTGGACATAAACGCTTACTCCCCGAGCACTTTATTAGCAAACTTCCAACCCCTGCCAACGAGGTATCGGGCGAAGAAGAGGTGGAAGTTAAAACTGAAAAGGAGCCGGATCTGGCGAAACAGACAGAGGATGCCCAGTACAAAGACAGCAATGATATGGAGGTTGAAAGCAATGCTGTTGCTGACGACACAGCGTCTGTTCCTGCGTCGGCTCCGGAAGGTGCTAGTGAACGGGACTCGTCTGAAACGCCATTGGAGACAATAGTGAAGACCGAAGCAGGCAGCGAAGCGCAGTCTCTGGCCAATGACAGCACCATTCCTGGAGCTGACTCTGTCGGTGATCATATAGTGCCGTCAACTGGAGACATTTATGACAATCCGGAGCTTTCAATATACCATCTGCTTTCTCGACTGCGGGACACACAGGGGGTGGGTGAGATCTTGGGGGACGGTCTTTATGCTCTGCAGTCGTTTTCCAAGCTAGCACCCTATGCGCCGGCATGGGACGAA
This sequence comes from Coemansia sp. RSA 1250, assembly GCA_027578955.1. NCBI lineage: Eukaryota > Fungi > Kickxellomycota > Kickxellomycetes > Kickxellales > Kickxellaceae > Coemansia > Coemansia sp. RSA 1250. Next base: position 43,194 of record JANBTS010000013.1, on the reverse strand, counting down.
CCCTATTGCAATATACTGGACGCGTCGCCGGTAGCGCCGATTTGTAAGACCATGTGGGCTAGCAGCGACGAAAACAACGAAGTGGACTGGGACAACGAGGCCATTGACGAGCATGAATTGCAGAATTTAGCAACTGACGATTCCTGGCGCGCTGTGGGCACAGATACTGAGCTTCCTGGACCTCGGTCGATATTTACTCGGAACATGCTGGCTCCGCCTCTGCTGCCAATGTTCACACAGGCCAACAAGCAGCTGCGCAACACGCATTCTTCGGCAGGCCAACCGCCAGCCGACACGCCCATTCAGCAAGCAGCAATTGAGGCGTGTCCAGGCCAAGCAGTGTTTGAATGGACGCTTGAACGAGACAAGATGCTGGCCAAGTTGGTACAGCAATACACAGGAAACTGGCGTCTGATCGCTGACTCGTTCAACCATGCATGTTCTTTGTATGGTTCGCGATCTATCACTACCCGAGCATGCTACGAGCGTTGGATAGCAATCAAGGAAGACTATAGTTTGGACCGGTCCACCGTGCAAACAGGCTTTGACGAGCCTGACTACCAACGCACCCGCAGCTCTGCATGGGGCTCTCATCTATCGGTACAGCCAGCAGCTACACAACTGTCGGCCATGCAGTTGGCAACCAGTTTGGTGTCTCATTCAGAATCGCACAAGATGATAAAGGAGTCGAGGAAGAAGCGGGAGGCTGCAGAGGATTCTGCTCCTGTACCGCCACGAGATATCAAGCCACTGCCTGCTGATCAAAAGGTGCCGACTCCGGGAGAACTAAGCAAGCTGAAGTTTGAGAACGATCGGCGGATTCAGCAGCTGTTTATGGAGCAACGCCAGGCGACGGCGGCAGCTGCGGCATTAGCGATGCAGCAGCAGCGGGCAATGAATCCGCAATTGCAAGCATTCCAGATCAATCGGCAGATCGCCGTATTGCAAGCGATGCTGGCCAGTGGACGTGGACTACAGAGACCATTGACGCCGGCTCAAAGCCGTACTATCCAACAGCAGCTTCACAACCTGCAATTACTTCAGCAACAGCAGCAGCAGCAGCAGCAGCAACAACAACAGCAACAACAACAACAACAACAGAATGGGGGTGCGGTTCCTCGACCACAGCTTCCTCAGCAGATTCCGAACCAGGCTTCTCCGCAGTTAGCTAGTGTGCAGTCGCCACAGTCACAGCAACTACACCAACTGTCAGGACAGCAATTGCCAAATGGGCTGGTACAGCAGCTGTCTGGAGGAGCGGGTGGGCTGCAGCCACAAACACAATCGCCAGCAATGCCCAATACCGGATCGCCTGGCTTACGGTTCACTCCAGAACAGATCCAGCAGATATTGCAGTCGCGTGCTGCCAACGGGGCTCGCCCTGCTTTACCACCGGCATTGGCAGCTATGCTCAATGCTCGAAATGCACAGCAACAGCAGCAACAGCCGGGTACCAATGGGAATGTTCGTCCTTTGGCTGGAATGTCTCGGCCGCTTAATCCGATGGCAGCAGCTGCAGCTATGTTGCCGCCACAGCAACGGCAGATGCTCTTGCAGCAGCTTGCTCAGCAGCAACAACAGCAGCAAAATATGCAGAGACCGCCGGGAATAACTAGCCCACAGCCATCAATGATTCCTATGGCAATGACACCGCAAGCTGGAGTGCCTCAACTCGGTCAGCAGCAATCGCCGCCAAATCTAGCTCCAGGGGCAGTTTCAGCATCAGTGTCGAATTCAGGACTATCACCTGTCCCAACCGATCCCACAGCAGCATTGCAAGCATCTCCGACGTCAGGAAACGTGGCTACACCTCAGTTAGCAGCAGCCAACAGCTCATCCTCGCCATTGGCTGGAGGGTCTGCAGCAAGCGGTGCGGGAGTTACGCCAGCACAAGCACAGGCGTTTTTGGCAGCCCAGCAGGCCATGCAATTTAAGCAAATGCAAGGGCAGGCGGTTCCGCCACAAGCTAACGCAAATCAGCCGCAATTAGCGCAATATCTATCTGGACTGTTCCCGCACCAGTTGGCGCAATTATCGAATCAGCAACGAATGAACTTTATGATGATGCGGCAGCTGCAGCAGTTGCAACAGCAACCTCAGCAGCAGCAGCAGCAGTTTGCTGGGATGAATCAGCCGAATAACCTGCAGGCTATGCAGCAGAATCTGATGGCAGGTGCGGCAACGGCAGGAAGTCAGCAGCAATTGATGGCTCAGTTGGCTCAAAACATGAAGAACCAACAGATGCTTACTTCGGCAGCTACACAGTCACAAGCATCGCCTCGCCCTCAACTAAATCTCAATCAGTTGCAGATGATGCGCTTGCGCCAGCAGCAGCAGCAGCAGCAGCAGCAGCAGCAACAGCAACAGCAGGCGAGCCCTAGTCCGGTAATATCCAATATGCCGGTAGCTAGCCCAGCAATGCCTAGCCAGGCCACACAAGGCGTATCTGCTGCCATGCCACAAGCACCAGTATCTGCGGCCTTGCAACAAGAATCAAGTTCCCAGCTAAGCCCACCGCCACCCACAACCTCAACACCAGCAACCGGAACTGCTCAGCAACAAAGCGGACTACGATCTCAGCAAATGACAAGTCCTCGGCCACAAGCGACACCACAGCCGGGAAGCTCATCTAGTACAATAGAGACAATACCAGGGATGCAGCCTTCTCAGCAGGCAATGATGCTGGCAGCAGCCACGGCAGCAGGACTGAGTGCTTCGACAGCCCAAGCATTGATAGCACAAATAGCAGCCAACGCAGAAGCCAACCAGCAACAGTCGCCAGCAACCAGCAATGCCACGGTGCCAGCAACTCAAAGCAACGTGGGGCAGCGAAGCCAGTCTATAACAAGCACGGCGAGTAGTGGGGCGTCGACGCCGGCGCAACGAGTAGCTGCGCCAAGGCCTCCTGTGCGGCCCGCAGCAGTTCGTCCGGGTGGACCACGGCCTTCCGTGCGACCTCCCATGCAAACTGCTCGACCTCCGCCAGTACCACGGACGCCGATGCAGCAGACACCCCGTCCTAGACCGCATCCTCATATGCTGCAAAGCGCATCGCCAACAGCCGAAAGTGCTTCAAAGGTTGAAAGTACTGCAGGATCTTCGCGAGACAGCACGCCGAGTACTCCAGTAAAGTCTCGAGCTCAACAGGGATCTCCACAAGGCGGAGACAAGAGTCCCAAGGAATCCTAACTGCATTTATTTTATTTTTTTTTTTCTAAAGTACATAATCCAATTCATAGCGGCAATAGTTGTTCTCGGCTTGGTCCTGGAAGCGAGGATAAAAGGCAACCAACGCAGGCTGAGCACCCAAATACATCATATTGTAGATACGCCAATAGACCTCCCGGACCTTGCGTGCAGGATGGAACAAGCCTTGCAGGCAATAGAGCAAAATGGGACCAGCACCCAAACAAACACGACAAGACTCGATGGCTTCGAGAACAGCGCAGATGGAGTGAGGGCTGGTCTCAAAGACGTTGGGCCACAGAAAGTTGAGTAGATGCAGAATGGGAGGCTCGCAGCCACGGCCAGCAACCGACAGGGCCAAATGGCGGATAGCCGAGGCCGCCTGCTGGCGATGCACGAGATCCCGGTCAACCAGAGCGTCTTCCAGCAAGGGAGTAACGGCACCCACGTAGTCACGAGCCATCGAGCCAATATACTCGAACAAAAAGGCCAGCGACTTGAGCACGCCATTTTGGACATTAAGTTCAGGCACCCGGTACTCGTTCATCAGAGCCGGTAGCACGGTAAAGGGAGCACATGACTCGGCAACAATGGCGATAGCCACCGTAGTACAAACGCGGTTCTGACGCTCCTGCACCTTGAGATTGTTGAGCAACGTGGCGAGCACATCCTGCGGGCCAATCGCACGGGCGATGAAGCCGAATGTGCTGACGGCAGCCCGACGCACAGCCTTTTTGTGTGCGCGCAGCAGATCCAGCAGACTGAAGCAGCAACGCATCCACTCGCGTGCAGGCACCTGTTCGGGCGCCCGGTCGGCTATGCAGCCAACCAGGTGGATGCAGGCCTCCTGCACCTTTTCATGGCGGTTCTTCAGAATAGGCGTAAGGCGCGGAAGCAAGTCGCCGACGGGCGGCTGCATCTCGGCGATGCCCACGGAGGCTACGACTGCCCGTAGCGCAGAGAGTATCGAGCCCAGCACGTCTGGATACTCCTCGCCCAGGTACTCGAACAGCACGATGCTGACGCGCGAAAGCATCTCGGTCTCGTCGCAGGCCGCCATTGCAGGTGCGACACGTGCGACCAGATCGGCGGCCTGCTGGCGTACGGGCGGCTGGGCGTTGTTGAGGCGCCACAGCAGGGCCGACGCGATCTGCTGCAGGTAGGGGCGGGCACGTGGGCCCAGGGCGGTAACCGCTGCTGCCAGGGCATCCAGGACCGAGCGGGCATCGCCGGCCTGCTCCTGGAAGGCAAACAGCGTGGCGTCAATAAGCAGCTCCTCAAGACGCCCGTGGATGTCCAGCCCGCCCAGCTCGTCCAGCACGCGGGCAACAGCAGCCGCAGCCATCGAGCGTAGCGGCGCCGCAGCATCTTTAAGCAGCGGGATCAGCAGCTCAATGACCGACGCGGCGCCGGTCTTGGCAGCCAGCTCGGCCGTGGCATCGAGAACCAGCACGCGCTGCCGAACATCCAGCGCGACCCGACGCACCCAAAAGGCACGTGCAAAGGCTGGCAAAACATCGTCGCGCACCAGTGAAACAGGGACCCCGGCAGCGCCGATGCACTGGCGCAGCACGCGCAGCACAACAGCACGCATGGCGTCGTCGGCAGAGTCAAATTCGCGCACCAGAACCGGAACCACCTCGCGTGCATAGTGGGCCTGGTGTTCGGGGTCCATCAGCGGAATAATAAAGCCCACGGCCTTGAGGAAGGCGGCCAGGCCGCGGCCGCGGTGCTGACGCACGCCCATCCACAGCGGACGCAGCACAGTGTCAAACGACTCGATGCCGTATGGCGCAGCAGCCTCTGCCAGCGCCGCCAGCGCCAGTGCCGCAGCCGTACGGACGATCTGGTTCTCGTCGCCCAGCTGCGCGGCCACGCTGTCCACCAGCGCCCGCAAATGCGGCAAAACGCCCGACCGCGCCAGCTCCGCAATATGGCGCACAGCGCGCGCGCCCGTCTGCCGTGCCTGCCACGCGCGCGTACTGCGGGCCACCGCACGAACAAACGGCAGCACTGCGCCTATGCCCAGCGCCGTTGCCACCACTGCCAGCGCGTGTGCCGTTGTGTTGCGCACGTACTCGTCGGAATGGTCGACGTCGGGGCGCAGAGCAGCCACCATTGCGGCCAGCCCCACGGCCTTGCTCAGGCTGCTGACTATTTCGTGGCCCTCGGCACGCGCGTACCGGTCGGTGTCAATCAAGAGCGGCTCCACTGCCACCAGGATGCGGTGCACGTGCCCGCGTGCCGCTGCGCCCAGCCGCTGCAACGCCCGGCCCACCACCTTCACCAGCACGTGCCGCTCGTGGTCCTCCATCTGCGCCGACATCAGCAGCGGCAGCACCTGCCCAAAGATCGCATCTGCCCCGAGCTCCCGCGCCCGCTCTGTCATTGCCCGCATCGCAGCTTTGCGCTGTGGCTGCGTCCCGTTCTTGATCCGCAGCACCAGCTCCAGAACCTCCCGCTCTTTGCGCTCCGTTGTGCTCAGGTCGTCCTCGTCGACTTTCTCCAGCAGCCGCCCAAACGCCTGCACGTCTGCCTCCTTGAGGAACGGAAGTGCTCCAACTCCGCCCAGCTCAACTGCGGGCAGATCCACTTTGGCCTGCTCGGGGATCTGGAAGCCCTCCACCTGCGGTGCCGGCGTTGCCATCAGCTTGCGTGCAGGCGTGCGGATTGGCACGTATGACGCGGGCGCAGCTACAATTTCGTAGCCCTCCTCGGGCAGCAGCGCGTCCAGCTCCTCGTCTGTCTGGAACGCATTGCGCGGATCCTGGGACGCTGCCGCTGCCGCCGCCGCCGCCGCTGCTGCTGCTGCTGCTGCCTTGGGTGTAGCGGCAGATATTTGTGCTGGCGTCTCGTCCCACCGCGACCGAGTGCGCTTGGGCGTCTCGCCAAACCGAGCAGCGCTCGTCTGCGGTGTCTGGTCCCAGCAGCTGCGTCGCGGCGTCTCTGCGCCGTGAATGCCTGCAGGTGTCTGGTCGCCACCAACATCTGCTGGCGTCTGATCCCAGCGGCTACGCTTCCTGGGCGTAGCTGCTCCACGAGCCACCGGGGCTTCATCGCCCTTGTGAATATCTGCGGGTGTCTGGTCCCAGCGCCGCCGCTGCTGGGGCTGCTTTTCGGCAGCACGGCTTATTTTGGCCTCCAGCTCTTTCCGCTCGTTGTCTAGCTGCACCAGCCGCATCTTCTCGGCAAATCCACCATCCTCGCCAGGAAGCTGCCTATCATGTCTTCTCTGCTGATACTCGCTCTCTCGCTCGCCTATCGATGGCTGGATCCCCCGTTCCCGCTGCAGCTCTTTGAGAACATCCTCATCGCCCTCCTGCAGCTCGTCTAGCAGCTCGCGCGGTGCGGTGATTCCAAAGCGCCCGCTTTTCAACTGAATTTCTTTGCTGGGCTCAATCGACTTGTCGTAGCCAGCAAACCTGTCACCAGTCTCGTATAGTTCTGTGTCGTATTTTATCTCGCTGTTGCTGCTGCCACCTGCCTGTAGCTGTTTGCGCTTTTGTCGCTCAGCTTCCAGCTGGGCCTTAATATCGCCGTGATTGTCCATGAGATTATTAGAGAAAAGAAAAAGGTCACACTTGATCTTTTCTATGCTAGTGTGATTAAATATTTTTTTCTTTCTTTTCTTTCTTCGTTTCACAAAAACTTTTTATATGGCTACGATACTGGCGCAGTTCAGGACTGCCGACGGCGAAAAGACAGGCCCGCCGCTGAGTCTGCCGGCTGACGTGACTACCGAGCAGCTCAGCGTGCTGATCAACAAGTTCCTTGATCATGAAGAGATCCGGCCATACTCGTTCTACATCGATTCCAAAGAGGTTGTGCGCAGTATCCTCACGGACATCATCGAGACTGGAGTCCGCTCAGCCGAAGACACTTTGGAGATCGTATACGAGCCACAGGCGTTTTTCAAAGTGCGTGCGGTAACCCGGTGCTCGTCCAGCTTGACAGGGCATACGGAGGCCGTGCTGTCGGTGAGCTTTTCGCCGGATGGCAGCCAGCTGGCTAGCGGATCGGGCGACACGACAGTCCGTATATGGGATCTGTCTACCGAAACGCCTCGTGTCACTTGCAAGGGACACCGCAACTGGGTCCTATGCATTGCGTGGGCTCCCAATGCGCAGGTTCTGGCATCCGGCAGCATGGATAACTCGGTGCGGCTGTGGGATCCGGCAACCGGCCGTGAGCTAGGCATACTCAATGGCCACCGCAAATGGATCACGGCGCTGTCCTGGGAGCCCCAGCACCTCAACCCCCAGTGCAGCCGGGTGGCCAGCTCCTCCAAGGACGGCACTGTCCGTGTGTGGGACGTGAAGCTGCGCCGATGCCTGTTTACGCTGGCTGGCCACACAGCCGCCGTAACCTGCGTCAAGTGGGGCGGCGACGGCCGTATCTATACCGGATCCCAAGACAAAACCATCAAAATATGGAATAGCGACGGCACGCTCTACAAGACGCTGTCGGGGCATGCGCATTGGGTCAATACGCTGGCATTTAGCACTGATTTTGCTCTCAGAACCGGTGCGTTTGACCACACCGGTAAGCATCCGCAGAATGGCGAGGAGGCGGCCAAGCGGGCGCAGGAGCGGTACGCGGAGGCCAAGGCCAATGGAGAGCGGCTGGTTTCCGGCTCCGACGACTTCACCATGTACCTGTGGGACCCAGATACAAGCAACAAGCCTGTGGCCCGCCTGACGGGCCATCAGAAAGTCGTCAACCACGTGAGCTTCTCCCCAGACGGCCGCTTGCTTGCCAGCGCGTCCTTTGACAATAGCGTGAAGCTGTGGGATGGCAAGACCGGCAAGTTTATTGCTTCGCTGCGTGGCCACGTTGCTGCCGTCTACCAGGTATGTTGGTCTGCGGATAGCCGGATGCTGCTTAGTGCGAGCAAAGACAGCACGTTGAAGATCTGGGACCTGAGATCCAAAAAGCTGAAGCTTGAGCTGCCTGGCCATGCCGACGAGGTGTTTGCGGTCGACTGGTCGCCTGGCGGTGACCGGGTTGCCAGCGGCGGCAAAGACCGCGTTTTGAAGATATGGAAACCATAAACGTCTTTATTATAAAATATGTCATGCCTTTTCCTTGCCTTCTGAAGCCTGTTGCTGGGTTATTTTGTACTGCATGATCTCTAGCAGTCCACGGTAACTGCTCTGCTTCTGCTCCACAGTCTCCTGGATCTTTTTGGCATTAGTCTGAACATAGTCCATTTTGCTCTCATAGTATTTTGCTGCATCATTGGTAGATTTTTCTACATAGTAGCCCGTGCCCACATCCACCACGACCGAATCAATGTTGCTCAGCTTGCCGGGCACATAGAGCGAGTTGCTCAACGGCACCAATATGGTCTTGTCCTTGTTGGCCTCTGTCATGGACGATACGCAGTTCTTGCACTCTCGAAACGCCGCTTGCGCCTGTTTCATCTGTGAAAAGGCCCCCGTCAACTCGTTGATTTCAGCCTCCAGCTGCGCCTTTATGTTCTGGAGCTGAGACAGGGGCAGATCCTCCAGGCTTATTGTCTGCGCTGCACCTTCTGACATTGAAACCTTCTCTAAATTGAAGCGAGAAAAAAAAAAAATAATCGAACAAAATGGAATCCGGCTCGAGTCACGTTATTCTTTCTCCCCCAATTTTTTTTTTCACTCTGACGCCTGACCCCCCTCTGTTTGTTTGTAAAAAAAACACCGACGTTTTTTGTCTTTCTTTGTCATAAAAACATTTTTCTTTTATTGTGCGTCGCTAAAAAGTTTTGCTTTTTTCCCAATCTATTTTTCAAAGCTTTAAACCCAAATTTACCTTGCAAATGTCCAGCATCACTACTGTAAGTACTTTAAATTGCAAACAAGGTTGAATCTTACTAATTTGTTGGCAGCTTTGCATATGCCTTTTTCGACTCTATAGGAAGGTCTTAGCCGTGAGGCACTGGTAAGTACTGCTTGGCTTGCTTTTGTGTTTAGATTGGTGAATCTAAACTTGAATTTGTGTGCCTGTTCTCTCCAGGTCTATCTTGGCAATAAAGAGTGTTCCAGGCTTGTTGTTGTCGACAAACACGCAATTTCCTTTTATGGAAATTTAGTGCTTTTGCCGTTGTTTGAGCGCACAGCCTCGCTCTGCTTTAAGAAAATTCACGGATAGCGTACACTAAACGCGTATGTTGCTTTCTTTAGGTCTACATGGCAAAGCTTGCCGAGCAGGCTGAGCGCTACGATGGTAAGCTTACGTTTGTTACTGTCAAGCACTTTGGACAATGGGCGCTTTTTGTCCAATCAAAAGTGCTATGCTTCATACTGGCTTCATGCATATCTTCTTTTTCAAAATCCGGGTGCTAACGAGATGTCATGTGATGCAATAGAGATGGTCGAGTACATGAAGGCTGTCGCGAAGCTCGAGGACGACCTGAACATCGAGGAGCGCAACCTGCTGTCGGTCGCGTACAAGAACGTGATTGGTTCGCGTCGCGCTTCATGGCGCATTGTGTCGTCGATTGAAAACAAGGAGCTCAACCGGGGCAATACCGAGCAGGTGGAGCGGATCAAGGGCTACCGCGCCGTGATTGAGAAGGAGCTGCAGAAGGTCTGCGACGACATTCTGAAGGTCCTGGACGATGACCTGATCAACCCGGAGCTGGAGGTCGAGTCCAACATCTTCTTCTACAAGATGAAGGGCGACTACTACCGCTACCTGGCCGAGTTCATGCAGGCCGACGAGCGCAAGAGCGCGTCGGACTCTGCCGAGGAGGCCTACAAGAAGGCGTCCGAGATTGCCAACAAGGAGCTGCCCTCGACCCACCCCATCCGCCTGGGCCTGGCCCTCAACTTCTCCGTGTTCTACTACGAGATTGCCAACTCGCCCGAGAAGGCCTGCAAGCTGGCCAAGGACGCCTTTGACGATGCCATCTCGGACCTGGACAACCTGTCGGAGGAGTCGTACAAGGACTCGACCTTGATCATGCAGCTGCTGCGTGACAACCTGACTCTGTGGACCTCGGACTTGAACGAGGAGAACAACCAGTTCAAGAAGAACGAGGATGGCGAGGAAGCCAAGGATGCTCCTGCTAACGAGGAGAAGGATGCCGAACCTGCCAAGGATCAGGAGTAAAAAAAAAACATCTTATGCGAAGTTTTTTTTTTCTAATCACTAAAAGAGTCTCTCATATTGAAATTTTTTTATTTATACTTTGAAGCAATAACGCTCATGGCTGCACAAGCAGCAACAAAGCCTGCAAAACGCAAAATGGCCGCATTTCTGTATGAACGTTCTTCCTCGTCGGTACGAAACGATGCGAAGATGGCGCGAAAGTTTGGAAGTAGCTGCATATTTGTAGATTTGCAACTTATTTCTGCTATACCCACATATAAAACTAAGCTTAATTTGAATGGGGGGTTATACGACAAAGTCACCTCTTTTTTTTTTTTTTTTCAAGCATGCGACATGGCTTTACGCATCTTGACGTAGCTCTGGTAGATGGCCAAATCAGCCTCGGCGACCCGTGGCTCAGCCGCCATCTGGTCGCTAGGAAGCGTAATGGGGGGCTGGACATTGGAGAAATCCAGGGACCTGCTACGGTCATGTCTGAAGTCGGATTGGGCAGCTCGAGCGCTCTGAGGCATCCGACTATCCATTGTCGGCTCTTGTGTCTGAGATCCCCATAGCCGCCATAGCGAGCCACGTTCACCGGACGCCGTGGTGTTCGAGCGGAGCCGCTGCAGCCGCTCGGTGGTAGGCGACAGGTGGGAGGCGGGAAGCCAGCGGTCTCTTCTAGCGCCCAATGGCTGTGCCGACATGGGCATGCGGATCGGGTACCCGGCATCACTAAGGACCGGCGTATGGGGACGATCCGAGTCCTGCCGGGTGTTTATTTGCAGCCCGCTTGACGCCGCCGACGCTCTTTCCAAGCATGCGGCTGGTTCCCCTTGACTTTGTCTTATATGGTCGCTGTACAGCAATGAGCTGGGCGGCACGATCCATTTCTGCAGATCGTCGAATTGGTGCACGTATTTGGCATATTCGTCCATTTCGGTCTGCCCCACCTGGGGCTCCTGTAGGGGCGTGGTGATGCCGTCGGTTATCCAGCCGCCTATGCCCATGGGCTCCAGCTGCTGCGGCGCTGCTGTCTTGGCACTCACCCGGTTGTATATTTCTTGCCGGGATACTAGCGTGGGATCGGCGTATTCGTCCTCATTGGACTTTAGCCATTTGGGTTCTCGCTGCATATACCGCATGTTCAAGCTGGCGTAGGACTTGTGTCTGCCTTTATGGCTGCCGCTGCGGTCGGCGAAGGGGCTGGAGATGCCGCCGTTGGCATGCAGGGAAGCGGAGCTATTGAGGTTGCCGAGAAATAGCCCGTCAAATGAAGTGTACTGGTGCGGTCGGTAGTACTCGTTCCAGTATCCGTCTCTGTCCTGTGCCAGCGCTGCCCCGTCTGGCGACAAACTATGCTGTGCCTCCTCGCCATCTGTATCGCTGCTGTCTCCCAACGTAGTCCACCATTTGCGAAACACCGGCTTGCCGACCTGATTAGGACGGCTAACCACTTTGCCCACGCCATCGAGGTGCCGCTCAGCCGCTTGCTGAGGATTGCACTCGGGAAACATGGATTTTTCCACAAAAAAAGTAATGGCTTCTTGTCGCTCCATATCCAACAGCGAGTTTGAATAGTAGCGGCGCAAGGACTCGACGATATCCCGCGAGTGGCTGCGCCAGTTGGTGCTGCGCCGGTATGTCTGCACGGTGTTTACCAGATGCGAGCCCCCGTACTGCAGTGCAATGGTGTTTCCCAAATCATGGTACATTTCCTCGATAATCATGGCGGCATCGGTGTTGAAGGACAAGTAGGGCTCGTCGATCTGGCCCAGCTCAAACAGCTGATGAGCCAGCGCTACCTTACCAATAATACTTTGTGCAGCGTTGGTGCGGTCCAAGCAATCAATGCAATTGCTCCTCACAATACCTGTCTGTCTTCTGGCCCGCTGCCGCTGCTCCCTTGCGTCCCCCGCCGTGCGCCGCTTCAAGTAGTTTGAATAAAGCTCCTTGCCATTATGAAAGTACCCGGTAAGCGTCAATGTCTCTTCGGCAATGACTTCCAGGATGGCAAGTACATCTTCCTGGCGGTTCTTTTTGGCCCTCGACATGTCCCATGCCAAGTACCGGATCTTCTTGCCTCGCGGCAGAAACTGGTTGAGGTAATGCAAGCCCTCGGAAAACTCCTCTCCCAAGGCCGACTCTCGTTTGGTCCGCTCTTTGGTCTTGATAAGGTTAAGCACTATTATGGGGGTGCCGTAGCGATCAAAGAGGCTGTCGAAATGACGGCCGGCTTCGACAAAGTACGGGTCCCGCACGTTGATCTCGATGGGGGGCTTGGGGGTTATTCCGGAAGTCTCCTGGGACCAGAACAGCGGAATCGAGCCTCGATGCTGCACATACGCTGTGTAGTAGGGGTTGGAGAAGGGGCGCCCGTAGGGCATATCGAACGAAGTAACCTCCATGGTATTAACGATCTGCTCGGTCTCCACATCATTGGCCACGTATCCGGCATCATTCACACCCCGCTTCAAGTACCTCACTCCAGCAAATATCCTTGAACGGCGTGCAATCAGCGTGATAAACACGTCCCGCCCAAATATCGACAGCCGCGACTGGTCAACGTACCCGTGGATCAGCGCAACCGTCCATTCGGCACCCAGCCCGACCCCCCGGGTGGCATTGCAGATGAGCTGATAGTTCCAGACAAACATCGAATGGTACGTCCACTCGCCAAGCCCCTGCGGCGACCTGCTGCACTTGTTCCATATGTCCACGTTCCGTTGCAGCGTATGCGTTATGTCATACGTATGGCTATAATAAAAGTTCTTTGTAAGATCCACGTTTTTGAACCGCGTGATGCATTTTTCCTCCTCATCGGATCTCTCCGGCCTATACGCGATGCTCAAAAGACGGGTGTCTTCCACATGGTACACGTAGTGTCCTCCTAGAAGAGCCACCGGCTTTCGTTTGGTTACTAGCGAGATATAGTAGCCTTTGGTGAACCTCACAAAGCCCAGGATCCCGCAGACATTGGAGACGACCAGCTTCATGCCGCTCGACTGGATTCCTGAAACCACCTTCTGGACGCTTTCGCGAGTGTGGCTGGCATCGTCCTCGACCATCTTGAGCCCGGCGGTACGGCTTATTCGGAGCACCCGGTAGTAGCCCTCTGACTCGTTAGACCCAACTATACATAGCCGCGTTTTGCTCTCGTAAATGTCAAACCCATTGAGAATTACCGCTGGCCTTTCAAGTGCAAACTCAGTGCTCATTAACATAAAAAAGCGTGTGTGGGAAAAAAGGGGGATGCATTAATTAACACAAAATGTCTTTTAGCGCTTGAGTCGGCGGATCTTGTCCCACTTGCCATTGATCAGGTTGGCCTTGAACAGCATCAGCTCCGTGCACTTTTTGTCCGGGTAGCGAGGATCGTCGATGACGGCTTCGTTCAGCACAAACTTTAGCTCATTGCCGGTCCCTGGAGGCATCGCCAGTCCCTTGAAGAAGCAGTACATCAGCTTACGGTTTGCATCCGTAAGCGCGTTGGTATTGGTGTATAGAGCCTGTCGGTCGGGCGTGTCTCCGGTAAACATTCGGTACTCGAGTGGAATGTCAAACTCGTCGTCTGAGCTATCATCTGGACGCGGCGATCTGACTTCAACAGGCGTCTTGCTGCCTCTACCGGGTCCATCGTCATCCGAGCCTCCTGCAACGTTCTTAGAAGGTCTGCGTCTGGCCCGCTTAGGAGCCGCCGCTGCCTCTGCCTGCTTCCGCTGGCGGGCTTCTTCCCGGCGCCGCTTACGCTCCTCTGCTTCCGCCTGCTGCTTCTGCTTCTTGGCTTCGCGCTCTTCTGCTGCCTTTTCACGTTCCTCTCGAATCGCGCGTTCCCGTTCGCCCATCGACTTTGTAACTTCATCCAGCCCCGCCATGCGGATCTTCTTGGGCGTATGGGTTATTGGCGTGCTGCTGTCTGCCCGCCGGCTAGACGTTGCGGCGCCCAGCCCTCCTCCCGGCAGCGCAGCGCTGGCGTTTGTTCGGCGACGGGGCGCAATCATCCCCAGCTTACTTGTCCCGCCCCCAGCCGACCCGCCGCGGCGTATTCCCAAGCCAGGCGCTCCTGCATGTCCACCGCGGCCCGGCCTCATTCCATGGGCATCACCAGCTATATGTCTATCTCCTGTCGTAGCCACGCTTTCTGCAGCCGCCAGCAGTCGCGATAGTCTACCCACATGGTCTGCACAGTGCGACTCCTTGACGTTCATCGGAAGCCTGTAGCTGTTAGTAAACGGCAACGAGTCGCTTTCCATCGACTTGCAACTGTCGTCATCCGACCCATCGTCGGCTGCATCACCAAACAGATCCGAAAACGCACCCGCACCGCTGGGATCCGGAGACCCTAGCCGCGAGGACGACGCGGACGTGTCGCGTTCAGTTGTGGATCCGCGGTTGGCCAGCGACGGCGCTGCAGACGGGCGACGGGAAGTCGGGGGGCTACGCATATCGGCGGATTTCTTCTTTGCCTGGGCCATCAAGCGGTCAAGCAGCTTGGGCTTGGGCGCAGAGCCATAAATGTCGCAGATACTTGCCGGAGCAATAGACTTTGCCACCGCGCTACTGAGATAGCTTAGCTCAGGAGTGGCCAGGCACAAGGAGCTTTTTTCCAGAGCTGCAGCAATCTGGCTTACGGCCGCCTCCATCTCCGACCGGGTGGGCTCGTCCAGCTCATTGAGCTGCTTCATCCTGCCCGACGTCCCCACCTCGCCAATAAGCGCACCCAGTGTGCGTACCCAGTCACTCGAGGCATCCTCTTTGGCTAGCTGAGCTATACGCCGTACTTCTCCAGTGACCTGCTGCATGCGATTTTGTCCCACGTGGGCTATTCCCAGCAACGTGTTGATCTTTTGCGTATCTTCCAATGTAGCCCACTGGGCAATTATCTCGTTCAGTATCATCGGCTTGGTCAGGTCGGAGCCAACGCTAGCAGGAACCGTCCATACTTGTGGCTTTGCCTGCTTATCTGCCATACTGTCATCTCTGTCTAGCTGCGACAAACTTCCCAGCAACTCTCCGTTATGGCCGATTTCTGTCTGCTGCTGACCCTTCAATGCTGCCAATACTCGATTTGCTTCTGTGTCCATGCTTAATTAAACGAGAAGAAGAAAAAAAGCTAGAAAGAAAAATTTTAGGAAGCACAAAGTTTTTTTTTTATCTACTTTTTATCCTGCTTTATAGCTGGCATAAACAGCGCTCGCTTGGTAATACCAACTGGAACCCCATCTGCTTAGCTAGTGGCTGGCAGCAGATAGCCAAAAGCCAAACTGGCCTCAAAAACACCCCTTTTCAATAAAGTCAAGCGGGACAGTGCCACGCATTCCCAGCAGCATCCAATTTCATCAGAGCCAAGGCAAAAACCCCTGTAGCCAAAGACACATCGGGTTCTTGGATCACTAGCCAAGTCAATGCAGAAAAACTATAGCCCTTTTTTTATTATCAGTAAGCAGAGTAATGTTGAAGACGATACAGCAGAGCTTTGCCAGAGTCGTTGCCAATTGCCATAAATCCAGAGTTGGGAGAGAAGTCCACACATTGAACATGGCCCAGATGAGAAACTGAGCCTGGCCAGTTGGTGAATACTGAGGCAGTAGGTAGGTGGACCAGTTTAAGCTGATCCTTCTTTTTACGAGAATACACTGCTAGTAGCTCTGAACTGTGGTTGAACTTTACGCCTTGAATAGCCGTGGTTAGGTTGGAAATAGACTTGAACGGCTTGACATTGACAAATGGCTGGGCCTCGATTGACCGGGTATCATAGATATTAATGACACCAGCATCATCACCACTGGCATAGTAGCTAGAATCCCGGCTAACTTGCAAGCAAGTAGGACGAAACACTGTTGGGTCATGCCAACGAGTTAGGCATTGGTTTTGTCTCAAGTCCCACTGATACACCTCGTTATCCAGCCCAATGCTCCATAGATAGTTCCCATCGGCAGTAAAAGATACGTCACGGACCGGGCCGTTCATCTGCAAAGTATGCACAAACTGTTTGGTTCTAGCAGAGACCAAATGGATCTGTCCGCTGTTGCCCATAAATGCCAATCTGTCGCTTTCAACCGATGCCTTCATGCCTTCTAGACTCTTCAGCTTGGGATTGCTATTAACCCTAGTCACTTTGCTCTTTTCCACATCTACCGAATAAAACCAACCGCGGCGTCCGCTAACCACCACTTCTTGTCCCTGGCGAATAAACTGCGCAGTAGTTATCGGCAAGTCTTTAAAGTATATCGATTGCACTTTGTGGTTCTCTTTCCCGTCTACTTCAAACAACCTTAGGGTTTTGTCCATTCCGGCGGTAAGTAGGACGGAAGCAGTGGGATGGAACTGCACAGATTGAATAACGGCCTGAGATACAGCCTCCTGGTTGGCATTGCGTTGGCGCACTATATCGATAACGTTGGGCGGCAAGAGAGCTTGCTGTTTGGATATCAGAGATGAACTGCTTTGCAATATCCCACCCGATTGGTCATTCTCTGTCAGGGCCCATTTGGGAACTGGATTGATCTTTTCAAACTGCTGCCGCAGCCTTTGCTCATAGACATCGCCAGATACTTCATCCTCATCCTCTTCCACCCGTAGCTTGCGATTTCTCGCTGTTGCCTTAAGTGCCACACGAGAGTTCTGTATATCATCATCCTCCCATGCTGCTTCCTCGCTTTCCGCACTGCTTTCCTCGGATTCTTCTATACCGTCCCGTTCCGTATCAACATAGAATAGTGAATCGTCTTGCTCATCTTCACTTGATTCCTCCTCTTCTTTGTCGTCGAATACAGTGCTACCGATCACGTCTTCTCCAAATACGAGCTTTTCCAGATCAACCTCCCCCGATGTTTTTGCTCGTTTTGTATCGAGCTCTTGCTCGGTCTCTCTTGTAAACAACCGCTTTGTCTGAATCTGTTCGCTCATTCTATATACTCGCTATATGAAGAAGGGAGTAAAAAGTTGAGAAAGAAAAAAAATTACTTGATTGTGGTTGATCCTATTTGATTTATGATTTAGTCGATTAGTATTTTTACCAGTGGCGTCAAGAAAAGGATACAGTAGCTTTTGTAAAAACTAAAATAAAAAGACGAGTTTTTTTCTCTTTATTTTGTTTTGTTTACACTAAAGCTAATACCCAGCAAAAGAAGGCGCTATTTTCCCAAGTATGATGTCGTTTCGTGAAACAGCAAACGATCTCACAACCAAAGTAAAGCTGGCGCTAGAAGTGAGTAAGAGTGGTTTGGAAGATAGTGACGTGGCGCGTACAACAATGGTACTGATATATGCTAAAAACCATGTAGAGGCGTGATGAGCTTATGAAGAGCTACCAAAAGATCCGGAATGATTTGCGGATATCCAAGGCAGAGAACGAGTAAGTTGAGGAGCTTTAAGAATATTAAACAAGTTGACTAAAATAAGCTTGGCTTTTTTTTTTAGGCATTTGCTGGATATGATAGTGGAAGCGTTTCCCGATATGGGACAGGACATTTCTAGCTGTTCGAGCTCCGAAGAATACTTATCGCCATCAGGGGACGAAGGAAGCGTCGATGCCAGCTTTTTGAAAAACGGCAAACACGAGTTGCTAGAGTCGCCAACTTCCTTGGGCTCATCGCATATGACGAAGCGGCGGCGACGCCAGGGCAAACGAGACGACCGCAACGATCCCAAGCCCATCGAGCCACTGCCAAGAGATGCCGACGGTAACCTGGTTTTTCCGATAGTCGTGGGCCGGGGCCAAGATCAGATTTTAATTCACAACCTAGGTCGCATTAAGTGGGAGCCTGAAACCTACCATACGTCTCGCTACATCTGGACAGTTGGGTTCCGCAGCACCCGGGTATATCCAAGCATAGTGACGGGCGAACCTGGTTGCACGTATACGTCAGAGATACTTGAAGGCAACGGGGATATGCCTGTGTTTCAAGTGACGCCGGCGGACATGCCCGACAAGCCGTTTCGCGCAACCTCATCTAGCGGAGTATGGAAGCAGATTCTGGACGCCCTGACATCCAAGGGCGCCAGCGTCAAGACCCATGCGAGCGGCCCGCAAATGTACGGCCTAAGCAATCTGGGCGTCACCAAGGCTATTCAGGAGCTGGAGAATGCGGATAAATGCTCCAAATACATTATGCAGAAATGGGCCGAACCCGACAAGTCCAACCCGGTAGCTGCCATGTCTAGTGGGTCTGATAGCGCGGAAGAGTGAATGTATATTTTAATGACAGATTAGCGGTTTATTTAATGTAAAGGTGGAGAGGGGGATTCATGTTTGAGCAGTTGGTTTTTCAATCGGGAAGACGCGGCCTTTACGACCTTCGACCATGATGGGACGTGCACCGCGCCATCCCCAGCGATACATGGCTTCATTGGCGAATATCTCGCCCATTCCTGCCATAACTCCAGTGACAAAGGGCAGCAGCATATATGTGGCCACAAACCGCAACGTGCCTCCACTAAACCATCCTTTCCACCAGCGTGACCGAGCAGGCCTGATGGGCATATCCATATCTGCCGATGCAATAAAGGGAGCTGGCGACATAACCAGCTCGTGCTTATCAGACGTGGCCATTGCCGCCTGCCGCCATTTCTCAATCTCCACTCCCTCTCTGCGCACTTGCTCTGTATGCGACATAATAAAAAAAAAAAAAGAAGCAACTATCAGGCCTATCAGACAAATAACAAACAAATGTGGTACCATTTGTACTACACAAGAGAGTTTACGGGGAGTTTGCACGTGAGAGGAAATTTATATAGGGGCGACATAAAGCTTTTATAAAAATATCTATTTCCCTGTAAAAAAAATGTATTTTTTACAAGTAAATGTTCTATGCATTTTCAATATCATATAGAGCCTATCTGTACTATACTTGACATAAAACGTTTTATGATTTCCTATAAATTGAGCTATAAAATGTGCTCTTTTTCCTTTCTTTTTCTTCAATCTTTTTAGTTTTTTCTCTGGGAAGTACCTACTATAACTGCATTCTTATAACACCGATGTATTTATGCTGCAGATAATCAAATGCTATGGCTCACCTCCGCCCGAGCCCTAAAAGCAAGCCCTATGTAATGGGGGGGGGCGACTATGGGCAGTTCAACCGTAACTCCTACCCCGGCTATAGCCTGGGTTAAGATGTTTAGTGATTGTTTATAACATGAAACAAGGTGAAGCGGATGTGCAGGAAAGGACTCTGTCACTCCTATATTAGTTTTTTCTGCTGGAAAAAGTGACGCAGGTAAAAGACCTGGTAAACAGCCACACCGATCAGCACAGCAATGGAGAACAGGCTAAAGGTCTTGACCCGGCCATTCATATGCTCGTTGGCATCTCTCAAGGCGCCCTCGCGCTGCTTAAGATACTGCAGCTCGTCCTGGATATCGTCCAGAGTCATCGACAAACGACGCAGCTCCAGCTCCATCGGCTTCAGCTTCTCGTCCTGCTGCAGCCGGTGGAAGTCCTCGGCCATCGCCCCCGACTCCATCGTAAACTGAACCGTCAGCGCGCGTCCGTCACTCGGGTACCCTGGCTCCAGCACATTCTGGAAACACACAATCACGTTGGCATGCGCCTGAGTGTCGAATCTAAACACCACCTCGTCCATCTGCTTGCGTGCCCCGTATTGGTTGAGGTGCGGGCTGTCGTCGTGAATCTCCATGTTGAGCTTTTGTCCCGGAAACCCTGGCAGCGCTTTGGCCGATACTTTGACGTGTGTGTTTCTTGGCAGCCATTGCGACAAACAGCGACGCATGTTGGTTGCTTCCGGCGCTGCCTGCAGGTCAAACTCAATCGCTGTCACTACGGCCAGTAGCGCCGCAATCGCCAGGAAAAACGCCTTCATCTTTGAAATTTTAGAAAAAGCTTACTCGCTGGAGCTTGAAGGGAGAAAAAGGATTTGGCAGCGCGTTATTGGCCAGACCACACAAAATGTTTTATTCCTAGATTACAGTTACACGTGATTAGAGGCGTTTTCCCCATACTCTGGCGAGATTGGCCAGTGTTTCTGGGCGGACTATATAAGCCGCTGGCGCTTGGCAGCCAGCGGAGGCCCGCTATTCTTGCGCAGGGGTTTTACGAGTGTCCGTGAAGTTTTAACTGAGACCTTGTTATTGCTGATTGCAAATTATTTTCAACCCCTTCCACTCAGCACCGTTCCCTCTGGGGAGCACCGCTGTGTGGAAATTTTTGGAAGCCCGCTAGGGCTGTAAACACAACTACTGCAGCCGCTGGCGCTTCGATGAAATACCGATTGCCCAATTACAAAAGCAACAGTTGCATTCATACAGAAACAGAAACGCTAAAGAAGAGGAGCACGCGAAAAAGAAAACACTTAGTTGTGGACGTTATACGAGAACTGGGGCATCATCTGGTGGTGAGGAGGAGGAAGATAGAATTGCGACGACGACGGTGGCGGCAAGATGCTGGCAGGGTGGTTGGCGAGATTGGGGGGCTGGAAGGCATGCCGCAGGTGCTCGGGCTGCTTGTGGAAGTGGGAAACGGGCTGGGAGAGCGCGGACAGGTTGCGAGCTGGCAGCGAGGACATGCCGGCCATGCTAAGCAGCGACGCGCACGAGGGCAGCGAGATGGGCTGCTTGGCACCCGACTCCTCGGTGGGCGTGGTGACCGCAGACTCCGAGCGCGACGGCGTATGGAACGAGCGCAGCCGCTTGGAGCGCACATTGTCGGCCTCGGGCTGCGGCGGCGACACGGGTGCCGAGCGGCAGCCCTCGCTGAGACGGCGCTTCTTGTCGGCAAGCGATGGGCTGGCAGACACCGAGCCGCTGTCCTTCGAGGCCTCCGCCATAACCATCGCCAACGCCGACAGCGCCTCCTTGGAGGGCTGCTCGGAGAGCGTGGACGACGAGCACAGGCGCTCGAAGTCGCGCTTCTCCTTGTTGTAGGACTGGCGGTACCGCATCTTGACGTGCTCGGGCTCGCTACGCCACATGAGACCGCAGGCGCGCGAGACGTCCTTCTGGTTCATGGTGGCGAACTGGCTGGCCAGCTTCTTCTTCATTTCCGTGCGGTAGCGGATAAACGTGTTGGTGGGCTGGATGCGCTTGATGACGCCCTTGTCGGAGGATCCGCCCGAGATCCGCTCAACCTCCAGGGCCTGTTCGGAAAGAAACAGCGCCTTGGCCTCTTGCTGCTTGCGCCGGTAGAACTCCTTGACCTCCGGGCTCTCTTTCTTCCAGTTGTCTGCGCACATCTTGCTGATCTGCGTCTGCTTGAGCTCGGGGTGCTTCTGCACCAGCTCGCGCAGCTTGTCGGAGCGGTACAGAATAAAGCTGTTTGGTGGCCGCGATGTCAGCACTTTGCGCCGGCGGTTCACTTCGGCGGCTGCCGAGGCGGCGGCTGCATTGGCGGCAGAAGGAAGCACTGCTGAGAGCGATGAGACCGAGGGGCTTGAGCCGCGTGATGCCGCAAATGTTGATGCTGGCGACAATGCGCGCAGCTCAGAGGTGTCGTCGGAGCATGGGAAGCTCACTGTGGATGATGCCCGAGTATACTCGGATCCCTCGGACGCAATGGTGGCGTTGGAAGACTGGAGAGAGACAATGTTGGAAATGCTGGCCATTGTTGTGGGGGTATATGTGGGATATGTGCAGTATAGAAAAAGGGGTTAATTTGTGGAAAGTGCCCAAGTGATGCGGAATGAATTGTTAATGATAGATCCAAAATAATCTGGATGATGCTGAATGGAGTGCAAGGTAAGATGCTAGAAAGTAAACGGGAATGCAATGATGCCTTTTCAAAAAAAAGAAAGAGAAGTATGGAGGTTTGGGCGTTGTAAGAAAAAATAGAGGATGGGAGGAAAATGCCGTGAATATAAGGGTCTCGACAAAAACACAAGTTGCCGAGCGTTGTCTACAAAGGAGGGCCAGCACAGTTTGTCTCCCTGATGTTTTTCTTTTGGGCAATGGCAGTCTGCTGATGAGATTGGCTAAACGGTCCTGCGTAGAAATTGATGCTCACAAAGGCTTGGTCTCCTCTTTTACAAAAAGAAGGAAATCGATATGGTCCTTTGCAAAAAGGGAGCAGATTGACGCAAGCTTTTTTTGATGTTGCGAAACCTGCCAGAATAAATTCTTCTCCCCAAAAAAGTCCCACTGCACTGTAATCAATGCGCGCTTAGAAAAAGCAATGAGAGCTTGCAAAAGGTTGGAAGTTGATCAGACCGCTTTTCCGATAAACAAAACAAAAGCAAGGGTCGTTTGCAAGGTGTGGGCGAATCGGGTGCGTGATGCCAAAGCCGTGCGAGCAAAGCGGAAACTGCAGGATGGTCCCAGTTAAAAAGAAGGGGGTTGCTCTCGCCAAAATCCGAAATCACTGGAGGGTTTTTTTGTACAATGAACCTTTTGTTTTCTTTGTAGCCTAAAGCGCAAGTCTGATAAAAATAGCTTTACACGTGGAAAGAAAGGGGGTTTAGAGAAGAAATTCTTGTTTTCGAAGAAGGAAAAACAGAGTAGCAGACGTGTGCAAATCGTGCGATCGTCTCTCTTTTAATCCCTTTATGTTCACTCCAAAACAACGAAATTCCTTTGAAACAAATACAGCTTAAAGCTACGCAGACAAATGAAGACGCTTGGCTAGAATATATAATTTTCCAAGCAATACAAAGAGAAAGAAAAGATATTTTCGGAGCCGCTTATGGACAATTAAAAAAAGGAACAGAGATTGAGTTGGTAGTTTACAAGTACCAAAAAAATCCCAATTTAATTGAATAAATGAACTGGGGGTAATTTATATATGCTGGAAGGCGGGGGAAGTTAAGCAATAAAAATATGGAGACCCGGGATAGATAATATGTAATTTAAAAAAATTCGAGGATATAAGCTAGGTGCCTCCACACATTCTGTCCATCCTCGGCATTTAAATAAGAATTCAGAAATATGGAAGTGAAGCTCGCTCCAGCGATTCAACAGTGGAAATAAGCAGCAGGTCACTTGTTTAATGCCATATCCATACGAGATCCGCAACTATCCGTTTTCCAACATTCTATAGAGGGGGTGGTCAAAAAATGGGTAAATATAATTTTTTTCTGGATGACAAGCACGCCATACTGCAGCAACATAGTTTTCTTTCCTTTTTTTTCGCTTGACCATTGCATTGAAAAGTGTTTAAATCTGCAGCATCTTAAAAAATAGAGAAATTGAGATGATGCCAAATAAAAGTACTGAAAAGACATGTGTGCGAACATGTTGGAAACGACATGCAGGACTGCACACTGCTTTCCCGTCATCTCCCGCTCAAAACAAGGGAGTTTTTTTTTTGCATGAGCGTTTATCCCCCCCTTTTTCACTTTAATTCCGCCATGCTTATTATGACCATGCGAGTCCCGTGTCCATTTTTCCAAGCAACAACTTTCTTTGCTCATGCAAATGCACTTTTTTGCGCGTATAGGCTATTATAAAACACTTTAGTAGCCGCAGCAAGGTATTGCTCTCCTCGCATGATGCTAATAGAGCAAGAGGTTCTTGCAAATCAAATATATTGTTACTTTTTTTGTGCATATTGCCGAACATACAGGATAACTGGTCAAGACAACACATTGTTCATTAACTGATTGTTTCCATTGCTATAAAGCAACACCAAAAACAAGCAGTCAGCATACAGATGCTGTAAGATGCGTGTGACGCTATCATGTTTTTTCTTTTGGGCATGCTGTGCTGCACTATAAATGCAACATTTTTTTACTGGCTCCTCATTCTTTCAATGAAATTTGCCAATGGCAGTTGCATCTGCTATTTCTTATTACACAAAAATTGTTATCACAAGAAAGCGTGTGAGCAAATGTACGCCCAAATGCTACTTCCGAAAGGTGCATAAATGCTTTCTGTTTAGACACTACACAGATAAAACAATATTTGCTATGCCCCCCATTGAGAGCGTTTATAAAACTCTTTTAGACAATGCTAGTTGACCATATAAATCAATTAAAAATCAGCACTTTATGGACCAAGGCAGAGAAGCCGATAATGCAAGGCGCTTTCCCAAGAGGTTCTTTTTGCCAAGAACCGTGGCTACATAGAGAAAAAAAATAGCATCACTCTTTTAGCATTTAGCTAAGAGAATGCCATATTCGGTCATGAAATTCTCCTCTATTCGCAAAATCCGTCATCCCACTCATATATGCATAATGTGACATAATAGACGTTTCTTTCATACAAAAGGGCAGACTAAACAAAAAAGACAAATGCTTAGGAAAAATTTGGTCCGAATCTTTTTTAGTGCAAGCAAGCTAGCCAGCTATGTGCATAACCCAAAAAGGGCTGCACAGCAGAGCAAACGTTGGCAGACTTGAACATAATATAAAGTACAGTGGGCCATGCATAGTTTACAATTAAACATACGTACATCTAATATATATATATTTTTTGGTTATTTGAAGAAAGAAGGATTGTTTAGAGCATGCCAAAATTAGACGTTGAAGCTTAGGACAGAACCTTCACGTGAAAGAGTGCCTCGGATAGACTCGGCAAACTTGGGTGCAGGCATGCTGCCTATCTGCGAAGTCTGGCTTTCATTCAGCCATGGAGGACAAATAACCAATGCCAAGCTTGGCAAGCACTCCACCTTGATAGGACCCAGCTCCGCTACTTCGCCATCCAGATCCAGAATGCCATGGTTCCCAATCAACTGGCACCCGCCCTCAGATGAATCCGTCATGTTAGTGGGAGTGTCGTACTCCATGCTCTTGTTTGCTCTTAGCGGCCCAGGAGACCCATCGCTACTAGAACTTGTTGGCGATTTTTGCTGCTCCGGGCTTATCGGCTGCTGAGAGCTTGCGGATGGAAGGCTGGCTTCTTGTCCTGATTCATTCAAAGCTGTTGCTGCCAGTTCAGTTTCCGAGCGCACAGAAAAGATTGCTTGTGCGGGTGGCTGCGGAACGCCGTTGGCTTGTGGGTCATCAAGTCCCTGGATACGCAAGCTGCTTCCCTGGCCGATCGTCTGTTGGTGATATGACGTGTATGCTTGGCTACGGACACGAGCTGGCACTGGTGCTTGCGGCGATACGGATTTTCTGAATGGAAGTTTAGCGGACTTTCGAGACTTTCTTGACCGCCTACTGCCAAACAAAGGCATGGATAGGGGCCGTGAAGTAGTCGGACGCGCCAATTCATCTGGAGACGGCTGGATGGACCTAAAGCTCCCCTTGCTGCGGCTGGTCGTGCGTAGACCAGTGGGCTCAAGTATAAATGCACGAGCACGAACATGTGTAATATCATCGGTATTCATATAGTTGTCTCGGGTTGGTGCTGCCATGTACGGAATAAGGTTCCATTTGCTCGCATTGCCCGAATACACCAAGTCGATGGCACCATCGGAAATACGTGCCTTCTGGCATGCCAGGAAATCGCCCGATAGCCAAGAAACGTTGGTAGCAATTACTTGCACAAATGGACCTTCGATGGTGCGCCAGCGAGATGACAGCGATCCTGGCTTTACTGGTAGCTGGATGCCGGCAGTCAATGTTGGATGCAGTGTGACTGCTGGCTGAATGGTTGGTGTTGTGGGGACAGGCAGTGGCTTTGGAGACTGGCGTACCAGCGGGGAAGCAAAATTATGTGCTGGCAGACCCCAGGCTATATCCGTGCCTTGGTTGTTGCCTTGAGCAAGGCTGGGTGTTTTCGTGCTATTTAGCAGATCAGTAGCAGTGCGATTTGCCCTTGCCGACTCCGTACCCTCGTCTGCATCGCCGTCAGATGGAGCTGGCAAGTAATGCAAGCGTCCTCCATAGTAGCGCAGATTCATGAGGCGCAAGGTGCCGTAGAGGTCAAGGCGGGCAGCACCAGCCCATCTCATACGCTCAGACTCGATGTCGATATCGGCAATCAGTCCCCAAGTCACCGACAAAAAGCAGTATTCAGTATAGCCGGAAGCCAATGTTGTGCTCATAATGTCAATCGGCCGGGTTTGTGCTTTGACAATAGAGACTGCGGCTTGTTCGGGCCAAAAACAATCCAATGTTTTGGCCAGGCCGTTCCCAGTTCCCGTTGGTATGACGCCCAGCGGCATCGAGCGCAGCTTCGACCAGTCTGGCCGTGAAAGCAGCCCGTTCAGTATCTCGTGCAGTAATCCGTCTCCGCTAACCGCCACAATAGCCGTGTATTGTGTAAGGTCCTGCGTTTTTACAAACTCAACGGCAGATCCTTGCGACTGTGTAATCTGAAGTGTGTACGCTGTGTTACCAATCTCTAGTATGGGCTTTACCACTGTTTGGAACAGTTTTAGCGATTTGCGTTTTCCTGACACCGGGTTTACAAAGATCAAAACGTTGGATTCTCTTTCTACAAAAAAGATAATGGATTATTCAGGAGATACATCCCCATTGTTAGCCCTTTTATGGTGCTAAAAAAAAGGACAGAACAAACATGGCATTCTTAAGAAAAGGGACCGGGATCGGCAATGCATTTGCACATACCGGTCCAGCCCACACAACCACATCAAACGTCGAATCGTGGCCTTCTCTGGAACGAAAACAAATTCCTGTGCAGTAAAAAACCAACTGGTTTGCTACCTCTCAACTTACCGCTAAGCTTGGGGTTGATTGCGTAACGCAGTAGACTGAGCCATGTGGCGCTTTCTTCCTCGCTATCCACCATAAACGTCCAAGTATCGCACATCGGGCGTTTGCCGTTTTCACGCGAAGTAAGCGTGTAGACGGTAAAGTGTGTGGATGATTCGATTTCGCGGTTCAATGCCCGGGCTGCTTCCACAGACTTGAACTTGTACTTTCCGGGCGGTGACAAAGTGGCACCAAACATTACGTCTGTCGCAATCGTAAGCATGTTTGCTGAGCGGTCTACCAGAGCATTTTAGTGGTGATAATCAAAGGCTGCGTGAAGATACTTACCTGAAATCTCACTCCACATGAGCTTATCGCGGTAGAGTGCCAGCAGCCCTGTAAGCACTCCCTGTGACGAGTATAGCTTCGCTTGGCTCTTTATTAGCAGCATGTTTTCTGAACCGCTGCTGGCTACAATGTCGGAGATATCTATGGCCCCTGGCATGATAACAATAATAAAAAAAAAGGGGGCGGAAAAAAGAGAAGAAAGAAAAGATTGAACTATGACGAGAAACAAACAGGAAAATACCGCGCAGTTCAAAATATTAAATCGCAAGGTGAGGATTTGGGGGAGCCACTTTATTTGAACACTAAAGGGTTGATGGGAATTGCAACGTCGCATTTCTCTGTAAACAAGTTTCTCGATCGTCGTATGCATAGACCGCGTCGGATTTGCCTACATAAACGACCGGTGGTCTGCCAATGACGCAATTGACATCCAAAGCCGAACACAAACTGTCGGAAGCCGCTAGCTGTAGGGTGCGTAGGCACTGACCGCTCCGCAATCCCCATAGCTTTATTTGATTGTCAGGAGTAGCGCCAAAAACCACACCTCGAGCCAATCCAAAGCCCAAGGGAGATGCCGATGTTACCGTTGTTGGCTTACTTAGCTTGTGAAAATGTACTGATGTAGATCGCCGACTGCTTGGCAGCATACGGATGTCCCATACATTCACCTGCCCATCCATACTGGCGCTGGCCAGCAGACTTCCATCTATAGCTAACCCATGGATGCTCGAGGAATTACTACACACAGTCTGTGCAAGCAGTCCTCGCCGTGCATGGTGCCTGGAGCTAGAAACACGAGAGTCAATCATTCTGACATGGCCGTCACGACCACCACCAAACCCAACGTTGGGATCTGCTAGCGTTGTGCTAATAATGTCACTTTTGGTCGATAGAGTGAATGTGTCGAGCATGGTTGCTTGCGAGCAATTGGCCTTGATGATTTTCTTGTTTGCTCCCAGCAATGCCTGGAATGTGGTTGCGGCATTTATTGCTGAGCACGCAAACAGAGTGGTTCGCGGGATAGTAGTGGCTGAAAGAGATGGCGCATCTAGCTTGACTAGACCATAGGTGCTGCCGGATTCATTGCCTATCGATGTGTATAGCACTGTATCATCTAGTGCACAAATGCTGGTAACTTTTCCTGCAGCTCTATGCAAAATATGCTGTGCAATGCTGCCCTTATCCAGCTCAGCAGTCAGCAGGTCTCCATTGGAATAGCCAACAGCCATCCATTGCTTTCCCCGGTAGTTTTCAACTGACTTGAGACAAGCAACAACCGCATTATCTCGGCTATACACTCGACGGGGGGTTTTGCTCACATAGGCGTATAAAATACTATCAGTAGTGGTGTTTTGGGATTGTAGCCACCAGGGCTGTACGGTTTGTGCCCATTTTGACGATCGTTGACGTAGCAGCGTAGGAATGGGTTGGTTTGAATTCCGATGCTGTCTCTGCGCCTGAGCAATGCGTTCGGCGTTCAGACGCTTACGCTCATTGTGCTGCCGTTCAGAGCTGTTGGCAGCACGGCTGGTTGCTGGGAAATAGCGGCGCTTTTCTGCATCCCAGACAAATCCTGGGATCTCTCGTGGTGCCGTGTTTGTTTGTGAGGTGGATGTCTCTAAACTATCTAAGCTTGCTTGTCTGCAATCGTGGCTTGCTCGTGGGCGCTTTCGAGGTCGCTGGGGTTCTCGTCTCATTGAATGTACAGCAAAGCTCGGTTGAGGTTTTTGGCACCAATGCTTTACTTCTGCATAAAGCTTATGGCAAGAAACTCTATGCTTCCACGTGAGAAATCCTCTATTTCGCTTTCTCAAAAAAAAAAAAATAGCGATATTTCCATTCTCTTGCGCAGATTTTTTTATTTTAGCGTTGAATACTATATAATGGGCGCCGATAAAAAGCATGGATCTTTAGTGCATCTTGGTGCAGGCGCATTGTCGGGAGTAACCTCGTGTGTATTGCTACAGCCATTTGATCTGATTAAAACCCGACTACAGCAAAGTCAAATCCAGCAAGGACATAGGGGAGTAGGGACGATCGCCACGACAGTGCAGAACGTGGTAGCTACAGATGGAATACAAGGGCTATGGCGAGGCACCCTGCCCTCTCTTCTTCGTAACGCACCGGGCACCTCACTATATTTCTATTTCCTCAACCATACCAAACACTACTGCCTGGCTGCCGAGCAAAAGCTCACTGGAGACTCGACCAGAACGCAGCTCAGTGCCTCAAGCAACATGGTTATCGGTGCATCGTCGCGAGCCCTAGCTGGATTCCTGCTAATGCCCGGGACGATTCTGAAAGTACAGTTTGAAAGCTCATTGTACAAGTATGCGGGGATTGCGGGGGCAATTCGGGATATTTGGCGGAGAAGTGGAGCTCGAGGGTTTTTTGTAGGCGCAGTACCTACCGCCATTAGAGATGCCCCGTATGCGGGGCTCTATCTGCTTCTATACGAGGCCATTAAGAATCAGGAACGGGCAATAGCACAGCGACGTAATGTTCTTTTGCCCGAGACCACCGTCACTATGGTGGCTGGAGTGGCTGCAGGGCTGGCTGCCTCGTATATCACCCAGCCGTTTGATATGGTAAAGACACGAATGCAATTGCGTCCACACGAATACACATCGGTTGCACAGTCATTCCGCAAGATCCATGTGGAGGAAACATTCCGTGGCTTCTTCCGTGGCATCTCCTTGCGTGTGCTTCGAAAGGGTGTGCAGGCATCATTGGTGTTTACATTATACGAGTGGGTGTTGCGTAGCAATGCACTAAGTGGCGAGGCCCCATCGGCTAAAATCAAAGCATAGTTTCTTACTTTATTGTAATTTAAGAAGGAGGAGCCGGTTTATCGGCATCTTTTGACCTGGCAGCGGGATCCTTGGGCTTGGAACTGCTTGGTTTGACACGCTTCTCCTTTGGCGGCTTGAGTGCCATCAAAGTTGATCGAGTAACTTCTTCGATGTTTAAGCGTGGATTGGCCTTCAGTTTATCGGCAATATCGGTAGCCAGCTTCTCAATATCCTGGCGGCCAAACACAGGAAGGTCCTTGTATGTGGTCCACAGCCGACTGCGACCACGCTGCACAACTTCCTGCAAGTACTTTGTGGATTCCAACGACTTGCCATCCACACTCTTCGTGCTTCCGGTCTCCAGAGCCTTCGCAATCCGATCTCCAATGTCCACAGGCTCATGCTCATTAATCCAGTACTTCATACCGACACCCACCGGAATATTCTCATTAATATACTCGAGCCACTTTTGAACCACATCCGGATGCGTATCGTAAATCACCAGCAAACGCTTATGCGTACGACGCTCAAATACCTCCATAGACGACTTGTGAATAAACGGAGATTTCAGCACCGTCCAGCGACGAATCTGCTTGGGAAGCGTTATAACGCCCGTGCATGGCATCTTCATGTGGTATGCGGCGCTACGACAAAAGTTCATGTAAAAGTCGATACGATGAAGCTGGAACGAGTGGAACGCTACGCGACAAACCGGGATACCGTGGGTTTGCGGGATTTTCTTCGTGTTCTTTTCAATCAAATCTTTGCCGTCATTGGCAGGCACCTTGATCTTTTGGTGCACGTCGATGCCCAGCACTTTGTCCAACATTTTGGTGTATGTTGCTAGGGAACGGACACCGCAAGGACGCATAGCCCGTAAGGAGGGCTGCGCAGCAACGTTGGAAACCTGTGCTGCCCGTGTAACTGCTGACCGAATCATAGCCCCTCCTTGCACTAAATTGAATTATAGCAGAATCTAGAGACAAAGGAGAAAAAAGTGTAATTTTTCCAACGCAGATAAAAGATCATCGGATCAAGCATAATTTCTCCCGAAAAAATATTTTTTTTTGCTTCTTTGCTTGTCTCCTTTCAATATCAATTTCTATTAGTAACCATGGCAAAGAAAGGGGCAAAGGTAAGGAGTTTGGCCAGCAGATTATAATGGAAGTATTTACTAAATTGCAACGTACTGCTATATAATAGAAGTCGCAGAAGGATGACAGCAGCGAGCTATGGGATGAGATCCAAAAACTAGGCGGTGATCTGGAGGATCTGAATATGCTACGGGATGTGGATACGGGAGCGGCCAGTTCAGCTAGCAAAAACAAGGTCGATCAAGCAGAATTACACGGTGATCTGACCGAGTTTGCCAAATCACTGGGTCTAGCAACCAGCGCACCAGAATTCATCGATTCAGCAAAGGATAAACCCGCGACCAAAGGCAAAAAATCCAAGGCAGAGAAGACCGAGAAGCCTAAAAAGACAGAGAAGGCGGCCAATACCAAGCGGGAGAAGACAAACAAAGAAGCTCCCAAGCGCGAGAAAGTAGAGAAAGTAGAGAAAGTAGAGAAAGTAGAGAAAGCAGAGAAGCAAGATAAACCAGCTGGAGGCAAAAAGGCAAAGAAGCCACCTGCAGATGAACCTGAGGAGATACCAGGATTCAAGATTAAATCAGCCAAGGATGCACAACCATTAGGCAAAGCAACTCGGCCGGCAATCGAGTCTAACCCACATTGGTACACGATAGAGCTACCACTGCTTAACGCCGACAATATCGAGAAGCCCAGCGAAGACGAGATAGTGCGCAAACTGGAGTACGCCGAGCAGCAGCTAGAGATTGAGAATGAGCTATATGAGAAGCATGGTCAACGGCAAAAATCAATGTCGACCTCGGACAAGTCATTTGTAGCGAACATTCTGAGCTCTGGAACATTGTCTGATCGTGTAAGTGCATTGACATTGATGGTTCAGGAGAGTCCGGTGCATAACATTAAGGCGCTGAACCAGCTGATGCAGATGGTCCAGAAGAAGAATAGACGTGAGGCGCTTTTGGCCGTCGGCAGTGTGAAGGACTTGATGGTCAGCAATCTGCTGCCGAGTGATCGTAAGCTAAAGCACTTTGCTGACCAGCCGATCGATGCCCCCAATGTGACCAGATCCCATTGGATTCTGTGGGCCTTTGAGGATCGGCTCAAGCGGCATTACTTTGATCTGATCCAGGTCATGGAGTCTATGGCATACGATCCAGTCTTGCATACGCGGCAAAGCATGGTGATGTATTTTGAGAGCTTGCTGGAGGAGAAGCCCGAGCAAGAGCAGAATCTGTTGCGGCTGCTGGTGAATAAGCTGGGCGATAAGGAACGGCAGCTGGCAGCCAAGGCATCCTATCTGCTGCTTAAATTGCTGAACGTGCATCCCAACATGAAGCTGGTCGTAGTGCGTACGGTGCAAGAACTGCTCTTGTCAAAATCAGTGACCAAAGAGCGTGCACAATATTATACCATGATCACCCTTAACCAGATTATCTTATCGTCGCGGGATGTGGAAACAGCCAACTTGTTGCTAGAAGTATACTTTGCGTTTTTCAAGCGCTTGCTAAAGTCCATGACCAGTGACGAGCCAGACGAGGGCGAAGACAAAAAGGAGACCAAGTCAGCAAAGAAACAGCCGCCCAAAAAGGTATATATTGGGCAAAAGGCTCTAAAGAAGGCCAAAGCAGAGGAGGAGCAGAAGCGGCTGGAAGAAGAGCGGTCTATGGACAATAGGCTGATGGTGGCAGTACTGACCGGACTTAACCGGGCACTGCCGTTTTCGCAGATGGAAGACACGCAGATGGACGCACATGTAGGCACGATATTCCAGATTGCTCATGCCGGCAACTTCAACACGGTAGTACAATCCCTGGTGCTCTTGCAGCAGATAGCGCGTATTCGGCCTGCAATTGGCGATCGCTTCTACCGTACTCTGTACGACTCGCTCTTTGATCCTCGACTAGATCAGACGTCGAAAAAGGCCATGTATCTGAACGTGCTGTTTAGAGCGCTCAAAAGCGACACCAGCATCAACCGCGTCATGGCGTTTATCAAGCGTATCATGCAAGTGTGCTTGCATTGCCAGGCAGAGTTTGCTAGCGGTGCGCTGTTTTTAGTATCGCAGCTGCTGGAGCTCAATCCGCAAATGTACAAAATGCTGATGCAGCCGATCGATGAGGGTGATGATGACGAGTATGACTCTACCAAGCGGGATCCACGGTATGCTCGAGCAGAAACAAGCTGCATGTGGGAGGCCACCCTGCTTGCCAAGCATTTCCACCCCTCCATAACCCATACGATGCAGCAGATTCTCAACCGAGAGCCGGTGCCAGCCATAAACAATCTCCATAACCATTCGCTGGCCCACTTCCTGGACCGCTTTGTGTTCCGCAAGCCCAAGGCGGAAGATGCTGACAAGCCCGTGTCTCTTCGTGGCCAGTCACTTATGCAGCCGTTTATAGCTCAGAATGAAGCAGCTGATAGCCGAAACGCTGCTCTGTCCACAAGCGAGCATCTGATTTTGTCGAAACGGACAAATGGGGCAATCGGTGGGCTTGATCTGACGTCGGATAGTATCGCCGATATGCAAAAGTCAGATGTTATGCCCGAGGAACAGTTCTTCCACCAATTCTTCCAGACTAAGCGCCAACGAGGAGGCAAAAAGCCCAAGAAGAGCAAGGAGTCGGCTGAAGACATCGAGTTTGCTGATGACGATACTGGATTCGCTAATGCTGTCAAGGACGATGATATGGACGAGGATGAGATATGGAAGGCCATGTCTGCGACGATTCCAGGCGGAGTTGTAGATGAAAGCGCAGATGAGGATGATCAGGATCTGCTGGCTGCCCTGCGCGAAGAGGAGAGCGATGAGGACATTGAAGACGGTGAAGATGTCGATACTGAAGGTAGTGAAGATGACGATATCGAAGGTAGTGCAGATAGCGATATCGAAGGTAGTGCAGATAGCGATGCTCAAAGTGACGATAGCGAGGAAGAAAGCGGATCTGGTGAAATGGATGATACTCAGTCGGAAAGCAGCGACGATGAGACCGTCACTGCTGGAACCAAGCGCAAGGAATCCGACTCGGAAGACTCAGCCAAACGCAGCAAAAAGAAAAAGATTCCTCTCTTTGGCTCATTTGACGATTATGCCCATCTTATTGATACTGATGAAGGCTTGGAATAAAATTTTCTTTCTTTCTTTTCATAAATGCAAAAGCGCAAAATTGGAAAACCACTTTCTCTAAGCTTAAAGAAGCCCAGCCTAGAGAAGCAGCGGCAGCAGCGGCAGGTAAACTGCGGTTCAAACTAGTCCCGCCTTTCTTTAGCGTATAGGGCCATACTAATAAAACATTCTAGCCAGCTGAAAGTACAAGTGGTCGCTCACAACTTACAGCCGTATTTGCTGCTGATGACGAGCCAGAGGATTTAACTGAAGAGCTGGCTGCCAAAGAGGCTAGCGATAAAAAGAAGCGCAACCTGGATATGTTTATGGAAGAGCTCAAGCACAAGCATGAAAAGCAGAAGCGACAGACACGTCGACTGAGCCAGCACAATGCCGATGACCATGAGCACCAAGACTCTGCTGAGCATGAGCAGTCGACAAACCTGTATGTTTGCAACTTGCATCCCAAAGTGGATGAGCGGGAACTATGCATGGCGTTTGCACGGTTTGGACCAATTGGCAGCGTAAAGATCCTGTGGCCACGAACACCGGCAGACTATGCACGACAGCACAACAACGGCTTTGTGTGCTTTATGAAGCGAGAGCATGCGGAGGCAGCGCTGATAGGAATGAATGAGGCTGTCATGCAGGGGTTGGCGTTGCGAGTGGTATGGGGTAAACGGGTTCCAGTGCCTACAAAGCCCTTTTTTGAGCTGGATGCTCATGGCGCAGAAAAAGTAGTGCTGACTGGTCTTCCATTCAATGCAGCAATAGGTACTTCAGAGAACGGCAGCGGAGGTATTCCCGAGGTGCTGGTGAAACGCCCGGTTGATACACGCATCATGCGTCTGATTCACTGGACCGTAGAACACGTAATTCGATATGGACCACGGTTCGAGTGTCTGCTGATAAAACGCAAGAGCAAAGACGCGCGGTTTCAGTTTCTCACTGACTGGACATCAGCAGACCACGTGTATTACCGCTGGCGCATGTACTCGCTGCTGAGCGGCGACACCAAATGGCACTGGCAGAGCCGCATGTTTATGATGTACCATCCGGGACCAGTATGGGTGCCTCCTGAAATACGACAAATTGCATTTATCGAATCGAGCGACACAGAAGAGCACCCATTAGGCAATACACTAGGAGACAGAGCGCGAGAGCGGCTGGTTCAGCGAGTGCATAAGGTACAGAGCAATGAGCGGGGACCGATTGCCAACGTCATGGCAATGGCTGTAGAACATGCGTATGCAGCAGCTGAGGTGGTGGAAATTGTATATGAGGCGCTTGTCAGTGCAAAGCTGCCAGCCGACCAGCTACCGAAGCTATGGCTAGTCTCAGACATACTACACAACAGCTCCACAACCGTGCCCAACGCATGGCGACTGCGTGAGTGCTTTGAGGGCCGTCTAGAAGAAATATTCAATGCTCTATCCGAAACATATCGACGAATAGAGGGCCGGCTAAAAGCTGAGCACTTCCGCAAGCAAGTGCTGGCAGTGTTGGCGGTGTGGGAGACATGGATGATTTTTCCTGTAGAAACTCTTTATCAAATGGCTGAAAAATTCTAAACAAACGTATGCTTGGTCTTTCTACGTCCACGCTCGTATTGGTGCGGATACTGCGAGAAGGCGCCTAACTGGTTGGCTGCATCCAGCGCAAAGTTTGGTTCACGAAGCAAAGTACGGGCCAAAAACACCAAATCGGCGTTGTTGTTTTCAACAATCTCGTTGGCCTGCTTGGCATCGACTATCAGTCCAACGGCTCCCGACAGTATCTGCGGCACTTGTTGCTTGACAGCAGCAGCAAACGGCACCTGGTATCCAAAGTCAAGGGGAATCTTTTGCAATGGACTGCTACCACTGGTCGAGCAGTCGATCAGATCAACGCCCTCGCCAGCAAGCACCTTGGCCAGCTCCACGCTTTCTTCCTCAGTCCACCCGCCTGTCGGAACCTTATCGCTTGGCTCCACCCAGTCTGTCATCGAGAGCCGCACAAACAGGGGCTTTTCTTGCGGCCACACCTGCCGCACCCTACGCACCGTCTCTACCAAAAAACGGATGCGGTTATCAAAGGATCCACCGTACTGGTCGGTGCGCTGATTTGAGATTGGCGACAAGAACTCGTGGATCAAGTACCCGTGGGCTCCGTGCAGCTCAATGACGTCAAAGCCAGCTTTATGTGCACGGACCGCTGCATCAGCAAACTTTAACTGGACATCCAGAATCTGCTGCACCGTCATTTCCTGTGGGCTCCATGAGCCCTCGCTAAACGGCAATGCCGAGGGACCCACCACATTATCTGGCCACCCACCATGCTCAGCATCCGCATTAACTCCATGGACTTTCATAAGCCAAGGCGCAGTCGTGCTTGATTTGCGGCCAGCATGAGCCAGCTGAATACCAATAGCCGACTTGTTCGTATGCGCGAAGCTGACAATTTGTTGTAGCTTCTCGATATGCTCGTCCTTCCAGATGCCCAGACAGTTGGGTGTGATGCGGCCTTCAGGAACAACACCTGATGCCTCCATGATGATTAGACCGACACCACGCAAAGCGTATTGACCGATATGGACCAGATGAAAGTCAGTTGCAAACCCATCGTCAGATGAGTACATGCACATGGGGCTCATAGCGATGCGGTTCTTGAGCGTTAGCTGGCGAATAGTCAATGGCTGGTATAGCTTGGGTGTAGGCACTATGGCTACCCCTGGTGCAAAGCCTTGCTTGATCTCTGAGGCTGTTGGCTGCACTGCTGTTCCGGGCCCAGTGCCCTTTTGCTCCTGGTAAAAGTTGCGTGAACTAGACATTAATCGTAAAAGTATAATGCGGAAGAGAGCAACTGCGTCACTCCCTTTTTCCGCACACTACTGCCAAGTGGCTATGAGTTGATTTGATTGGCCTTATCGGTCTAAATGACTATAAGTAGCTGCAGGCTGCCAACATGATAGTGGTGTTTTATTTAAAAACACACAGGCTACTAAAGAAGCCTAAAGCTGGGCTGCGGCCACAAGCTTATCTCTTTTGCGAACGCAAGCTTACAAACCCTCACAACTTTCTTTTAAGCAAAATAAAATGGACCTAGCTCTTTGAAGCCAGTTGTTCTCAAAGTCACTACGCCCTATAAAAAACAAGCTAGTGAAGAAGAAAAGCATTATTCTTTAGTTTTTATTTTTTTAGCCATGGTTCAGTTTACTTCACTTCCATCTGATATCCATTTTATAATTATCACAAAGCTGTATTGTGATCTTCGGAGCTTGGAAGATTTCAAAAACAGCCTTTATCTGCTAAACGTTTGCCATATATGGCGACAGCTGTCACTCCCACTTGTTTATAGGAATTCTTATATATTCTATGATAAAAACACCTTCCTTGATGAAGCCAAAGTATTCACCAACTATTATTTAGCACAGCAGATTAACCCCAATCTTGTTCAAGATATTAAAGTCGAATTAGGATATTATGATGACCCAACTGTTGCTTTAAATAGACTAAGCGAAACTATAGGCTGCAATGCCAAATTGTTGGATATATCGCTTCACCCAACCCTAAGGTTTTGTGGGAGTAGTCCAAAAAATGCCGAGCCTTATAAAAATTTGATTATAAATGCTTCTTCGAGCTTAACAGCTGCTTTACCAAGTATAACTGCCTTGAGATACAGCAATACACACTCCAACGCAGTTGCCAGTGAATTATTTGGCAATTTAGCAAGCCATTATGCAGATCAACTGAATGTTTTAGTCAGCTCTATTCCTTTTACAACCAGTGCTACATTTACTCAATTAAAAGAGGCGAGCATTAACATGGATCTTTCTAAGAACTCGCTACCAAGAATTGAGCCAAGTAAACTAGAGTCTTTAACAATCCTTGGCACATATAGTAATATGTCATGGAGTAACTTCCAGTTTGGCTCTACCGATGCAATTTCATTTCCCAAGCTAACTAAGCTACATATTCAATATGCCATATGCAGGGCTTTTAAGGAGGTATCTACTGGTGAAGAGCTAATATTCCCCAAATTGGCTAACTTGAAAGTAGTTGCTCCTCTTCAAAGCATTCCATTTTTCACCCAAGCTAAATTGCCTGCCTACTTAAAGGAATTGTCTATAGACGCTTTAGAAAAAGCGTATTTTCAGCTACAATTATTAGAATTACCAACAGTTGATGATATATCGATTAATTGTTATAGGGTTTATGATGCTCTTACTATCTCATCACTATATCATATTCTAGCTAAAGGTAGAAAAAGGAGGAGTTTGGGTATAATCGAAAATGGTATTCCTCTGGATGAATTTACATATGCTCCTATCACCGAATTGTCACTACCAGTATATAGAAACTTTTCTAAACTGCCGGGTATTATAGCCAATTTTCCCAAGCTTGAGAGTATATCTATGGAAGAGGTAGCATTGAATGATATTGAAGATATTGCTGAACTCAATAGCTCACTAGAGCCTTTTGCTGCTCCTATAAGAAAATTGTCAGTAAAGTTTAAGAACATAGATGACTATGAGAAAATGGTAGCTACTGTCACTCATTTAGCCTTGAAAATGCCTCATTTGAGAATACTTGTTGCCCCGCAGCTAAGAAAGGACTTTAATTTGCTATCCTATTCTTTGACGCATCCACATGTCAAAAATATAGATTACGCATGCCTCAATTGCAATTTTTAGAAGCTCTACTGATTGATGGTCTCAACTTGAATAATTATGCACTCAGCTATCCTCATATTAAAGGTATACGTTGTTTGTTTAAGCAGGCGCTTTAAAAATTCAAGTTTTAATAAATTGATTAGTATTCGTAAACTGTTAGTTTATATTTTGGTAATGTTGCATTACAATGCCTTAGTTTTAAACCCGTAGGCGATTGGGTCTAGATAATTTGAATTCATAACTAGATGGTTTATAGTCGCCTTTTGCACAACTAACAGAATTTGGTTAATTTATTCAAGTTCTTGCTCAAGATAGGGAACTAAAGCTATAGTGTCAGAGTTTTGAGTGGTAGTCAGCCATTTGGCCTGGGCTGTTGACTTGTCCGCGGCTATATCTGTTATTTGCAAAGCCAGCACATCGTCAGCAAACTGCAACAGCAGCAGACTATTTTTAGAGATACCTTGAGACGGAGGAACTGTAAACACCTCTCTGGCCTTATTCAAACTCAAGCTAAATAAATTTTGATGCTGGTCAACTGTTTTAAGATCAGCATGTGCAACAGCATCATCATTGCAAGCAAATGAACAGCGAATAAGTTGCAGAAGCTGGATTCCAAAGCGATGGCTAACCTGAAGGGGGTCTTTAGTGCCGGGACTAGCAAACTGCACTGAAATGTGACCATTTAGTTGAGAGGGCTTATCGAGAACCACATTCAATGTAGATGTTAAAGACCCCTCTTTTGGCAGCAATCTCTCTTTGGCCTGTAAATTCCATGAGCCACATGCAGTCTCCATACATTCAAAAACGCCTTTAGTATCATCTACCGACAACTTAACATCAGTAAAGGATTCACGCGAGGTTAGAGCCAACTTAATTGAGAGATTCTGTAAGGGAATTGGAGATCGATTGTAGATAGTTATGTTGAGATGAGTGTTAAATCCGGGATTGAGTGATGGTTTTGCAAATATACGGACTTGCACTGATCTGCGAACCAGCTCCTCCATCATATGGTTCATCGACTGCATCATTTGGCTTGCCTGCTGCATATTGCCGATAAGGGCGCTTTGCATGGCTTGCAACGAGCTACCTAAAGTTTGCGCGGTTTGTGAAAGCCCTTTGACTATTTCGCCAGACTCTTCTGTCTGTTTTTCTGACTCTTTAGGATCCGACATTATAGAAAGAAAGTGTTATAGATTTTTTTTAAATATTTCTTGTTTATGGTAAAGCGTCGCTAAATGAAAAGTATGGTTTTGTTTATTTATGACTTTAAACCAATGGGGGAATAGGTGCTTTAAGATGCGACTCTTGTGGAGTAGGAGGATGTTCATGAGCTGCATCATCGCCAACAAAGTTCTCGTCCTTCTCATCGTCATGAACCGCCGGAGCTTCCTTGTCAACGCCCTGGGCAGTGGTGGCAGCCTTCTTCATTTCCTGATTGAGCTTGTCGGCATTAGACACCAGCTTCTCATGGTCGATGCGAGGAGCAGGTTCATTGAGTTTGTTCTCATGCTCCAGCGGATCAAAGTGTTCCGCCTGTGGCGGGTCCTCTGCTTGAATAGTTAATGGCGATCCGCCGATATCAGCAATAGTCGGCTTTTCATGGGCGCCAGTATAGCGCTTACAGTCATAGTCCCAGGACTTTAGCCACTTGCTGCCCTGGCAGCCTTCACGGGTCCATGGCGTGCCATATGCCAGGTGGCTGTACTGGAAGTACATGCGCACAGTAACCAGCAGCAATCCAACCATCAAAACCTGGCGCATTCTGCGACTAATGCGGCGAGTAAACAAATCCAGTGTACCTACCAGCCCCATGACCGCTAGCCACAACGCAGGGAGATAGTGGTGCAGGAACAGCTGCCGACCCATGATAAAGAAGGGAATCCAGTGCAGGATCCAGCCAATAAAGAAAAATCCAACGCTCTCGGTGTACCGATCACGCACGCCCATCATGCGGTCGTGAATGCCACGGCAGTCGCGTAGGAACAGCACGACTTGGATAGCACCAAAGATAGAGATAGCAACAAAGGACAGCCACCACAGAATGGGAGTGCCCAGCATGTAGATGCCACGGTTGCCCTCACCCCAGAATGACATGCCACGGCGCATCCATGGCCATGTGTGCGGGCGACTCTCATATGGATGGCTCTTGGTCAGGCCATTGTTAACCCGCCACATGACAGCTGTAGCCTCAAGGACCTTGTCAATCAGGCCGGGACGCTTATATTCAGCTAGCGGGGCATCGGCAGGAATCTTGTCATTGATATTGGTTTCGATGCGCCACAGGGTTTTGGGGAATTTAGCCGACTTCATGCAAGTAACCTCGACCTGCTCGTGAGCCCACTTGGGAAGCTTCTTGCGGTTAGAGAAGAGAGCACACCGCTGGTTGACATGGATTAAGCGGAAGCGCGAGTGAATGGCCATCAGCCGATCTTTTGACTCGGGAACCCGTGAATCACCTTCAAGAATCTGCACTCGCCAGTGGTCGTTTGAATCGCCCTTGAAGCTCTCCCAGCCATAGCCGGAAACCTCATTCTGGTAGTCATTGGTAGTGACTGGAGGCCGCACATTATGAGAATGTAAGCGACGGAATGTCTTGTAGTGCATCAGCCGCACCACGTCGCCATTCTTGATGGGTTCAAGTGCAGTCGGGTTAGACGAGTTCAGTGCCTTTTGCTCATCAGCATCGGTACGAGTAATAACCCAGTAATTGTTGTCGTCACGGAAGCCATAAAGAGTAACCTGCTGCTGCTTGGATCCAGTTTCGTAATTGCTCATGTGCGAGTGCAAGTATCCAGCATTCGTCGCTGCGTGGCGAATACGAATGCGCGATCCATAGTAGATATCCCGTGGAGTATGGCCCAAGCTCACACCGTCAAGCGTGTTCTGGAACTCTGGGCTCATAAATGCATTGCCGTCACCCGAGCGATGCAGCACTGCAAAATGCACTTTAAACCAAAACAGATAGACTGTTATTGGAACCACCATCAGTGCAAACATCCGTGCCATAAAGTGCTTGGTATACTGAGCTGGAGTAATGCTCAAGTCGGCCAGCTTTTCCCACAGATCCTTGATGGTCCACAAACCAATTGTCGCTACCAAAAACAAGCCGACCCACTTGCAGCTCAGTGCATTGCCCATATTGATACCGGTCAATAGCAGATATGCCCACCATTGGTTTCCAAAAGGCTTGTGCGATTGTGTAAAGAACAGCGCCCAGCTCATTACCGTGGCACCAGTAAAGAATATGAGTGCCGAGTCCAGTAGGATCAGTCGAGATTGCGTCAGCAGTGCGTTCTCCAGTGTTACCAGCAGCGCACCCAGTGCACATGCATCGGCTGCATGTCCCAGTGCCGCCAGCGTAATGTATGAAATCGGCACCATTGCTAAACCCAATAGCGCTGGCATCAGCCGCATGGCAACGTAAGGCACGCCAGCAGAGATGTAGTCCAATCCAATTTTCTTAAAGTCGAATACACCGTCATAGCCAGCAATCTTGCCAACTGCAGCAAACATCATCTTGGCCAGCGGCGGATGAACATCAAAAAAGTACGTGCCGTTGATGTACTTGCCAGCAAACTTGCCAAAATGCACCTCATCAAACACCACGTTTGCAGGGTTTGACAGCCGCCACAACCGTATGTATGCTGCAAAAACTGTAATTGCTCCTAGTGTCAGCCATTGGTTCTTGCTGATGCTGAGTCTAACTCCGCTTCTATCCGTCATGCTGTACTGGGGAACTGCACCGGTTACCAGCAGATCCTTCTTTTCATAGCTGTATCCCAAGTCAGAAGTTGGGCCCATCATTTCGTCGCCTGCAATGTCCTCAACTGCAGTTGCCGGAGTGTTGGGCGTTGAAGGAGACATGCCCGATATAACCTCATAGTCAGCTGTTGCGCCAGGCTGCTTGCGATAGCG
The DNA here is from genome assembly GCA_027578955.1 of Coemansia sp. RSA 1250. NCBI lineage: Eukaryota > Fungi > Kickxellomycota > Kickxellomycetes > Kickxellales > Kickxellaceae > Coemansia > Coemansia sp. RSA 1250. The sequence continues at coordinate 535 of JANBTS010000013.1, read as the reverse complement.
CATGTTTTCCAGATGCGCCATCTCAATCACTCTGCCTGTTGTAATTCAACTGTTCAAATCGTAAAAAAGATAAAAAAAAAAAGACAGCAAAACAAGAGAAGCGAGTCGCAGCTCAACGATCGTCTATTTTAAGAGTGCCCGCATTCTTAGGCCAATCATTCTTGGCCAACAGTTTTAAAAATGCACGTGCAAAATGAAAAGCTGGCTCCTACGACGTCAGCTTCATTGGCCACATCTGCTTTTGTACTTGGTTGGAACGTGCTTGCGCTGTTGGATGTACCAGAGTTCATAGTTTTAATAGTGGATATATTTTATTTATAAGAGTACAGTTATCACATATATTGGAGGATAACCTAGCGCAATTTAGGATGAGAGGAGAATGCAACAGGTAGGTATCATATGATACTTCGATTACAAGTGGTGATTTGCCAATGTATACTTTTTGGGCACCGTGTATGTTACAAAGAAACCTACCAAGCAATGGTTTGGTCATCAAAATCTAGCCGGCTAAGATCTAGCCCAGGCCGAGCAAACT
>JANBTS010000012.1:107979-240435 GCA_027578955.1 Coemansia sp. RSA 1250 | reverse complement strand
CACTAGTTCTGATAATTTAGAAGTTAATGCTTCTCTAACTTCACCACTCTCTAGAATCTGCACATATTTGTTGTACAGCTTGTTTCTCACCTTGTATCCTTTATATTTGCTGATCCAGTTGATGCAACTATTGCCAACTCTGTGGGCATCTTGCAGAATTTCACTAGATTCCACACCTTTCTTCAGCAGATGTTCTCTAACTATATTTCTGGTGGGAATAAACTTGCAGTCAACAGTGATGTCATAGTTCACCAGATATATGGTGGTCATCCTAAACTAGAAATCCAGAAGCTGGCTAAACAAGTACTAATAACTTGAGAAAACATGATGCAATACTATGTTTGCTAATATCCAATTAGCAAAAACCCAGCCAAAACAGACAGAAGAGGGGGTTATAGCTTTCACTTGCAGCCAGGAAATAGCCACACCCAAAACCCCCTCGGAATTCTGAAAATTTTCGGTGTAGTGCCTTGATTGTTGAAAGTAGGAGCAAAGTACATGTGTTCTGGGCGTTTTGGATAACGCCCATAGCATATCATATCCATCAAGAAGTGGCAGGCGTAAGCATCATATCCAGGAAAAAACGCATGTCGAAAGGAAAGGCAGAAAAAGAAAAGCAACAAAAAGGAGCACAGCATAAAACAAAGGGAAAAGAGAGGCTGTGATCAGCCCATGCTCATGATTAGCTCAGCAGGCTGGCCCGATCAAGGTTTCAGTAGATGCAAAAATCGAACAGTAAATAAACATCTTTCGTCCACTAGCACATCATAAACCCACATATCAACACGCATGGACACAATTCAAAGCCAATTTCGGCAAGCGGAGGACAGGGAAGCGGTATTGGCTTGTTATCACAGGCCGGCGACCCGGTTAAAGGCAAAAATAGCTGTGGCCACCGACATCGGCCCAGCAGGGTCCAGGTCGGACTACAAAGGTGTTGTTGGCGACACCACACTAAATCGTTTACCATGCGGTTAGTATAATAATATTAATTTTTATAAGAATGGCTGTATAGTGTGTCTAATTTGTTGGTAGATTATTAGCTAAAGTGGGTAGAAAAACTGCATTTCTACATAACCGCACTCAATAATTTTGAATGTACAAGACGACTAAGTAGTAGCTATCAGCATCTTTGGATTGATGGTGGGAACCATATAGTGTAATGGAAATCCCCACTATTATAGCAACCATAAATCTCCAACGATGGTGAGTAAATAAACATAATCCATTTAAAGCACAATTTGCCGTGTGCTTTAATGACGAAGCATTTTATTAAACCGCATTATTTTGCTTCTCTCATACTAAAATAATACAAAACTTCAATAGCGGTCTACTAACTTTCAATAAATAATTTATTAATTGGATAAATTTATGGCAGCTATCAACCAGCGGCAGGCGGCTCATCAATTCCAGTAATCCATCCATAGATGGTGGCTGTCCAAAAACCAAGACCTATAGCCCCGATGGCAGAATATAAGCCAATAACGCCATTAAACAGTGGGCGCGGCTCAAGCTTGGGCAGCACTCTGGTTCCTTGAGTGGTTGTATAAGTGACGCCTCGATTTCCTCTGTATAGAAGGTCCAATATGGAGTCTGATAGCATGAATATAGTGCTTAGAATGCATACAGTACCCACAAGGAAAAAGGTAGGAATTTTCTTCTTGGGAAAGACGTAGAACTGCTCGCACATGGCGGGCATGTTATGGCATAACGCCATCCAGAACACCCAAAACAAAATAGCTACATGTTTCGCAATCTGCACATTATATTCGTATTCCCCAAGCCAGGTGCACGTATAGATAGCTAGCAAGGTTGTAGCGAGCAAGGTCATAATGAGTGCTAGCCACACAAAAGTTTTGCTCATCCAGTCCCTTTCGGCATATTTTTTTTCTGGTGGTGGTGGTGGGTCGGCCATTAGTGCAAATATGTAAAATAAAAAGTTGTAATTTTACATCCTCGGCGAAGAGAAGCATAAATAGCAAAAATAAAAAGAATAAAAGCACAAAAGGGCAAAAGAATCATTTAGTGCTTTGTAAGCTGCCTTTTCTCAAACCGCCAAGCTCACAAGCTACGTAGCCTATCCAGTTTGCGCCGACGCAAAAGCACAATGACGCACATGAGGTTTATTATTAGCGGGCGAGGGCTGTATTGTGTCCGAGCTCGTCGAAGACAAGGTTTGGGCATCAGGAAAAGCATGGCGCCAGCAATTCTACATGCGACAACACACCAGATCCATTTTCTTTGTGAGAATGCTGCATACATGCATGTGCGCTGTGGCTTTAGATCGTGGAGGGGCGCGATTAGAGAACAGGAATGCCATCGGCAATGCGGCGGCAGCCAATCAATCAGTGGCAAGCGTGCAGATCGATGGGACGATTGGCCAAGTAGCGTACTGCTTAGAAGAGGCTGTGGTATGATTCACTAGTGCTGCACGCTGCTGCCGGTCTCGGCACCAGACAGATCGTAAATGACATTACCAGCGTGAACATGGCGCCAGCGCATCACGGAAGATTCCGACAGCAGGCGCATGGGCGTGCATGAAGCTGGAAAGCAGAAACAGGCGGAGTTTGTAATTTTGCACTGCGCCAATCAGCAGCCAAAAGTGAACCAGCCACGACTGGGACTAGCAAGATGTTGGGCCATGCGGCAAGAGCAATCTGCGACGGAGTATCTGGAAACCACTGCAGCCACAGCCGGCCTGTGTGTTCTGGATGTGCGATTTACAAAGGCGGAAATGTTCTGCGTTCAAAAAAAAAAAACATGCAGAAGCGCAATCCTCGGCTAAAACCGCTACCCGGCATGCCAATGGCGCCAGTATCATTTTGTTATCAGCAGCACTACACCAGCTGGCGCACTCGCCGATCACCGTTGACGGCTTTCACAATCTGAAGTCCGCTGCAGACTGCGTCCACGGCTAGATTCAGCTATCAGATTCAGAACAAAGTGCGAATTGCACAGCCATGACAGCAATTTTTTTTGGGGATTTAGAGCGCAGGCGGAGACACCATGCGCGCTTGTGTAGGAGAAAAAGGGGAGCAAATCTGCTCTTTGCAGAAAAGGCTGTGCGCCAACAAGCTGATCTGCAGCACCCAGAAAGACGCGTGGGGACGCAGCCCTGGGGTGCAGCCGCCCCCTGGCAACACCCCTCTCTACTTGCATTCGTTAACAGCGCGCATGCTCGATTGCTAGCGTCCAGAAAATAAGCATACACTCGCAATTGCCTCAGTCCCGACCAAAGCCCAATTGCGACTGGCCAAAATCCAATAAATACCGCAACGCATTCCGCCTTTTGCAAACCACAGCATCAAGCCGTTTTCTTTTCTTCTAGTCTCGCTTCGCGCTACTCTGCCTTCTTCTCCCTTCAGCCGCCTTTATCGCAGCTACAAAAATAAAACTACCGATCATGAGCGCCCGTGCCTATTTGGAATCCGTTGAGCCAAACCCCCGTGACTACCCTGAAAAAGTCATTGAGGAGGAATAATGAGCTGGCTCTTATAGACTATCTTGTTACCGCCCAGGCGGCCTGTTCGTTTTTGGGTCTGCTGGCAGAGGAGATAACCTAGTGCTGCTTGCAGTTTCTGTTAATTGGCTTTGCCTCTGTGTAAATCCGCCTTTTTTTCTTTTTGCATTTCAAAATAAATCTCTTGCTGTCGCCAACAGGGAAAAGATCGGATCGGATATAAGCAGCCTTGGCTTGCGTTGTTTAGCTCCTGCGTCCTGGCCATAGTGAATGGAAAAGCACCTGCACATTTGCACATAAACTCACTGTTCAGAGGAAAATTAACTAGAACCAGATTTTGCAGCTCATTGCCGCTGTATCAGATGACAGTGTAATCCCGATCACCTTGTTTCAGTATTCATAGCCGTGTCACTATAAGAAATAGGCAAGCACCGATGCATGCCCATTCTTTGCGCAACAATGACTATGTGTATTATCCGTATCCCCCCATCCCTTTCACTATGGAGATGCATACCAGCATTTATTTAATGCCAGGTCTCCCCCTTTGTGCTGGATTTTTACCCCTGCGGCATATGCATTGGTTGAGATGCACTTAAAGGTCAGCCTAACGCCTGGAGCCTTTCTGTCCAGAGTAGCATAGTAAACAATAGCGCTCTTTTTATTTGCGCAAACAAAATGTCCTTGCAGTCAATAAACTAGACCATTTGCCATTGGCAGAATGCTGCTATTATGCTTTGGCTATAAAACCGTGGAATTTGCAGTCTCAGCTTCACAAACAATCGTCCATTAGCACCATGATCCGCAGACAGACCATAGTCCGCACTTGTCGCATGTCGCCCTACCCAATTTACGAGCCCGATGACAACAGCGAGTTCCCATCCTCTGTTGAGCAGCTTTAAGGCCAAGCGCAGCACTCCTCTTACGCCAGCATGCGATAATATACGCAAAAACACGGACAGCGTCATTCGGGTGACTTAATTAATATCCTGCATGCTAAGCATCAGGCTTCCCGCCCACAATCAATGCCTCACGTGCATAAAGAGGTTGGGAATGGCGTACATGCCCAACGCGTTTTCTTCCACACGCGTCATTTTTTATTATGTTTTACGCAGAAGCTATTCTATCCAAAAAGGGGCCGTTGGCAAAGGTATGGCTGGCTGCTCATTTGGAGCGCAAGCTGACAAAAACCCAGCTGTTGCAAGCGAGCATTCCGAGTTCCGTCGGCGCAATTATTGGCCATGACCATGGACCACCACTGGCACTGCGGCTTTCGGGGCAGCTGCTCCTGGGAGTGGCTCGTATATACGCGCGGAAGGCACGCTACTTGCTCGAAGACTGCAGCGAAGCACTGGTTCGGATCAAAATGGCCTTTCGCCCTGGAGCAGCCGATATCACTTCGGACGCTGTGGTGGCAACGCACAACTCAATCACGCTTCCAGAAGCGCTAACGGAGTTTGATATTCTGTTGCCGTCAGCTGTTCGCGTGCCTGGAAGCAATGTAGAAGCCTTCACTTCCCGGCTTCAAGATATCACTCTTGCAGAGCAGCAGTTTGACATTTCTGCCGTTGCTCGTGATGCTGCTGCTGGTGGTGCTGGCGGAGGGCTCGATCTTTTGGGCCATGATGATGATTTCAAGCTCGATCTGGACGACGACTTTGTTCTTTCGCCAGCACCGCAGCAGCTGGTAGAACCCTCTTTTGATGGAAGCGCCCTGGAGCCCGAGGTGGCCCGTGACGCCATGCAGGGTTTAAACGACAGCATCCGGCCCGAGGACGTCTCGCTGTTTGAAAAGGATATGGGCGCTGAAGAGTCAATGTTGCGTTTGGATATGGACAACGAGCCCAACACGCAGGAGGCAGCGTTGCAGGTGGCCGAGGCCGAGGTTCTGGGAGCAGTGCCAGCAGCAGCAGCAGTAGCAGCGCGGCCAATAAAGCGGCGTCGGCTCAACTTGTCAGAGCTGGTAACCAGCACCTCTCTCTCGTCAAATGAGGTGCGTGCTCGCTTAGGCGATGCCACGGACACAGTGCGCGGGCCAACCTACTTGCCAGCAACCCGTACTGCGAAGCTTGACGAGATGAGCGCATCTGCAGTGGCCTCGCGGTTTCTGGACAGCAGCGGGCCGTTTGCCACGCTGTTTGCCCACGACGGGCTTGACCAGCAGGTCCCAACGGCGTTGGGTGATGAAGCTGAGCCTGAGTTTAGCTTCCAGATCGAGGACGAGCTGAGATTTGAAGACGAGCCTGAAGCTGAAGCACTGCAGCCCGAAATACTGTTGGCAGACAAGTCGATTGAGCAGCTGGAGAAGATGGAGGAAGAGAGCTTGGTTATGGCCGAGCAGCAGCAAACGGGGCTGCGGCTATTTGCCGAAACAGAGCAGGAGGCTACAGTCACAACCAGCCATAGCAAAAGCACCATCCGGGCCATCCATATCCTCAACGAGGCCGCAGAGTCTGCCGGCGTGCCTGCTTCAGATACCGCGACAGCCAGCAATGCCACAAACACCCTGTCCTATATGGACGTTGTCAAGGAAGCGCGGCGCGACGACGCAGTGAAGCTGTTTTTCGAGCTACTTGTGCTCAAGACCAAGGACATTATCGATGTTGCACAGCCAGCTCCATACGAGGACATGATGATTGTTCCTCGCACAAAACTCAAGGCAGTGGCCGCCAGCGAAAGCATTTAGAGGCCTTTTTAAGTATGTTTAGCAATTCTCGAATTATACCGCATTTGTTTAAATTTGCAGTACCACAGCAGCGACAAGCGCACCAGGCGCTGGGCAAATCCATCCTATATGACCAGAGCCACGCCGCTGGATACACCAAGCGTAAAGCGAATAAGGGCCAGGACCCTGCGCCAGCAAAATCAGTAAAGAACGCCAGCGATACAGCACAGGTCAGGACCACCACGCTGACAGCCAAGGCGCAGCACAAAAAGGAGCAGTGGCATCAGAGCGAGGCAGGCCAAGCACGGCTGCGCGATCGGCTAAACGACCCGTCGCTGGCTGGCTGGCAGCGGCGCAAGATCGAGCTGAAGCTGAAGCTGGGAAGCCAGCCGTGGCAGCCTGAAAAAAAGATTGCTGTTTCCAGCATGGAGAAAATCCGCCTGCTTAATTCAGAGTTCCCCAAGGAGTGGACGCTGCAGCGGCTTTCAGAGCAGTTCAAGATCTCCCAAGAGTCGGTGCGACGCATTCTAAAGTCCAAATTCCAGCCTTCGAAGCACCGCATCGAGAAGCGGGAGCGCCGTCGACAGCAGCAGTTTGAGGAGCAATCAGGGAAGGCCTAAGCACATGCCACTGCATTTTCTAGCCCATGTGAAATCTGCAAGCATGTGATTAGTTCTGCATGGCTGGGAGATATAAAGCGCCGCTTGATAGCGCCCATTTCTCTTCTTCATTTTTGACTTTTATACATAATAATGCCAGTTTCAGGGTTTGCTTCCAGCGCCATTATTGACCAGCTTACGGGCGTGCTCACTGCGCTGTCGGCCGAGGACCGCAAGAAGGAGATCAACAAGGTAAGCTAGCCAGCTCACACAAACAGCCTCTGTATTTTGTCTAATGGTTCGGGCTGTAGACCAAGGCCGTATATGCGTTTGAGGTAGCCAACAGCAGCGGAAAGAAGCACTTTTTTGTGGTCGACCTAAAGCAAGAAGGAAAGGTCACCGATGGAGCTACCGAAGCCGAGGCTGCCAAGGGCCAACCAAAGCCCGATATCAGCATTGCCATTAATGACGAGACGTTCATCAAGATCTCCGAGGGAAAAACAACAGCGGCTGGCGAGTTTATGAGTGGCAAGGTGAAGATAAAGGGCAACATGATGCTGGGAATGAAACTGGAGCCTCTGCTCAAGCGCTTCAAGAAGCTTGCACAGGAGCTGCCAGCAGCTTCGGATTCGCAAAAGCCGGCAGCAGCCAGCTCTTCTCAAGATATTGCTGTTGCAGGCTATGAGGGCAGCCTGGTCATTGCACAGATTGCTCAGGCACTGGGCGCCGATGCTGCCAAGCGCCAGTCGATCCTCAAGAGCACCAATGCCATTTTCCAGATCGATCTAAATGGCCCGCAAGGCATAAAGTCGTGGGTGCTGAATCTCAAGCCTGGGGCGGATGCCGGCAGCATTGTGCTTCCTGGGACCGCGGCACAGAACAAAAAGACAGCTGGCGTGGTGCTGATTCTCAAAGACTCCGACTTTGTTGATCTGGCTTCAGGCAAGCTTACGGGTCAAAGCGCCTTTATGGGCGGCAAGCTCAAGTCCAAAGGAAACATTATGCTTGCTCTCAAGCTCGAGTCGGTGCTAAAGGCTGCAAAGGGCGCAGTTGCCAAGCTGTAATATTTTTTGCGCACGTCTTACCGTGTTTAAGACAACATCTATCTTTGCTGAATACCAATTTACATTTGTTAAGACGACTCTTTGAACTAGAAAACTACCCCATTGGCTTGGCAGTGTTCTTTTGCTATAAAAAATAAAAAGCTGACTTGACACGCCTTTTAAATTATCGTTTCGGCATGACTTGGCAAGATGTCCAAAGCTCACGGGGCCATTGACTTCTTCGCTAAAAGAAAACGTGAGCTTTCAAATGCTGCGGTCAGCAGGAGCATTTTCAAAGAACAGATGTGTTCTTCAAGAGCAAGCCAAGACTTGTGCGTCTCATAAAAGGAGCACCATGGGGATTTTGCTTGAACAATTATCACATTATCTGTATTATTCTGCATTAGCATATTTTCTACCTGCATAAGACATAGAATGAATAACTGGGTTGTAACCAAAATTCATCCATCAGATGAGCCTCAGCCCCCGGTCCCGCATTGTCATTATCACGGCCACCACCATCATTGCGGCTGCGGGTGCAATCCTCCCCCGCCCAGTAACGAGCCCAGCATTCCATCAATGCTTAGCGATGCGCTGGACAGGGTCAAAGGGATACCTGGAACTCACACATTTGAATTTACACGCACTGTGGAGCCCGAGAAGAAGGACCCGTGGGTCGAGTACTACGAAAAGCTGAACGAGTACTACAAAAAGTACCCGCATATGGCTCCTCCCCATTATCACCCGCCGCCACCACCAAAGCACCACTGCTGCCACCACGGCCACCACTAATTCGGTATAGGTTTTTTCCACCATAATAAGAACACCTTGATTTCAATCTCCGAGCCAGCTCAAAGTATGCACGATGCAGCAGTTGGGTACATGGATCGACAAGTGCGCTCAGACATAAGCATTTCGCACGAGTCACAGGCAATGGATGTGCGCTCAGACATATGCCTGGCATTATGAAATAGCGCAACAGCGCCCCGCTGCACAGCGCATGGCCGCGCGCTGTTGTGGCCGCAAGGCAGCAATAGTCCGTCTGTGCGTATATACACGCTGCCCCTTACTCTCTAAACACTATGCAGACAATGGGTGGAGAAACAGAGTACCTCCTAAAAAGGCGGGGCTTAGAGCTCAGCCCCTGTGCCGGCCGGTATAGTGCGCAATGGAAGCAGGCCGGCGGAGAAAAGGGGGCTTGTATTCTTTGAGCGACAATGGTCTTGCAGTTTGCAGAAAAGCGTTTTTTTGCGCGCATCTGGAAGAGTGTGTTGTTGAAAAAGAGTGTCTGCGTGTCACAGCAAAAAATTCACAAGTATCGGCAAAGATCCCATGCGCTTGCTCATCATGCTGTGACATAAAATTCACTTGTGGGATGGCTACTGCTGGGCATGCACACATGCATGTAACAGCAAATAGATATTTGTGCCCACAAGGCAACCACGGGCCCAATGCCGTTTCCTGACAACCCGAGCAGCCGAATGCTATAAATTGGCGGCTTGTTCTGTGCAGCAAAAGAACAACCGCACTTGCCTACTTTTCTTCTTCTTTTTGCTGTAACGTCTGAAACTCCAGAACTTGTGTCTGCACGCTGATACCCACCAGTCCAGCCATACCCACCTGCTCATTCCCGCTAGCCGGAGCCACCACATATCTCTCAAGTATCTTTTAGGTAAGCATCTCTGGGATATACTGCCTAATTTCTTCTGTCTGACCGCAGTGGTCATGCAATGCATTCGGCTGAGCTAGCCGTCACATGCCGTGGCCGTGGTTTAATTTGGGGGGAGGGGAGAGCTGTCCTTTTTAGGCCCGCTTTCCCATCTTTTCCTTTCCCAAATCTGTTTCCTTTGTGCAAATGCCTCTGCCAAGCCGGCCAAGTTTGACTCCCTTAATGCGCCGCAGCACCGCCACAATGGGCGCGAGAACTGGCTAGCCTTTGAAACAAGGGGCGTCATCTGCACAATGCGGCTTGGGCTACAATGGTCCCATCTTTATGCATATATGCTAAATGTTTTTTCTTTCTTTCTTGGCAACATGTGCTAGGACTTAAATAGGATTGCTGCAGGACTGCGAGATCGGTATACACTCTCTGCACCTAAACCCCATATAATGACTTACTGCTTGAAAAAGACCCCGTACTTTGAGGATGCCAATGGCGTCCCAATACCCACATACACGTGCGACGGCGACGAGTGGGTGAACCTGCCCATCAACCTCTCCAACAAGAACCAAACGTTTGTATTTTCAAAATGCGCCATCGAGAAGAAGGCTGCTCAATGCAAATGCGACACATGCAAGAAGGCCGAGACCGCCAAGAAACAGGCTGACCAATGCCCGTGCAGCGTCTGCGCCAAAGCCGCCGAGGATGCCAAGAAGGCTGCGGAAAAGTGCCCTTGCGAGGCATGCGTCAAGGCTGCCAAAGAAGCTGAGAAAAAATGCGAATGCGACACATGCAAGGAGGCAATGCTCAAGTGCCCCTGCGATACGTGCAAAAAGGCACAGCCAGATCCATGCCCGCTGTGCAAGGCCGCAGCGGAGGCCAAAAAGCAGGCAGAACAGTGCCCATGCCAGGTGTGCAAAAAGGCAGCCGAGGACGCCAAGAAGAAGGCCGAGACATGTCCCTGCGACGCGTGCAAGAAGGCAGCCGAGAAGAAGTGCCCGTGCGATGCCTGCCAAAAGGCAGCCGAGAAGAAATGCGGCTGTGACACCTGCAAAAAGGCAGCCGAGAAGAAGTGTGGCTGTGACACCTGCAAAAAGGCAGCCGAGAAGAAGTGCGGGTGCGACGATTGCAAGAAGGCAGAGGCCAAGTGCCCATGCGACGCCTGCAAAAAGGCTGTCACGCCGCCACTACCGCTGCCGCCCGCGCCAGTGATGGCCGTTGCGTGCAATCCGTCGCCGTTTGCATCAGCATGGAGCCCCTTCAACAACTACCGGCGAGACGTGCCCTGCTACAGCGGCAGCTTCTTCACCAACTTTGCAAACATCCTGTAGTGCTTTGTGCGCAGCCCCTAAGTTATTGTTTTTCTGTGCTGGCCGCAGCCGGCAAGCTGCATTTTTTAATATGTATTTTTTACCAATTTGGATGAGACGTTGTCAGTTTTGCAGTGCATTACCCATTATCCTCCAGTTGCTGCGGCCTTAATTTTTGGTTATTCTTAGATGAGATTTTTTTGCTCATGGCGGTGTTCCAGTTCAACAAGCACATAGATGAGCATGGTAATCAGGGCCCTGGCACTGTGCCACTTCCCATCGTCAGCTAGAAATGGCAGTCGCGAAAAGGGGGCACGGCAATCGCTGCACGCAACCGAGCTGCTCTTTATTATGTCAACTCAAAAACCATGTCCGTTTTCAGGCCTTTTGCGGCTACGCGTGCCTATTGGGTATCCCGGCTGGTGTCTGCAAGCAACAATGCCGCTTTGTAAACTTGTCATTCTGCCAGGCCTGGTGCCTATATAAAGAGCGCTGTTTTTTTCTCTAAAATTGTTTTCATTCTCTCTCCCATCCTTCTCACCATGAGCCAGTTCTACTTTGACTTTTCCAAGATTAACAACCCGTTCGACGTCACTAACGGGAAGGACACCGTAACCATTCGCAGCACAAAGCACGTCGTCGAGGTCTGCGTCTGCGACAACTGCAAGGCCATCATGGCCCAGCGGAAGGCCGAAGAGGCGAAAAAGAAGGAAACTTGGACGTACAAGTACACATACACGCCCCCAGCACCAGCTCCGCCCAAGGCGCCATGCTGCTGCTGCCACCATCACTAAGAAGGCTAAATTGGACCTCCCCCATCTTTCTTTGTAGTTTGTTTCTTTTTCATTGTTTTCTACATCTCATTATTTCCCTCAATTGCCGCAGCTGGTTGAGCAGGGCACAGATGATTCTTTACCCATGCACACATGGTGCGCTCAGCAGTCGATTAGCAATGGTGCACCTGCTTTTGTCCACTGCTGCACGCACTGCAACATCTGACCGTAACATACCCCCACTTTGTAGCCTTATACGTGAGCTTTGTATTGTCACTTGCAAAAATTAGAGCGAGCAATTACTGGCGGTTGATCAGGTTGGGAATACAAATCAGAATTAGGTATAGTGCAGCATAGCGTGTAGTGCGTCCTCTGCTATAAATTCCCCTGCCGCTTGCCGCAGCCAGCACTTGCTCTCTTCACTTTTATTATATTTCAACAAGCAATATGGCGATTTGGAGACAAGGTGGTTTTTTCCAGGACCTTGCTGAGAGAGAGCAGCACCTCCAGTGGTATCCAAAGGCATTTGTTCCTGTCACCAAGGTTGGCGACGAAAACGTTATTTCAATTACGTGCTGCACCTGCGGCGACTGTGTTTGTTGTGCAATGAAGGCTAAAAAGGAGGAGCCCAAAAAGGAAGCGCCCAAGGAGGAGCCCAAGAAAGAATGCACTTGCGGCAAAGGCTGCAACCACCACCACCACCATCATCATTGCCATTGCTGCTGCTGCTAAGGCTGCACACGGCACACCGTAGCTTTATTCACAGATATACAACATGTATTAAACCGAGCAATGCAATTATTAAACCGAGCGGCAAATCCGAGCTCACCACTTCGCTAGTCGGTATCTTGTTGCGACTGCTAAATAAATAACTATTAAATCACATGCACACTTTACGGTTCACGGTTCAACTTACCATCTGAGATAGCAAAGCATCAAAGTCCAGTTCTCCAGCATTCGCAGATGTCGGCAGCGATCCGGCTTCATCGTCCCATGACGGGCCAAGGTACACTCCCTACACAGCCATGTTGAGCAAAGTCCAAAGTAAGCCAGCTGAAGTGCTTACCTTCCGCTTCTTCCCAAACAGCTTGCCGGCTTTTTTCTGAGTAGCTGTATTGGGCTTTGCATTGACCTCGAGATCATTATGAGCCGCAGGCATGCGCTTTGATAGAGCTAGCGGCGGGAATGTTCCATCACGTGCCTGGTTCCAAGAGAACCGCTTAAATCGCACTGATCGCTTTGTGGTTACAGGGAGTTCAATAGCCGACATACCGTTTGTGACCAATGCAAAGTTTTCACCAAGTGGGCTTAAATAATGCCTCTTCAATGATGGATATTGTGGGTGAAAAAATTTTCCTTTTCTCTTTTTTTTTTTGCTATGCCTAAAATTACCACCCAGCAGCTTCGAAAACGCACACAGGCCTCGGCGGCCACGGCGTCTATCAAGCCGCAGACCATAGGAGCACCATACCAAAAGCAGAGCCCCAAAACAAAGGGCACCGGCAGCAGTGATGGAAGTCGGCACTTTGGTCCCATGTTCAACAAGGAGCTCGGGCAGCACATTCTGATCAACCCGCTGGTATCTCAGGGAATTGTCGACAAAGCCAACTTGAAGCAGACTGACACTGTGCTCGAGGTGGGCCCCGGAACCGGAAACTTGACAGTAAAGATCCTGGAACAGGCCAAAAAGGTTGTTGCTTGCGAAGCCGATGCTCGGCTGGCGGCAGAATTGACCAAGCGCGTGCAAGGCGGGCCGTTTCAGCACAAGCTTGAGATCCTCCATGGCGATGTCATGAAGCGCGATCTGCCATATTTTGACGTATGCATCTCCAACACGCCGTATCAGATCTCGTCGCCTTTGACATTCAAGCTGATCTTCCACCGGCCGCTATTCCGCTGTGCGGTTCTGATGTTTCAGCGGGAATTCGCGCTGCGCTTAATTGCTCGGCCCGGAGACTCGCTTTACGGGCGACTGGCAGTAAACTGCCAGTTGTATTCCAAGGTAACACATGTGATGAAGGTGGGCAAAAACAACTTCAAGCCGCCGCCCAATGTAGAAAGCAGCGTTGTCAAGATTGAGCCGCTGAACCCCCCTCCGCCTGTGGACTTTGAAGAATGGGATGGGCTGGTGCGCATTGCCTTTTCTCGCAAGCACAAAACGCTGGCGGCCAACTTTAAAAACACTGCAATTTTGCAGATGCTGGATGAAAACTACCGGACGTTCTGTGCGTCCAACGACTTGATGGTTGAGGACGGGTTCCAGATCAAGGACAAGGTATTAAGCATTTTGGATCAGCTGGGGTACAGCGACTCCCGCGCATCCAAAATGGACATTCACGATTTTCTAAAGCTACTGTCTGCTTTCCATGACGCCAATATCCACTTTTGTTGAGTTTTATAAATTTGCATCATGGTCAATCTTTCCCTGTACACAGTGCGAGCAATTGTAATGCTCGACAGCGAGGGCAACCGGCTGCTGGCAAAGTACTACTCTCGCGAGCAAGGCACGCCCATGAGCTGCAAAACGACAAAGGAGCAGAAGAAGTTTGAAAGCGACCTGTTTTCGAAAACACGCAAATCGACCAGCGAAATCATCCTTTACGAAGGCCAGACGGTGGTGTTCAAATACGTAAACGACGTCTACTTTTACCTGGTTGGAAACCCCGAGGAGAACGAACTGCTGCTGAGCTCTGTGCTGAATGGCCTGGTAGAGGCTATATCGCTGTTGCTAAAGTAAGTGTACTGTGCAAAAACCTGAAACTCGTGCTAATTGGCCTTTGGTAGACACAATCTCGACAAACGCAGCCTTCTGGACAACCTCGACATGGTGGTGATTGCGCTGGACGAAGCTATTGATGACGGCATTGCCCTGGAAACCGACCCCAACGTCATTGCTGCCAACGTCTCCAAGCGCGGAATGGATACCATCGACGTTTCGCTTGGGGATATCAACGAGCAGTCAATCATGGACGCGTACAAGCATGTTAAAGACCGGATTAACTTGGCGCTGCTTCGGTAAATAAATTCTTCTTTTTTCCATTATGGCTTCGGTCGGCCGCAATTCGACTGCTTGCACGCAGTGCCAGCAAATAACCAAGGCTGCTGCCAACAACTCTAACGACACACGGGCGCTCTGCACCCACTTGCAAGCACATTCATGGAATATTGGCAACGATAGCAGCTGGGAGGTAAGCTACTTGTTTTCGACCAGCAAATGGAAGCACCACTAATGCCAGGTTGTAGCTGTTTGTTACGTTTGTACAACAAACCACCTTTACGCCAGACGGGCAGAGTACGTGTTTGCCTTCGCAGGTGTCTATTATAGCTGCTAGCATTCTTGAGGCCTCAGTTGACTTTTGGCGCCAAACGCCGCAGACCCAGCCTGGTGCTGATGCATTACGCAGTGTCCGCCTGCTAGCAGTGCTACAGTTTGTCATTTGGCTCGGCAGAAACCGCGCAAACAGTCTCGTACTGGCACATCACGACGCAGGCTTGCAAATAAGCAAGCTGCTGAATGCGTTCCATTCTTCTTGTATTAGCAAGCGCAATCAGCAGCGCGCTTTGCCCTCACAGTCAGACATACGAAGCTATCAATGGCGCAGCTCTCCCTCACATGCAGCTGCTGTGGCATCATTGGCGTGGTCGAAACGAGCACCGGCAACTGTTGATGCCGATGACATTGCATATGGGATATTCTGTCACACAGCTATTTTGTGCGAACAGCTTTACGATTCGGATCGGGCATGTGCCAGGTTTTTGCAAAATGGCATAGCCGTAGCTCCAGCCAATTCTACAGCCGATAAAAACCTGCAAACCAGTGCAACAGCCATTTTATCCCAGTGCATGGGTGTGCTACAAAAGCTTGATCTGACAAAGCTACAGACACAGTTTAGTCCGATACTCGTGGCACTATGCCACGCAATTGGCAGTGTCGTGATCTCAATAGATGCGCAGCAGCTCGGTAAACTTGCCATTTCAGAGCAGCTGGCCGATATCCTTAATCAGCTCGACCCTGAAGACGCATATGTGGTGTGGAGGCTGCTAGAATTAATCCGACTGTGTTCGCTGCCCTGGGAACCCAAAGTACAGGCAGCGGTTGATCGATTGTGGCAGACAGAATCTGTGCGCCCAGCAGAGCACTTGCAAGATTATATGGAATTTAGCATAGGCGCCGTCTCTTCTTTGGCAAATTGCCTTCTTTTTTCAGCTGTGCCCGATGTCGACCAACAATACGCAGCCTTATGTCACAGCCGAATTCCAGCTGAGCCATCCACGTTAAACAGCTGCCTGGAACAAGTAGATGACTCCTTTTCCGAAACACGCTTGCGACGATACTTTGATGTCGTGTTGACCCAAATTGACCACAGTTCACGCATACCGATAGCAGCCGATCTAGCCGTGAAAGTGCTTGAGCCAATTCATCGTGCGTTTTTAAACTATCCGATCAGCGACCAGTGCAGTGCAGGAAATGGGCAGTTCTGGTTTGAATATGCTCGGTTGCTGTGGCGACTATGGTCCCTTGATTCTGCAATAAAGCAAGCAATCTTTGGTGGGATCAGTGTCGAAATATGGGATCGATTGCTGTCGCTGCTGAATTCATCGGTAGAATCCAGTAGAACCACACCAGCATCAAAGTTGGTCCAGCAAGTGGCAGTGGTAGCAGGATGGCTAGTGGCAAATGTGACGTTGTCTCCTCCAGTATACAAACTGATTTTCAGTAGGTTGGCCGAGGGCTTGTTGGTAGACGACAGGATGGATATAGCGTGTGCTGCGGCACAGGGGCTAGCAGTTATCAGCAAAGCCAATGCCCAGTGGTTTCGACAGCTGTTGCATGAAACACAAAGCGCTTGTTTTTTACTAGCCACAGTATGGAGGCGCAGATCGAGGGACGCTTTGAACTGCAGCAGTGATAGCCTATCGGTAGTAAGCCTGCCAGAGGAGAGCATATCTGATTTGCGATGGGATACTCAGCTACTAAGCATTGCCATGTATATGCTGCGTACTGCGATCTCTACAGAAGATACTATTATACAGCAGATGGCTAATATGGACCATATTCCTGGCAGCAAGCTGACCTGCATGCATGTATTGCACGAGCTAGCAGCAGATACAAGCTCTTCGGTTTCAGATTTGGCTATAGATATTGCTACTAAGACGCTTTGCTGGCTCTTGAGCTGTACGGATACCTGCGCAACCGCAGAACCGGATACTGCTCTTTTATGGTCGCAATGCGTTACAAAATGGATTAATGACGCGCCTAGTACACGCTGCGCTTACTTCTTAAAACGCTATCGAGAGTGTCTGGTAGATGCTGCTTTGATTGCAGGCGCTGAAAAGGTTCATACGCTGATAATTGAAAGCGGGGCTATAGAAAGCTTGCTGGAGCTGACGCAGGAGATAACATCGCTCGATTTGTATTTTGACAAGGGGTTCGAGCTGCCAGGCGACAACGGCAATGCTGCTGATAGTGTACAGCCAGGGACATTAATTGGCGAGATGCTCAAGCTATTGGCACTATTGATCCACGGCAGCCCCTGCTTCACATCACGGTTTTCTGATGCGAACGGATATGGCAAAGTTCATGCGGCTATTGTCAAACACTCAGCAGGTGCAGGTGCGGCAGATATGACTCAAGGTGTTTTGGCCCTACTTTCGGGTTCCATTGATCCCAACAATTGTTGCTTTTGGAAGTCGCTAACTATAGATCGTAACTGGCTGCGAACATTAACTGCGCTGTATTCAAGCTTACCAATACCAGAGTGTACAACGGTGCTACGATTTATTGTACATTGGTGCGAAGACTGTCATCAAGCGCGCTGGTGGTGGTCACAAAGTGCCATTGTCAGACAAAGCATTGAAAGACTTTATCGGGGTGGCCATAGTTGTGCTACCGAGTATATCCACTATTTAGGCCGCTTAGTGACAACGGTTATGAGCATGTCGACTTGTGCTGGCGATGTAAAACTGCTGCTGCGCACACTGGTATCCGGCTTGGGAGAGCAAACGGCAGAAGCGGCCAAATGCACGCTTATGATGCGGCAAGCATTATCGCAGGCACTCTTTCGTTGCGCTCAAAAGGAATCAGGGGGCAGCTACTTTGTCATGAACCATGCAACTTTACATGCACCATACTTCCGACATATTCCCGAGCATGGCTTTACGTTTTCCCTATGGCTTTGGCCAGAGCTATTGTCTTCCGAGCAGCAGCAGTTGCCAGTTGAGCAGCGTGGGTTATCATTGGCAGCCATTTGGGAGGTTCAGCAGTCAGCAGCAGTCTCGTCGCGCTTGCCCAAAGATAGAGGCATAGTATTGAACTTGAAGACTACTGGCGATGATGAAATTAGCATTGGATACAACTACTCGACCGAGTGTATCGAGCTGCACATTAAAGCTGATGGGTCGTCGATTTCTTGTTCAGATAAACTGGTAGGTGCTAACTGCTGGCATTCGCTAATGCTGTGCTATGCACCATCAAAGCGTGGGTGGTCGCCATTTGGGTCATCTAATGTACAGCTGTATATTGATGGCGCTCAGGCTTACAAGGGAACCATTCCATATATTGACTGTACAACGTATCGCACATGTACACTTGGTAAAATTCATGGCCGTTTAGCAAGCATACGTATGTTTGATGGGTTGTTGCGCGGTGGCGAGATAGAATTGTTGCATCACTTAGGTCCAAGACACACTTCACAACTACGCAAGCAGCAACTGTTAGACCCAAGTGTGCGTTGGTCAACACTAATGCAGCTGCCTAATGCGCCATTACCAACATCGCTATCTCCTAGCGTTATAAAGGACATTTCGGAGCTATTCAGCAATGGCACCTTAAGTAGCCGGTTGCTCTTGAGTCTCGATGCTAATGCAACCACTGAGACTAGCTGCCTTGATCTAAGCCCAATAGGCATTTGCCAAACAATCGTTAGAGAGAACATGCGCTTTGATGAGCAGATGCCATCCAGCTCCGTTACAAGCGAAGGAAGCAATAGAGCTCGGGTGGCAGAAGCAGCTCAGCCGTGGCAAATACATGGTGACTTGTTGGCCATCAATTCGGCAACAATTCACCAGCTGCTCCCTTGTGTGGGCGGAGTTGAAACCATGTTTCTGTTTTTGCTTCACCTGGACTGGATTTACCCAGGTGCTGTCGACCAATGTGACAAGCCGCTGGAGCTGTTTTTCTACTTTTTACGTGATCTGCTTCGAGGTAATCCGCAGCTGCTGGCCAACATCAAAGCGCAAGTCGTATGGATTTCGCGAGTAATTCAATGCTTGCCTGATCTGCCAAGCCAGCTGACTATGGATGTTTTGCGAGCAATACAGAGCTTTCAAACCGCGCTGGACATTCAAGGCGGGCATTTGCCTTCAATTCACACCGAAACATCGTTGCTTTGGAGCCAAGTGCAGCGTGAGCTGGTACTAAACTTTGGCATATGGCGGCAAGCATCCATAGAGTGTCAACTGCAATACTTGAAGGAGGTACAGCGGCTTCTTTGTGACGGACAGACAAAGCAGGGGAAGCGGAACAACGCAGCTGCAGGCATAAGCAAGCAGGAAGGCAAAGTTCGCTGGGTCTTGCGCGCGCTGTTTGATTTTTATCCCTACGACACCTCGCAGCATTACAGAACTCGATCGCTTTCGGCACGGCCAAATACGCCGAGTAGCACTGCAGGTACCCCATTCAGCGGATGCGAGACGTTGGTATTGCCAACCGACAAGACTACTGGAAGGTATATGCTGACGCATGCACAAACCAAGCAGCTGCGCTCGATTTTGCTATGCACACTAGAGATGTTTTTAACAGCTGTCGAAGACCGCGTTGAGGCATTTGACATTAACCATCTGGTACACCATTTGCTCTATGCCTGCAACCGGGACACAGAGCATACAAGTGAGCTGTTGCAAATGCTGTTTCGCTGCCTTGCCGATGGATCGATCAATGCTGGCAACCTGGCTTCCAAACTGCTTGGAGCAGGCGGCTTGGACGTACTTGCTCACATCATTGAATGCGATGACGATGCCATGGCTGCTGAGGCGCTAAATATTGTGGTGCTTTTGCTGACCATGTCCGATGCCACTCACAAACAGGAAAGCGCAGCTAGCCGGATCACCAATAGTCTGCGTGGCAGAGTGCCTGTGGTTGTAGATGAAGAGCAAGTGCTGAAGCTGCTAGCGCTAGTACGCACCAAGCGATCTTTGACACCAGCGCTATATCAGTCGCTTTTGGTACTGGCACTAAGAGACCATGCGGCATTGCTTGCAAGCGTTAATATTGAAACCAAGCATATGTCGCCGTATGTTGCGGTGGATATGCCCGCATCGTATGCGACTACACTTCCAGCTCGTTTGATACAAGACGTTGCCACTTGGCTAGTTGTACTGGAGCTGGCAAATGCACCCGAAACCGATCCTACAGTACGTGTAGTGGTAATGCGTGATTTCCACTTGCTGCTGAAGGATGAGCCAGCAAATTTTGAGCGCCTGGCTACGGTGAAATCGTCGCTGCTGCATCTGCTGGTGACAGTGGTGGTGTTGGGCGGCTTTATTGCCGATAAGGTTGACGACTCATCGCATCAGCTTCCTGACGCATATGCCAAGGCAATGGGGCATTTGGAGCTAGTTCCACATACAACGCTAGACACCCACATGCAGAACTTGGCAGTTGGGCACATCCGAGCGCGCAAAGCATGGGTGCAGCGGCGAATGGATCAACTCACTCTCGACAGTACTGATATCCTTCTAGTACAGGCTCAGACTGAACTTATGGCGCGGACTCTGGAATGGTCACAGGCTGCACAACATCTTATCGAGATACTTGCTGTACAGCCAGACTATGCTGATCAGATCAATCGAGCTATAGTTGCGCTGTGGGCACTAACTCCCACTGGGTCGCTGCCACTAGCAGTACAGCTGCTGTCGCAGATCATTTCTCGAGCAACCTTGCAGTTAAACGAGTCTACAAGGCATTCGAGGGAATGGTTGCAAAATGTGTGCTTGCTTTCGCAACATGTGCTGGACATGCTCTTCAACTACCGGCAATTTCAAGAGTATGTGGCATACCACCACGAGCAGCTAAAGCTGCTTTCAACCATTGCAGGTCAGGGTGAAGTACGGGCAGCTGAAGACGTGTATCATAGCCAGCACAGCCCTTGGGATGACATCCCGCAGCTGGCGCGCGACTTGTCTGAGTTTATGCTGCTGTTAAACACGCGTGGTGCTCCAATGTGCTTGCGGATATTGCGGCTGACAGTATCTGGGATCAGAAGCATGCATATTCGGCGAGTTGAAGAGAGCTTGCATTATTTACTTCGGCTACTCGAGCAGCACTCACTTCAAAGTCCCATGTTTTGCTGCTCGGGAAATTGTGGGATTGCCGAGCAGCCGCTGGCTGTGCTGGGATATGTGCATGAAGCCTTTATGTTTGCACGCGAGCAAAACTCCTCAGTTGCAGACAGATGGAGCCACCAGTATATGGATATCTTCCAGAAGCTGCGCATGTACGCTCAGCTGGATCAGCCGTCGGATTGGAAGCAGTTTATTCAATCTGCAGAGTGGCAAGATTTTTATCGCATGCAACTTATGCCTGCAATGCGGAATGCGGAGGAGGAAGAGATGCGCCAGGCCACAAAGAGCAGGTTTTCAGGTATGCTGCATGACTTGCTGGTACATACCCAGAAATACGACGCCAAGCAGGTGCGCGAAGCGCGCAATGCCCAGACAGCGGTAGCTAGTAGCACACTATCCATGGGAGTCGAAGAGAGCTTAAAGATCAGCGACTCTGATGGGCGCTGGTTGCAACCCTGGCGGCAACGAATGCAGGCATTGGCAGGACCGCGTGGACCGTTGCAGCCATTTACAAAGGCCGGTAGTAGTCAGCAGCGATGGATCCTTGACATGGCAGAAAACAGCCAGCGTATGCGACGACGCTTGATCAAAAACGTCAACTACGAAGACCATCGGGTTGCTGCCAGTAGACGCGACCGGACAGGCCAGTGCCAAGCAGAGCCCACTAATAGTGACTGTTTTCCAAGTGTGCCCAGTGCCGATCTGTCTGAAGAGTACGAGATTATTGATTTCAGCGCGTTATCCGAAGCTGCTTCAGGGCCAGATACGGCCAACTTCAGCACTTTTGGCGAGCGCATTGCGTTGCTGGGCTGCGTGTATGGGCGGATTGAACTTGCACACTCGTATTTGCGATTTATAGTCGAGAGAGATAGTAATGGACGGGCCAAGCAGCTGTCACGCTCGACAGCCACCGACACTCACAGCAGCAATGACAAACATCCTCGAGCCGTCTATGCCGAACTAAGTCGTGATTACTGTTGGCAGCTGTCAGATATCCACCAAGTCCATTTCAGGCGCTATATGATGCGAAGCTCGGCGCTAGAGATATTTTTCCGCGACCGCACATCAGTTTTGCTCAACTTTGCTACCAAAAAGACATTGATGCAGCTGGTGTGGAAGCTTACATCGCTGCCAGCTGTCAATTGTCAGCTGGCACTTTCAGATATCCGGCCACCGCCTGTATTGTTGCGGCGGCTGAAGCTGACCGAGCACTGGCAACGCGGCGAGTTGAGCAATTTTGACTATCTGATGGGATTGAATACGGTAGCTGGCCGCTCATACAACGACTTGTCGCAATATCCAGTATTCCCATGGGTCATTCGAGACTATACCAGCAAATGGCTGGATCTCACCAACTCCAAGACGTTTCGAGATTTATCTCGGCCTATGGGCGCACTGAACGAGAAGCGCTTAAAGCATTTTATTGAACGGTACGAGTCCTTTGAAGATCCCTCTGGGCGTATCAAAAAGTTCCATTACGGCACACACTACTCGTCAGCAGCATCGGTGGCGTACTATTTAGTCAGGATGGAGCCGTTTGCCTCGGTGCACGTGTCGCTTCAAAGCGGCAAGTTTGACCATGCGGATCGTCAGTTCCATTCTATTGCGGATACGTGGAATTCATGTGTAACCAGCTCAGGCGATGTCAAGGAGCTGATTCCCGAGTTTTACTATTTGCCCGAGTTTCTGGTCAACCACAACAGCTTGAGTTTGGGACAGAAGCAAGATGGCACTTGTTTGGGCGATGTACAGCTACCGCCATGGGCAGATACGCCCGAAGAGTTTATCCGCATCAATCGGCAAGCCCTAGAGTCGGAGTACGTGTCAGCAAACTTGCACAAGTGGGTTGATCTGATCTTTGGCTATAAGCAGCGCGGTGTCGAGGCTGTAAAGGCATACAATGTCTTTTACTATCTGACGTATGAAGGAGCAGTGAACATTGATGCTGTTCAGGATCCAGTAGAACGGGCAAGCATTGAGAGCCAGATCAACTACTTTGGACAGACGCCAACGCAGCTGTTTGCAACACCCCATCCACCACGACAAGTGCGTATGACCAGCTCGCCATATTCGCCCTTAGTGTCGCCTTCAGGAAAAGTGCAGCAGTTTGTACTGCAAGCTTCCCATCGTGACATTGCCTTTGTAAGCAGCAGTAAGGGCGTATCTTCAACAGCTCCTTTGGTTCCCTGGTCCAGTACAGCTAATAGACACAGCAGTGTGGCTGAATCTAACAGTGGGACCGTGGTGCTTGTTGATTCCTGTGGACGCTTGTCAATATATGACATGAAGGTGCTGGCTGGCGATACGGGGCGGCTGCAGCTGGTGATGGATCCAAAAGTAGAAGGATACTATGTTTCAGCAGCCGCCAGTCCACCTAGTTATAGGCAACAGCTGGTGCGTGCTAGTGGCAGACCGACATCGTATGCTGTTGCTTCTAATGCATCCGATATGGTAGTATCATGCGCTCATTTGGATAAGGCAATTCGATTTATTAGTTTGCAGCAAGCACCTTCGTCGAGCCTATCTTCGAACATGACCAATGCCTATGCAAGTGCGGTGGTGAGCTCCATGGCTACCAGTGAGACTAGTAGCTCTGGTAAAGGCGATTCTCAAAAGCGGTCATTTGGCGGACTATTTAGTGGTAGCAGCAGCAGAAGCAGCAACAGCTCGGAGTCCATTCACACATCACTGGCTGCTCGGTTGTTAGAACTTGTTCCACCAGCTATGTATCTTCCAGACCAACCGACATGTGTGTCTGTAGGAGGGCAGTATATGGCTGTGGGCAGCGAACAGGGCACAGTGGCCATTTTAAGTGCAGGTGCGACATCCACGCCGCCTATTGGCAGCTCTGCAGTCGAAAGTAGCTGGCTTTCTGCTGCGACCATTGGGCAAACTGATTCGAGCATGGTCGTATCTGAAAAGGCACAATGGACACTGCAGCATATGCTGTGCGGCCACGATGCAGCAGTGTTGGATGTAGCCATTAATGCGGACCATGACATGGTGGTCAGTGCTTCGTCCGATGGCACGGCTATTATATGGGCAGCACGATCGGGCCAGTATTTGCAGACATTGACAAGCAATGCATCATCAGCGCGGATTGAGCGGGTGCTGATCAGTGCTGAAGCTCTAATTCTGTGCTATAGCGTATCGGGGAGCGATAGTTGCGACCAGCTGGACCCATGCCAATCGCATGGCTTGCCTTATGCCGCAAAGGACACTTGCCCTGCAGAAGAAGTGGCCGCATTGCACGTGTACAGCACGAACGGACGGCATCTACGCACGCGCAAGCTGGTACACGAACTTTGCGACATTGCATTGACTCAAGACGGCCGGTATGGCGCATGTGTCAGCCGTGATTCGCGAGTGGCAGTGTTTGATGCACATACGCTAAGTGTGGTGCGGCAGTTTGAGCTCCCCGCTTGCGGATGCTCAATAGCATGGGGCACTCCGCAGCAGCTGGTAGTTGGTTGCGAAGGAGGCTCCATGGTAGTTATTTCAGCAGAAATTTATTGAGACTTGTAAGTGTTGTTGTCCATAAGCTCATCCAGAGCAGTCTGAATCCGGGTCAAGTAGTTGGAGTTTATAAATAAGTGAAACTTGTCCAAGTCCTCGATGATAAACTTTTCTTCGGCGTTGAGCCGCAGCAGGACTTCGCGAGCGGCAGCGTCGCACTCAATAAAGGTTCCCTTAATCGCTTTTACCATGGTAATACAAATAAGATCAGAAAATAATTATCGAGTTTAACACAACCAGAGCACCTGATCCACAAGTTATGGTTTTAAATTTGCTTTTCCTCGATGCTGCCTTCAATGCTGCCCAATTTGAGAAACACGTCACAGCCATAGCCCTCCATAGACACAATATCAAGCGAGCCGCCGAAATACTCGGCATACAAACGCGCCATGGGCAAGCCAAAGCCCAGACCGGCAATGGGACCACCGACCCCCTGCTGAAGCGCAAGGTTGGTCTGCATCGACATGCCTGCCATCGACGATCCATGGCTGTCGCTGCTCTCCTGCATAGATGACCAGGAGTACTCAAACACATTGCGCAGATTGGCCTTGGAAATGCCGCCGCCCTGATCTCGGATGCGTACTCCTACATAGCCATCGCCCTTGGTGATAGTGATCTGAATAGGTGGGTGGGCCGAGCGGTCCGAGAGGGAGCTAAACTCGACAGTGGCTCGAAAGGCGTTCTTCAGCAGCTCGCACGTAATGTACTCAAAGTGGGAAGGTATATAGCTGATGGACTCGTCGACGTCGCCGTCTATATAGTACGATGGGGCAGTGCCGTAGTGCATCTCGCACATGCTCTGCACCATATGAGAGCACTGCTCAATCATACGTGCGGGCATTAGGCGGGTGTGGATAGTGCCCACCCACACGTCTTCCTGGATGGGCTTTTGTTCTTCGCGGAACTGAAAGGACAGAGCCACATGCTGCTCGCCAATGACGCGCAGGCCAATGCGTGAGCGGATAAGGTCGTTGATAAAGGCAGTACGGTGTTCTCGGGGCATGTACTGCTTGCACTCCAGAAAGCCCTGGGCAATGGCAGGGATGACATCGACCAATAGCTGGGTCTGGCGCTCCAGCGCCCGCGTAAACTCCCACTCGGCATCTAGGTCTTTGATTTCGGGGAAGGCGTGTAGTTGGTCAAAGGCCTCGTAGTACTGGTTGTAAACGCGGGCGATGTGCGGGTTGGTGCCGACAATAAAGGGCAGGTGGTGGAACGAAATGACCCGCTTGGCCAGGCGCACGGGCAGCTCTGCTTGTGAATATGCGACGGAGTCAAGGATATTTTCTGCTGACAGCGGCTGCCGGCGATACTTTAGCAGCTGGCCGATGCTGACGGGCTTTATTTGCTGGTTGGCAAAGTCCATAAATTTCGAATGCAGCAGCAGCCGCCGGGCAGAGCTGGTGAAAAATCGGCATTGCATTACTAAGAAAAAGAAATACTGTGAGCTTTCATAGGAATGGCTAGAGCCTCATCATCACGAACCATGGCTTCATGCAGGGCGCCCCGGAAACGGTAGCGCACAAAGAGCTTTTTGGGAGAGCCAAAGGCTGGGTCGTAGAATCCAGGGAGCGAGTGCTTGCTGCCGCCAGCGGCAATGACCAGCTGGTCGCTAGTTATCAGCGCATGCAGCGCCAGCGTCACATCGCAGGCCCGTGGCTCGTCGGTGGCACTCAGGGCACTGCGGGAAGACCGGAAGCGATCCAGCGCTGCCTGCAGAGCATTAGAGTTTTCGGCAGCCAGATCAAAGGGTAAATCGCCGTATAGCGCAGACTCAATCACCAGCCCGCCGCTGGAGCGCGCAACGTCACGGCTGCGCTCGACAGACGCGGCCATCAGGCGCACAGCCTCTTCAGCACGCCGCTTTTGCTGGTGCAGATAAAACCGCTGCTGCTCTCGCAGCTCCGCCATGCGCTGCTCGATTGCGCGGCGGCGACGCGGGCGCAGCACGCCATAGTGCAGGCCCAGCCCAGTAGCCACCGGCAGCAGCACCGCGCCCAGAGCTACCACAAGCTCGGGCAGCGGCGTAAGAAGCAGCGGCAGCTGGATGCAGTGCTCCAGGCGGTGCAAAGTGGCTGTGGCACGGACGCCGGTAGCAAGGCCAAACTCGACCTTCCATTCAACTTTGGTCCAGCTGTCAATAGTGCTGGCCATTTCGACGCTCACTATGACATCGCCCAGACCCATTTTGCCCGTATCAACAACATCGGCAGTGTCGCCAATACGGGCGGAAAACTCCCGAGGCATAGAAGTGCCTACGCCAACCAGGGTCACGGCGCCGCCGAGCGAGAAGTGGCTGTCTATCTCGCGCATGTAGCTGGCAGTCAGCAATGAGTTCTGGACACCGGCACCCACATTGAGGAAAAGCTTGCCTCGGTCGCCATGGTTCGCGGTCAGACCCAGCATCACGCTGCTATGCAGGTGCGGAGGGCTGGGCTTTGCTGAGGATCGGATGGGGCTGGAGATCCAAAAGGGTCCCAGGGCGTAGCCATTGCCCGTGCGCATGGTGAGAGAGCCCATAAGTTGATCTGAAAGCTGCTGGCCGCATGCGACAGTGGCCGCTGGAGGAGTAGACAGATCAAGCGTGTGCTGAATCACTTCGGTAGAAATAAAGCGGTCCGCTGTTGGCTGGTGGGCAGCCTTGAATATGAGCATATGGGGTGGCAGAGTCAGCATGCTGACAGAAGCCCACGACTGGGGGCCCGAAGTGTATTTGAGAGTGCCAATGACATTGCCTCTGCAGAGCGAGCCCTGCGAGAGCATGCGGCCGGTAACTGTGCCGGTCAGGCCGGGCGCCAGATCTGCGGAAAACGAGTGCTTCAAGAACAAGCCCGACAAAGGAGACTTGTAGCCCCTGACCTTGAGCCGGCCGCTGCGTAGGGAAATCGACGTCAAGTGCATGGTGTTGATGTCTACCGAAATTTTGGACTTTGACTGCGCCCACTGCTCGATCTCCTCAATGCGCTGGCGGCGGGCTTCGCGCTCGAATGCGTCCAGCAGATCGCGCCGTGTCTGGACTTTGTGGCCCAGCGCTTTGCTGGTGCGGATGCCGTTTTCACCTAGGTGGTCGTATGCTGCGCGCGCTTGGGCATCTGTCAGCACTTCGTATGCGCGGTTGATGGCATGGAACTGCTGCTGGGCCCACTCGCGCTGTTCGGCGCCGTGGTGCCGGTCCGGGTGGAACAGGCGGCTCAGCCTTTTGTATGCGTCGCGAATGTCCTCGTCTGACGCCTGCGGCGACACATTCAGCGCCTTGTAATAGTCGATCCCGCCCTCTGCCGTGACCGCCCACTCTCGCTCCATGTCACGAAGCCGCGCTTCTTCGGCTGCCTCGTCCCACAATTCACTGTCCATTATTTATTAATTGCGCAAGAAAAAATATACGCACATCGCCATACGTCCATAAAGCTGTTGTACAGCGGCACAGGCGCAATGCGGATGCAGTTCGGTTTGCGCTCGTCGCACACCACGCCCGCTCGGCTCAGAGCTGCAAACGTCTGCTCAAATTCCGGCTCGCTCTTGAACAGGAGCGACAGCTGTGCCCCACGCTGCGCTGGAGGCGTAATGATCTCGATCCTGCTGCCCACACGTGTGCGCAGCAAGTGGTCCAGATACGCCGTCAGCAGCGCCGATTTGCGGAACAGCGCCTGGAGCGGCACCTGCGAGAACACTTCCAGCGCGCCCAGCAGCGCTGCCGACGTCAGAATCGGCGTGTTGGAGATCTCGAATCCAGCAGCTCCTGGCGCAGGCACAAAGTCGTTGGTCATGTCAAACCGCGTCTCTTCGTCGTGTGCCCACCACCCAATCAGCCGCCGCAAATCGGCGTTATCTGCATGCTTATCGTGCACAAAAAATCCGGCAATTCCGCCAGGCCCCGAATTCATGTACTTGTATGTGCACCAGCACGCAAAATCGACATTCCAGTCGTGCAACTGTAGCGGGACGTTGCCCACAGCATGTGCCAAGTCCCATCCTACCACACACCCTGCTGCATGCGCTGCTGCTGTGATCTGCTCTATATCAAAGACCTGTCCCGTGTAGTACTGCACGCCGCTCAACATCACCACTGCAATTTGGCTGCCCTCGCGTGCAATCAGATCCAGAATGTCCTGCGAGCGTAGTGTATGTTCGCCTGGGCGTGGCGTGGCCAGCAGCATGGCGTTGGGAGGCAGCTCGTGCCACCGGATCTGCGACTGCACTGCATAATGATCCGATGGAAATGCCTTGCTTTCGATCATGATTTTGTAGCGCTGCGAGCTGGGCCGGTAGAACGCTGCCAGCATCAGGTGAATGTTGGTGGTCAGCGTGTTCATAATGCCCACCTCCATGGGCTTGGCACCGACTATTGGCGCCATCTTCTGAACAATGTTTTCTCGATACGAGACCCATGGGCGCTGGTGAGAATGCCGAAAGTGGCCTGTCACTCCGCCTTGGCCCCATTCGTCCAGCTCTTCGCATACCCGCTGCCGTGCTCGCTTGGGTTGCAGTCCCAGCGAGTTGCCACAGAGATAAGTGCATTCTGCAGCGCCATTATCGCTGGTGCTCCCGGTAACCTGCTCGACAGTGGGGATCACGAACTCATTGCGTAAAGAGGCCAGCGGATCCTGCGCATCCATTTGCTGAGCAAACTGGACGCTATCCAGCTCGTATCCTAATTCTGAAGCTGCTTTTTGAAGATGATCCATAATGATAAGGAGAAAAAATAAGCTTGTCCCCCCTTTTTATAAGCTGCAACAAAATTAGTAAACTGCTCCTTGATGAATGGATGCCACTGCCCGCAGCGTACTTGTGCGTGTAAACGCATGCGTCAGCGCCGCCCGTGCATTGTCACTTAAGGCGCGCTTGGACAGGTCGCCATTGAGCTGCAGGGCATCGCCGAGGTTGGCAATATCGTAGGGCGTGCGTATGTCTGGCGGCTGGCGTGCCCCGCTGGTCCACACCATGCCCTGGCCTCGTGTAACCCGCACGATGTTGCTCGCATTGCATACCCATTGCTGCCGTGCCCCTTCCAGTGCCGGCTGAAACGCAACCTCAAACGACACGCCCAGCGCCAGCGCCTGAGCAACAATTTTTTGCTTGGCAAGAAAGCCCCAGCGGCTTCCCATATCCAAAGCCACCATATCCACTGCTTCCCATGTACCATTACATGCTGCCAGTAGTATCTTTTCTGATGTCGGCTGTACCGCCACCAGGTCGTACTCGTTTGCTGGCGCTCCGCTCAGGCTGTGGCCTTGCGTTGCGTCGCTGATAACCGCTGTCAGCCGCCGCAACACGCGTATCTCACCACGCCGTACGCTGCTTCTTGCATCTGCTGCCCGTGCCTCTGTCCAGCTCCGCTGTGAATTTGCAAACTGTGGCACTGTGTCCCAGATCTGCAGGTGCTCTGGCGTCAATCGGCCATGGATCGTCTGATTTAGCGCCACCACGCTGTACCCGAGCTCTCGTGCCCGCTCTATTGTCTGTGCAATCTGCGCCCACTCGTGCCCAGATAAGCGTCCGTTGGGCTTTCCTGCTGCTTCAGGAAGCGGAATGTTGAGATCATAAAACATGGTTGTTTATTTCTTAATTCCTGTGATGGGAGCGGTAAATGTGTGTCTTATAGGATATTAGTATGGGGATCAAAAATGACTTAGTCTGTGCCATCCACTTCCATAGAATCGTTTTCTTGCGGCTCATTGCAAACCAGTATCTCTCGGATTATCGCCACCATCTGCTCCATTTCCTCTTCAGTATACCGTTCTCCGATTTCCTCAACGATTACAAAAAGTTCTACCAGTGACTTGGGCCGCAAATCGATAATTTGCAAAATTTCAGCTGTGGTAAGCTCGTATGCTGCTAGTTCTGTCTTTAGCTTGGCAATTTGCTCTGGTGTCTGTGACGCACATGGCATCTCTTTCAAGTATGTTATTGCTTCGAATTTTAAGGTGGTTACATTTTCAGGAACCTTTTCATGATGCTGCTTCTGCTGTTGCTGCTGCTGCTCATCGTCCTCCGTTAGCACCACCAATGCCTCGTAGTTGGTTAACAGCGCTTGTTGTCGATCGATAACCTCCATTTAAAATTGTGCTATTTTCGTTTATTTCAAAAAGCTTAAAAAATACATCATTTCTCAATCACACTAATTATGGTTTCTGGCTCTCTTTAAGCAGTGACGGCTTATGACGCTTTGTTGTGAAGCTACAGCTCTAGCCTCAGGTCATCTCGCTTGGGAATGATAATTGGGTGCAGCTGCGCCAAGTATGTCAGAGCCCACATCAAGTAGCAGCACGATAGTGTCAGAATAGAACATGTGCGCCATAGCGTCGGGTCCGACATGCTCTTGAACGTAAACAGTGCCCCTACGCAAAGACCAGCAACAGCCAGTCCGACCCAGAATACCAATGCTCCGCCCATGGTTTCCTTGTATATTGTGATGCAGATTAGAAAATAAAAAGAGAAAAAGAACCACGTTGCTGCACACCGAGCCAACTCGCTGCATATATGTGCGGCTCGCATTTAATGAGCCATTGTGATTTATAGAGTAAACAACTTTTTTGTTTTCACTATGGCACCTACAGACGAAATTAACGGTTCTCCCAAACGCTTCAAGAGCGATGTAAGTAGACAGCGATGGCAGCAAGTGTAGCAGGTTGCGCTAAATCCTATATAGAGCCACGATGTTCCACCGTCCAGCATTTTAAAAGATGGACCGGTTACCGACGAAGTACCCGATGAACACTCAAACAGGCGGAAGAGCCGCAAATCACTTGGCAGACGGGTCAGCTTTGCCCCTACAGCTCACGTACGCATGTTTGAAATACCCGAAGAGCGTCAGCGGAGCGCTCATGGCAACAACATGTACGAGCTACCTGACCTGTCATCCGGACAGGCTAATGCGCTTGGATTTAATCTTGGCACCATATCAGCTGCCGAAGAAACTTCAATGAACAGCAATGAAAGCTTTGACGTGTCCGTGCGGCACTCTGATCCCTCAGACTCCCTGCAAAGCAGCGGCGGCTCTTTTGCTGTTGCTGATGACGAACAAAACGCTTTTAGCGGAATGCCAGCTAACAATATTATTGATGATGAGGATGACGATGATGACTTGGAAGATGTTGAGGGTGATGATGACGCTGTGACCATGGAACTTACTGGCACCGTTGATATGGGCGCTATAAACAACGGCGACGACGATGATGAGGGCGAGGGCGAGGATGAGGATGCAGAGAATATTGCAAATCATACTGGCCAAACTCCAACAGTTGATGCAGAAAGCTTTCTCAACATGCTTATGCAAGGAGGAGGCAGCTCTGGCCCTAATATTGAGCAACAGACTAGTCTTTTGGACAATATCATTTCTCAGTTTGGCTCTGACAATACCGTTCATGGTACTGAGGATCCTTCGGACATTCATAACGAGCAGGACACGACACTGCACGTGGATGCACCAGTTGATACCAATAACGAGTCAGCAGAATCGGATGATGAAGGCGATCACGACGATGCGGTGACCATGGAGCTTACTGGGATTGTTCCTCGACAGCCCGATGAGTCCGAGAGTCAAACTACCAGTTCGCCACCAGCATCCACTTTATGGGGCCAGCCAATGGTTAGTTCATTTATGGATACCATAGGGTCACTGTTATCCACCCAGCCGCCTAGCAATCCAGCAGCCATGGCACCTCAAGCCAATGCTCCTACAGCTACTCCTGCGCCAGCTGAAGAAACATTCAATGACGTGCCTTCTACGCCCAAGTCAGCACCAGCAAGAGCAGCTACACCCAGACCAACAACAATGCCCAAGCGCACAGCGACTCCCAAGCGTCCAGCAACTCCTAAAAATGCAGTGTCGCCAGCAAAAACGCCGCAGTCTAGCAGCATACTTCGCGCTCCAATGCCACGGCTGACGCCTACTCCGCATAAGCAACAATCTACGCCTAAAGCAGTTAAACAAACGCATACTTTGGATCCACTGCCGCCTTTGCCGCCTTTGCCGCATCAATTTGTATCCAACACATATTCGGGACCGCCTACTTTAGCAGACCAGGCAAAAGCTGGGCTGGTGGTAAATATTTTTGATACATATCGGTGCCAGACGCTGATTCCAAGTATATCAGCAGAAGCAGAGCAGCTCTCCGAAGTTCCAGTCAAGTTTGAGCCGCTATATCGCAAAGCACAGCTTTCGGCGCGGCTTGAATACTGTTCAGCACTCTCCGGCCTATTTGAAGCAGACCGCATTGTCAGCGAGGCAGCAGCAGCCAAGCTGGTGGAATTTGACGAGCTGGTTGCATTTTTCGAAGAAAAAAATGAGGTTCTGGCTCAGCGTCGGGATGAACTGTTGCTGCGGATATCTCGTGCTCGGCAGAAGCTGGCTCAGGAAGCTCCTAGCAGCGAGACCGGTGCAGTGGCTGGCGAAATCCAGTCTCTGCGCGCACAACTGGGCGACATTCGGCATGAACGCGAAGCGATAGGCCAAGATATCGAAAAGCTACAAGCAGAAATTCAGGCACTTCAGGCCACGCGCATATCTGCGGACCGTCAGCTTACAGAAAAGAAGAGCGCTCAAAGCATCCTGCTGGCTATCAACGGACTACAGCCAGCTGAAGTAAGCGAGAGCTCTTGTGACTTTATCTATGACAAGTTCTCCAAGCTACACTTTGACGACACAGCCGACTTCATGTCGCTGCATCCCGATATTGACTGGAGCGCCGTTGTCAAGAGTAGCATTGATGCGGATGCACCTATGCGGCAGTACGCAATTGCCATTATGAAGGCTAACGTTGCTCTCAAGAGCCTGCTGGAGGATGTACGTACAGTCAATCGGCATACGTTTGTCGAGCTTGAGTACAACGACGGAATTCATATCCGGATGCAGTTCTTTTCTCGCAAGCAGCGCCGGCGGTTCTACTTACAGATTCCACTGTCCACTATAGACAGCTATGCGCACCTTCACGAAGAGACCAGGTTTGAATGGCCCACTGATATTGTCTACGGGGATCTGGACTTGGAAAAGTTCAAAAAGTGCTTGCGCGCGTGCAAAATAAGCCCAGCATCTCCTGTGCTTTCTATTTACCAGCATATTGAGTCGTCTATGAATGAATTTTAACTTTTTTACTTTTTTTAATTATGCTCATTCAACAAGGTGCTGAAGCACGCGTGTACAAAACCACAATTGACGGCCAGGAGGCCATAGCCAAGCAGCGGTTTTCAAAAGGCTACCGGCACCCCGACCTGGACCTTAAGCTGACCCGAGGGCGTATGAACCAGGAAGCCCGCAGCTTGGTACGCTGCCGAGAGAACGGCATAGTGGTTCCCAAGGTCATTCGCGTGGATAAGGACAGCTCAACCCTGTATATGGAGTTCATCCAGGGCTCCACGCTAAAGGAGTGGATGTTTGCCAACAGCGACGACAAGCAGCAGGAAGCACAGACAATGACAAGAGTAGGGCAAATTTTGCATCGCATGCACTCGCACAACATCATCCATGGCGATCTGACTACATCAAACATGATCATGGATCCAACTGGTGAGCTGGTGGTGATTGACTTTGGTCTTAGCCAGATATCGTCCAGCGCTGAAGACAAGGCAGTTGATCTGTATGTGCTTGAGCGTGCCTTTGTCAGCACCCATCCCAACTCTGAGCAGCTGTTTGCAGGAGTGCTGGAGGCCTATGGCTGCGATGACGCTTCGCATGGCGTGTTGCGACGTCTGGAAGATGTCCGGATGCGGGGCCGCAAACGGACTTAGAGCTTTCTCTTTTCTTTATTAAATACAATGGCGATTAGCAGCAATTCGGCGCCTTCAGCAGACGCAGCTAGTACATTTATGCTAATGTATGGACGGTTTGAAGCTGCTCACCAACAGCAGCTGGAGTCGCTGGGCCTGCCCAAGCCCCTGTGGAAGGTGCTGTTCAAAAAGCTTTTGGAAGAGAAACTCGACATTGGCGAGTGGGTTATCTTTGGCGAGAAATGTGACGGCATGCAGAATTTGAGCCAGCACCAGCTGTGTCTGCAAAAGGACGAGCTTGCCGCCGAAAGCGATGTGTTTCTAGTAGACCACATATGGACAACTACGGCCTCAAGCGTCCAGCAGGACTTGGAGCGCATTCCAGGGCTTTTGGAACGCATGGAGCAGCTTACAGGCATTTACCCGCCGCTGGGCAGTGGCGAGCTTGATGACCCTTTGCAGGATATCAATGTACCAGTGGTGATGTCGCAGGCAAACGTTAGCGAAGACCAAGCCCGTGAGCTGCTGCGAAAGCATGGTGGGGACATTGTAGAAGCAATTGCTGCTGCCAGCGAAAGTGACCAGTCCAAGAGCGATACTCTGTCGGTGCAAAACCAGATCATGCAGCAACTACAGACGGAGGACGACAAGCCTCTACAGTGGAAGACATGCGCATATGAGGTTGAGCAGTACTCGCTGGATGGAAGTGACCAGCTGGACGGCATTGATATCCGGGTGCCGGTTGGCTTGTCAGCAGGAGATGTGACGTGCCAAGTAACTTCAAAACATCTAAAGGCAGCAGTAGGTGGTAAAACTGTGGTAGATGGCGACTTGCACGCACCAGTGGAGGCAGACGAAGCAACATGGACGGTTGAAAAGGGCGTGCTTACGATATCGCTGGTCAAGCATACGGCAGAGTACTGGCCCAAGGCACTACTAAACGAGCAGCGCTTGGATCCAGCACTGCACAAGAAACACGTGCAGCGGGTTGCCCGCGATCTATGGCGGTATCTGCAAGGATACGGCTATATGGCACGTAACTCGAGGCAAGAACTATCCCGGTCCACTAGCTGGTACGTGCCTGATGGTGTGGGCCTGGCGCTTTGCCATAGCGAAACCCCCAACATGCGCTGTCTGCCATTTCTGTTTATTAACGATAGCGGGCAACTGCTTCCGTTCAACATTATGTGGCCGATAAAGACCATCTTCCGTGGCCAAGTCCTGACCCGGGACTATTGCCCTGCATGGCTGACCGATCCGCCACAGCGGCAGGGGTATTTGCACTCTATCTTTCCAGACACCACGCAGTTTGCGCTGGATGCTCATGCGCAGCTGCTTTCATCGTGGGCAGAGGTTGCTCAGAATGCGGTGCGTGCTACTCTGTCTTCGCCATCTGCTTCTTCGGTGGGCCGCTTGTTTGTGCGCAGCATTGATCCTCAAGTTCAGACTGCGGCTGCTGACGCTGGATTCGAGCTGACTGCTCGTCCTGAAGACGCAGACATTGTTTTCGATGACGAGCCCCGTACCAACATGTGTACCAACCACCACGGCATCAATGCAGCATTCTTTTCGACAGAAAATGCGGCAATGGTTCTGCAGAGAATTGCTGGTGCTCAGCCATGGCTAAGCCCGGCCTTTTTGCTAAAGCGACAAATACGCGAGTTTATCGGCGCAGCGCTTATGCACAACCATAGCTGGTGGCTGCTCAAGGGCGATCAGGTAGCTCAGGGAATAGATATGCCTACAGTACTGACAGACAATTGGGTCACTGCTGTGCGCCATGTCGATGTTGGCTATGTCGTTGCTCAGCAATGTGCGCCGTCGATGGTTATCAACGACCAGCTGTGCCTGCTTGAGCGCCTGGTGCTGCTGACACCCGACAACTGTGTGTATCTGTGGAATGGCCCGCTTAGCGTTTTTCAATACGCGGTTTCTACAAGCAAAGACAAGCATAGCGAGCAATCTTGTCAGATTCTGCAGCCTGCATCTGTCGTTTCTACAGATATGCTTGCACAGCAGCTAGGGTCAAATGTGTTTGCACGGTTTGTTGACGGATCAGAAAAGGTCGTTGCCGATGTTATGCGTTTGCTTCTGGGCCTGGACACAAGCGATGGCAAAGCATTTGGTGTCTTCCGGCTTCTGTTTGCTGTTGGAGAAAATAACTCACCAGTGCTTTACGAAGCACACCCGATGCAGGTGGCAGAGCAGCAGGCAGTTGCAAACTTTATCCCTGCCATTGCAGCAGCGGTAGCCGGAAAAGCCGACAAGAGCTTTATTTCAATAAAATAAAGGAGTTACAGTTGCTCATCGTGTACAAAGAGCTGAGTCACCGATTCGCCATAGAATGTGCGGCGAATGATCTCGCCCAGCATTGGCGCAACGTCAATGGTGCGCAGCTTGGAGCACTGAGCTCGGAAATCCTCCTGCGGGACCGAATTTGTGCATGCTACAGCTGTGAGCGGTGATTTGTTGATAATCTCCAAGGCTGGACCAGAAAATACGCCATGGACAGCGATAGCGTAAATTTCCTTGGCTCCATGGCGCTTAAGCACTTCGGAGGCCAGGCCGATGGTGCTGCCGCTGTCAATCATATCGTCAAGGATAATTGCAGGGCGGCCTTCTACCTCGCCAACCAGGCCCATGCTCTCGCGAGTGCTTCCCACATCTTCCTTGTGGATCAAGGCAAAATCCAGATTAAGGCGGTTGCAGATCGAGGTGGCACGCTTTGCGCCGCCAGCATCTGGCGATACTACCACTGCTTGCCGCCAGTTGGGAATCTCGCTGCGGATCCACTGGATGATCGAGGGCTCCGCATAGACCAGGTCCACGGGGATTTGGAAGAAGCCCTGATACTGCGGGTCATGGAGATCCATAGCTATCAGGTGATCAGCACCAGCTGCCTGCAGCAAGTTTGCCACCAGCGTGCCTCCCCGTGCACACCACTGCCGGTACCCGCCCTCGCTCATACCCATAAAGCTCTGAGCAAACTCGCCTTGTGGCAGCGGCCTGCTGCTGTTGGTCTGCAGCAGCGAGTTCATGATCTCAGATCCAATCTCGTGCTGTGGCTGTCGCTTGCGCTGTGACCGCTCGGACTGCCGCGAGTAAGGGAACAGAGGGGTCACCACCGTGATCCGTTTGGAGCTGCCCATCCGGCAGGCCTGGACAAGAATAAGCAGCTCAATTATGTTGTCATTTACTTGTCCGCAGCCGCTCTGGATAATGTATACGTGCTTTTCGCGCACCGAGTCCTTGATTTCGACGCTGGTTTCCTGGTTGGAAAACTTGCCTAGTTTGCATGAGCCCAGCTCAATTCCCAAAGAATCGCTGATCCGCTGTGCGAGTTTGGGATGTGAAGAGCCTGTAAGTATAACAATATTTTTCATTTCTAAATTGCGGAAATAAAATTTTTTTTTATCTATTATGCAACTCTTTAGATTTATTCAAGCAGCTCGAATTTCCAGCCTTCAGCAGACAAAGCGCATGAGCTCTGCTCAAGCCAGAAGCTCGCTAGGAACCAACATTCACTTTACAGAAACTCTGGAAGACGGCAGCATCTTTGTGTCGCGCGTGCCCAGACAGCTGCCGGCCATCAGCGAGGCTGACCTCCCGCCGCCGATCCGCCAGCACGCGCCCGTGGAGCAAAAGCCGCTGACAGCTGAGTTGCGGAAAACGCTCGTAAAGCTGCGCAACGAGGACCCTGCGCACTGGACCGTGTCGCGGCTGGCCAAAAAGTTTGATGTGTCGGCACGGACAGTGCTTATGGCCGCGCCATGCCCGCAGTGGCGCCGGGAGGAGATCCAGCGCCAGGCCGACAGCGAGTGGGAAAAGCTCGGCTACAAAAAGCGTCTGATCCGGATCAACCGTCTGCGTCGGCGGCTGCTGTGGTGATTTAAATTGATTAATTAATAAAAATTTTGGCTTCACCGAGCGAGTTCACACAATGCACTTCAAAGGCAGCGTGGGAATGCACGTTCTCACCCCCCTGATCTGCTCAAAAGCGGGCATTGTTCTGAAATTACACCATGCGATAAGGGCCGATAGGTGGCAGGGGAGGGTGGCAATCACTTGAGCCGGGCGCCCGAGGCTTGAGTGGCAATTGCAATGCGAAATGGTGCCTTCAAGCCACACAAGCACGCACATGGCTTCTATAGAAGCTCAGATCTTGAGCCATAGAGGAGAGGAGCCCACGTGGCCGAGCCGCAGAAAACAGTAAATATGCGTCACATTATTGACTACGCACTGACCACCCCCCATCTTTCTCACTCCCCAAACACAGCATCCGAATATGATGCTGAAATGCTGAAAAGTAATCTCCGAAATGAGAAGAAATAAACTGCTTTGTTTAAAACACAGTTAGAAAGCGCCTCGACAGACTGAGCACTGACCACCCCTGCCACGGCGCAGTAATTGGCAGCAGGCAATTGGCTGGCGGAGTGCCTGGGCAGCTATAGTGATGCGTGGGTGGTCCGTGCACGGGAGCAACAATCCGTTTCCCCGCGCCAATAAAACGGCTCGGTTCGCTTAGAAAGAGGCAGGACTAGAAAGAAGGGGGGTGCGGCTACCCCCGGGGCTGCGACATATCTGGGAACTTCGTGCTGGCAATTGCTCGTTTGCGGAGCAAGCAGCGACAAATATAGCAGCGGATCCACAAGGCGCAACACATATAAAACGGGGGGCTTTTGGGACCTACAGGGTCTAGCGACTTTATTCTTTTTCTCTCACTCCCAGCTATATTTACTATGACAGTGGCCGAAACCATCTCCGCCCAGGGCGACTACACGGACAATGTGTACTCTGGCAAGCAAGACCATCGCGCACAAGTGTGCACCATTCTGGAGCAAGAGAATGCCATTCCCCGGCACCTGATCGACGCCGAGGTCAACTGGTTC
Organism: Coemansia sp. RSA 1250; assembly: GCA_027578955.1. NCBI lineage: Eukaryota > Fungi > Kickxellomycota > Kickxellomycetes > Kickxellales > Kickxellaceae > Coemansia > Coemansia sp. RSA 1250. The sequence continues at coordinate 201,476 of JANBTS010000012.1, read as the reverse complement.
TACGACGTTCTGGGGCTAGACGACATGTACTTTATGCTGGAGAGCCCTACAGCGGTAGCCAGGCACATCACATCGTTGTACGGAGCACAGCTGAGCAGCGCCGGACAGGACAACGCAATCAACGTGACGTTCCAGAACCGGCACGAGAGCGGTGCCGTGTTTATCCACAACTCAGTTCCGGGCATGTCCAAGACCGAGGGCCCACACTTTGAACAAATGTAAGTTTTTCTTTCTTTCACGCATGCACCATGCATGGGAAGCACGCGCCTAGGGTACCAATCAGCCGCTATCAGCGCCCATCAGTAGCCTCTACTAATGCTTTATCGCCGCCCATCAAGGAAGCCACATTGTGGATTTGTAGGATTGACGCCGATTACCTTGATATCAGTGTGCCACAAAAGGCCTACCGCGTTGAGTCATACCGCTCCCGTGGCAAGGTGTCCAAGAGCCTCGACGCTTCGCTGCGCACGTACTTTGTCAATGCCTGCGACTTTGTCAATGCCGCGCCCGAAGGCGATGCCGTCCATGACATTTCGCAGGTGTCCGACCGCACCTTTTTGGCCAAGGCCACGCCGCATGTGCTGGACCTGTACTCGGGTGTCATCGCCAAGGTGCTGTGCCGCACCGGGCCTGTGATCGTGTCTGACAAGCTTCCCAGTGGCGCTCATCGCCTGGTGATTGGCTACCGCCAGCGCAGCACCCAGGGCTTTTTCGCAGCCCTGTCGGACCTGTACCACTACTACAGCATGTACTCGTCGCGCAAGTACGTGGAGCAGTTTTCGAATGGCGTGACCGTCATCAGCCTGTACCTGGATCTGGCCAAGCACGCCAAGAAGCTGACCAATTCGGAAACAACTTCGAGCACCACCAGCAGCAACGCATCGCCGGTGCTGAGCGCCACAGTGCCGCAGGCCTCCATCGAGGAATGCGTCAGCCAGATCAAGAAGGAGGCCAGCTTGCTGTACTGCATCCCCAACACGCCGTTCCAGACCCTGTTCAAGACAGGCGAGCTGTCGGTGCAGGAGGCAGTGTATGCCAACGCCGGCTGGATCTTCGCGCAACATTTCCTTAACCGGCTCGGCAGCGAGTATGCAACGCTGGCCGAGATTTTGGACCCCACTGACGCCACAGACATTGAGGTGCTGTCCAAGCTCAAGAAGCGCCTGCGCCAGGAGACATTTACGCGTGAGCTGGTGCTGGACATTCTGCTGCGGCACCACGAGCTGGTCAAGGACCTGTACGCCCACTTTGCGCATGTCCACTACGTCAGCTCGGACTCTAGCAGCGCCGTGAACCGCGTCGCCGACCGGCTCAAGGCGGATCTGCACGTGTCGCTGTCGATGACGCGGATGCAGGACCAGATGCCGCTGACGAGCGAGGAGCTGCAGCTCAAAATCGCGCGGGTAACGTCCAACGCCAATGACGCCATGGTGATGCGTGCGCTGCTGGACTTCAACGAGCACATTCTCAAGACAAACTTTTACCAGCCTACAAAGGTAGCGCTGTCGTTCCGCATGGATCCAGGGTTCCTGCCGGCCGTGGAGTACCCAGCCAAGCCGTACGGAGTGTTTCTGGTCATTGGCAACGAGTTCCGCGGGTTCCATGTGCGGTTCCAGGATGTGGCGCGCGGAGGCATCCGCATTGTGCGCTCGCGCAACGCCGAGGCATTCTCGATCAACCAGCGCACGCTGTTTGACGAGAACTACTCGCTCGCCTCCACGCAGCACCGCAAGAACAAGGACATTCCCGAGGGCGGGTCCAAGGGCACCATTCTGCTGAATCTGGACGCTCAGGACCGGCCATTCGTGGCCTTTGAAAAGTACGTGGATTCCATCTTGGATCTGCTGCTGACGGGTGAGACGCCGGGCATCAAGAACAAGCTGGTGGACCGCCTTGGCCGCAACGAGATCCTGTTCTTTGGGCCTGATGAGGGCACGGCCGGATACATGGACTGGGCCAGCCAGCATGCGCGCAAGCGCGGGGCGCCGTTCTGGAAGGCGTTTACCACGGGCAAGAGCCAGTCGCTGGGCGGCATCCCCCACGACACATATGGCATGACCACGCGCTCGGTGCATCAGTACGTGGTGGGCATCATGCGCAAGCTGGACCTGGACGAGTCCGCATGCACCAAGTTCCAGACCGGTGGGCCTGACGGAGATCTGGGATCAAACGAAATCAAGATCAGCCACGACCGCACCACCGCCATTGTCGACGGCAGCGGTGTGCTGTACGACCCGCAGGGCATTGACCGCGCTGAGCTGTCTCGCCTGGCCGAAGCCCGCCTAATGGTGCAGCACTTTGACACGGCCAAGCTTAGCCCGCAGGGGTTCCGGGTGCTAGTGGACGACTTCCAGGTGACACTACCCGACGGCACGCTGGTGCAGGACGGGCTGGCCTTCCGCAACACCTTCCACACCAACCGTCTGGCCGCAGCCGACTTCTTTGTGCCCTGCGGCGGGCGTCCCGAGTCCATCGACATCAACAACGTCGGCATGCTGTTTGATGAGGACGGGTCCACGCGCTTCAAGTATGTGGTTGAGGGCGCCAACCTGTTCTTCACGCAGGACGCGCGCCTGCGCCTGGAGAAGGCCGGCGTGCACCTGTTCAAGGATGCATCCGCCAACAAGGGCGGCGTGACATCGTCGTCGCTGGAGGTTCTGGCCGCGCTGTCGCTGACCGACGACGAATTTGGCCGCCTGATGTGCAAGCAGCCCGACGGGTCGCTGCCCACGTTCTACCAGGAGTATGTCGCCGACGTCCAGGCTGCTATCGAGTCCAATGCTGCGCGCGAGTTCGAGTGCCTGTGGAACGAGTCCAAGGCCAGCGGCAACAAGCCCAAGTGTGTGCTGTCCGACGATCTCTCCGTCGCCATCGTCGATCTGCGCAAGAACCTCGAGTCCACCAACCTGTGGGACAACGTGCCCTTGCGCCGCCTGATTATGCGCGAGGCCCTGCCTGCCCGCCTGCTGCAGGAAGTCGGCCTGGATACTATTCTGCAGCGCGTGCCGCTCAACTACCTCAAGGCCATCTTTGGCGCGTACCTGGCATCCCACTTTGTCTACGAGTACGGGACTTCTCCCAGCCAGTTTGCCTTCTTTGAGTTTATGTCTCGCTTCTATGCCAAGGCTGACAGCAGCAGCGCTTAATTTTATTCACCGTGCTTTCAAGTAGATATAAAGAAACACTGTCACTCCAATAGCAAATAATGTCAAGTAAAAGAACGGCCCGCAGCCCTGCCGCGCCCACATCTCATGAAAGTGCTTTATCGTTGCTCCCAGCCGGTTGCCCATGCCCTCCATGTCCTCGCCCATTGTCGACAAAAAGCGGTTTTGCTCCCGGATTTCGTCACCTATGCTTATGCTCACCTCTTTGAGCATGCTTATCCGGCTCTTGAGCCGCGTGTCCTTGTTGTTGGGGTCATCCTCCTCCTGCTGCTGTACGCCAGCTCCTGGCGAATATGCGTTGTACTCTTCCCGAACTCCTGTTGGATTGCGTTGTCTGTGAAATGCACTCATAAGTAAAAAGGGGGGATAGAAAAAGTGTGGATCAACTGAATCACAATCATGATCAATGACGTTGCGTTTTTCTTTTCTTCTGAATTAAAATCTCTACAATGGTCAACAAGCAATCCAGCAACGACGATGTGCTCAATCCAAAGACGGCTGCCGAAAAAATCACCAAGAAGAAGGCCAAGGATGAACAGGAGGAGCTGGTAAGTACACCTTGCAGCCACCACACGCGCGTGCAACTTGCGCTAACCACCCAACTTGTATTTGTAGTCTGAAGAGGACCAGCAGCTAGTTGCCGAGCTGGACATGATTGTTGAACGGCTAAAGGTAAGTGCATGTCGGCAACGGTGCCGGAAGGTCTCTCAAGCTAAATCTCAAAGTGTAGGAGCCGTCGACAGAAATTCATCAGTCAGCTCTAGGGAACTTGGCCAATGTGATCCGCTCAACCACAAGCTCAATGACATCCGTGCCCAAACCGCTAAAGTTTTTGAAGTCGCACCACGCCACTTTATCGGAGCTCTACGAGCAATGGAGTGACGCGCAAAACAAACAGGCGCTGGCCAGCATTCTGTCGCTCCTGGGCATGGTATACGACAAGGAAAATCAGCGCAGCTGCCTAAAGTACCGCCTGCTTGCTGGCTTTGAAAGCGACGCTATTTCCGAGTGGGGCCACGAGTATGTACGTCATTTGGCCATGGAAATTGGCCTCGAGTACAGCGCAAAACTTGATGACGACGAAGAGCAGGCCGCTGAGAATTTGATTCCGGTAGCGCTGGAAACGGTGAGCTTTTTCTTCAAGCACAATGCCGAGGTCGACGCGATTGATCTGCTGGAAAAGCTCAACCGCCATGAGTTAGTGACCGACTATGTTACAAAGGATACATTTGAACGCGTATGCTTGTACATGATTAGCTGCTCGCCGCTGCTGGCGCCGCCCGCTGACATGGGGTACTTGCTGACGGCGCGCACCATCTACCGCAAGTTCGGCAAGCCGGCACAGTGTCTGCCGCTGTCAATCCGCCTGAACCGGCCTGATCTGATCAAGGAAGACTGGGAGAGCTGCCCTACGCGGCTAGAGAAGGCCCAGCTGGCATTTATTATGGCCCGGCAACAGGTGCATATGCCCGAGCTAATAGAAGAGGGTGATGATGAGCTGATGGCATGCATGAACAATGCAAACTTGTCCAAAAACTACCACAACTTGGCCCGCGACTTGGAGCTGCTAGACCCCAAGACGCCCGAGGACATCTACAAGTCCCACTTGGAAAGCCGGACTATTGAGGGCCTGGATTCGGCACGGCACAACTTGGCATCGACGTTTGTCAACGCATTTGTTAATGCTGGGTACTGCACAGACAAGCTGATGACAGCCGAGGCTGAGGGCAAGGAGTGGGTGTTTAAAAACAAGGACATGGGCATGCTCAGCGCATCGGCATCTCTAGGAATGATTATGCTGTGGGAAGTGGAAGAAGGCTTGCTGCAAGTGGACAAGTACCTGTACAACAGCGACAACTGGATCAAGGCAGGCGCTGTGCTTGCCATTGGCATGCTGACTTCGAGCGTACATGACGAAACCGACTCGGCCAAGGCTATGGTGGCCGAGTATATTTCCGACAACAACCCAGCAATTGTCAAGCTGGCGGCGATCTGTGCCCTGGGCATTGCTTATGCAGGCACCAACCGCGAGGATATCTTGGAGATGCTGCTGCCAATTATCAGCGACACTGCCATTACCATTGATCTATCGTCGATAGCCGCGTTGTCAGCGGGGCTGGTGTGCATCGGAACAGGCAACGGCGATGTTTCGCCGGTCATTCTACAGGCAATGATGGAGCGTATGGATTCAGAGCTGAACCATAAGTATGCGCGGTTTATGGCGCTTGGGCTCAGCTTGCTGTTCCTAGGCACACAGGATACCTATGACACCATCCGTGAAACGCTTAAAGCAGTCACGCATCCCATCGGACAGCAGGCATCGGTGCTGATGCAGGTATGCGCCTATGCAGGCACCGGCAACGTGCTTGAAGTGCAAAAGATGCTGCATATTTGCGCCGAGCACCTGGGCGAGAAGGAGGACCAGCTGCCACAGGCATTTGCTGTGTTGGGCGTAGGCATGATTGCCATGGGCGAGGGAATTGGTGCAGAGATGACACTGCGTACCTTTGACCATCTGATGCAGTATGGCGAGCCATACGTGAGACGCACTGTGCCTCTGGCCATGGCGCTGGTCTGCGCATCTAATCCGCTGGTGAATGTGCTGGACACGTTGAACAAGTTTTCGCACGACAACGACAAGTCAGTGGCCAGCAGCGCAGTGTTTGCCATGGGCATCGTTGGTGCCGGCACAAACAACGCGCGACTGGCACAGCTTCTGCGACAGCTGGCTACTTACTATCACAAGGACGCAGACCTGCTGTTTATTGTGCGCATTGCACAGGGCCTGCTGCATATGGGCAAGGGAACCATGACAGTGAATCCTTACCACCACGACCGCTCACTGCTGTCGCATACGGCGCTGGCCGGGCTGCTGGTCCCTCTGGTGGCAATGATCAACTCTGAGAAGCTCATTATGACGGACTCGCACTTTTTGCTGTACTACCTGGTGCGAGCGATGTATCCGCGGTTCCTGATCACCTTTAACGAGGAGCTGGAGAACGTCAGCGCCAGCGTGCGTGTAGGACAGGCCGTCGACGCGGTGGGACAGGTGGGCCGACCCAAGACGATCACAGGATTCCAGACGCACGAAACGCCGGTGCTGCTGGCGCACTCTGAGCGTGCCGAGCTGGCCACGGAAAAGTATATCCCATTGACAAATGTCCTGGAAGGCTTTGTTATTCTGACCAACAATCCTGATTACGAGGAAGAGGAAGAGAGCTAAATTTTTTTTACTTTATTATGTCTGAAATACTACGCTTTGAAACATTTAGCTCCACTGTGGAGCCGGAATTCTGGTCGGGACTGGCTCATCACAAGCTGCATTCTGCGCAGCTGGACACGGCCCGGACGAGCGTACAGGGCGAATTTACCGGTGGGCGGCGCCATGCAATTCGCAACGACAGCCTCCCGACGCAGCGCCTGGCAGTTCCAGCCCGCATGCGGGTCAGCCGCGGGGCCTGGGATGCAGCTGGCTCAACCCAGCAGCCAGGCACGGTGGCAGTGGAAGGCCACCTGTACAACACCAACACGATTGAGGAATTTAAAAAGACAGACAAGAGCGAACTGCTGCGCAGTGCCGGTGCCGAAGTGCTGGAAGCAGTGCAGAGCGGGCAGGCTACCAAGAACCCGGAACGTCTGTGGCCGTTTTTGCTGCTGTCGTTTGCCGACCTGAAAAAGTACTACTTTTACCACTGGTTTGCGTTTCCAGCAGTAACTGCGGACCCGCCAGACACAGTCAGTGCCGAACCGGTGCCAATCAGCGCCTTTGCGCCCAAGCCCTGCCTGGCCCATCTACTGGCGGCCTTTGCGAGTGCCTCACAGAGTGCCTTCATCGCCAGGTACTCTCCTCACGCGCCTGAAGCGCCATGGCGTATTGGCCCGCTTAGCGAGTGGGACCAAATCTACTCTACAGCAGATGGCAGCATCTCTATGCTGGGGTTTGTTGACCCCAGCAGCCACTCCACTCGGCCGGGCTGGCCCCTACGCAACCTTCTCACGTGGCTACGTCACTGCCACCCAGAAATCACCAGCATTCCGGTATTGTGTTTCCGGGATACGGCGCTCGCTTCGAGTAAGCATGAGGAGGACGATCTGCTGAAGCAGCAGTGTGAAAGCATCGTGGTGAGCGTTAATGTGACGCCAGCAGCCAGTCTGGAATCCGAATGCCAGGTGAGCGGATGGGAACGCAATGAAAAGCAGAAGCTGCTTCCGCGCATTGTCAATCTGTCGTCGACAATGGACCCGGTTCGGCTAGCCGAATCTGCGCTTGATCTGAACCTGCAGCTGATGCGGTGGCGCCTGGCGCCATCGATTGATCTGGCGAAAATAGCTGGAACCCGGGCGCTGCTGATTGGTGCCGGCACTTTGGGTGCTTATACGGCACGGGCATTGCTGGCATGGGGGATGCGGAAGATCACGTTTGTAGACAGCGGGCGCGTGTCGTTTTCTAACCCGCCGCGGCAGCCACTGTACGAGTTTGCAGACACACTGGACGGGGGCAAGCCCAAGGCAGAGGCGGCAGCCAGCAGCATGCGGCGGATTTTCCCCAATGTCGATGCACAGGGCGTGCAAATGAGCATTCCCATGCCTGGCCACGCAGTGTCGCCAGCAGAGCTTGAGCGCACGCGTGCGACAGTTGAGCAGCTGGAGCAGCTGGTGAAGACCCACGATGCAGTTTTTCTGCTGACAGACAGCCGCGAAAGCCGCTGGCTGCCTACGATGCTGGGAACTCTGCACCGCAAAATTGTCGTCTGCGTGGCTCTGGGCTTCGATTCATTTGTAGCCATGCGCCATGGGATTTACACGCAAGATGACGACTTTGCGGGCACGGACAATGGGCAGAACATGCGCTTGGGGTGCTACTTTTGCAATGACGTCGTTGCGCCGACGGATTCGCTTAGCGACCGGACTCTGGATCAGCAGTGCACGGTCACTCGGCCGGGGCTGGCCCCAATTGCGTCGGGTACTGCTGTGGAGCTGCTGACAACAATTCTGCAGCATCCACGAGGCGCAGAGGCACCAGCACCGCCGCCTAGCACCAATGGCAGTAGCGATGATGCAGGCGCATTTGGCTCCCCAGTGCACCAGATTCGCGGGTATCTGGCTGGATTCCGGCAGCATGCCATTGTGGGACAGGCGTCAAGCATGTGCACTGCATGCTCGCCCACCATCATCAATGCGTATCGCCAACATGGCTTTGAGTTCCTTCTACGCGCGTTTAACAACACAGTAGAGGATGCGCCGCATTGCAGCGCTGCCGAAAGTAAAAGCTACTTGGAGACGCTCACGGGGCTGGCAGACTTGCATCGCCAGACAGATGACATGATGGAGGCCATCGAATGGTCAGGAAGCGACGATGATTTTGAAGCAGTTTAATGACATGTGGGTTTGTTTCAAAGTGCGCGACAATGTGGAACGCGTGCACATTTGCACTATTTCGACTCACACATGGAAAAAAATAGTACAGATTTTTTAACACTGAAATACCAAAATGCTTTACAAAGTGGTTTGCTGAACCTTTAGCGGCAAGTGTGCCATTGAAAGCGAAAACCTTTCATCATAGGAAAGCCTGCCTGGAGGGTTGCAGTGCGCGTATGTCCCATGGTCGGACTTGCGTCGCTCATGGCTGCTGCGCCCGCTGCTAGACGACTTTCTGGGTTTGGCCTCCACCACACTTTCAGCCTGGTTTACACAGGGATGAGTGCGCTTTTTGGCCTTGCTGTGCTCCTGGCTCAAACAAGGCGTGCTGCTATGTCTGTGCGTGCTGTACCCATGGGCATGGCCAATGCCCTGGTTGGAAATCTGGCTGTGGTCAGCCGTCTGCCCATGGCTGTAGGTGGCAGCGTGTGGATACTCTGTGTAACTGCTCGCAAGCGAGTTAAAGTCGCTGACCAAAGAGTAGTTCTCGCTGGTTCGACGCTCGCTGCGCCTGGAAGAAGGTGAATGTGGGTGAGCAGGGATGTGGTTAATGTTTTCGGGAGCCGAGGAAGAGTAGGACGGCACCACTCTAATTTCGGCAATGGGGTCGGCAAAGGTTACACGTTTACGCGGCTTTTGGCGCACAGGGAAGAAGTCGCTGGGAGTTGGCATGGGAATGGGCATGGACATGGCAAGCGGCTGGTATGATGGCTCTGCTGGCTCAGCGTACGGGATTGGGATACTGTACTGCGACTGGGGCGGGCAGCACGAGCACGCTGCCGGCAGCATGGGTGGTGATGGCGAGTGGGCTGGAGGCGGGACGCTGTGCACATAGGTGTCCATGGCGTCGTAGCGGCAGCCGCTGCAATCGCACTCGCTATGAGGGGCATATTTTATAGGCTGGCTTTGGTAGATACCAGATGCATTGTGAAGCGGAGGTTGCGACTGGAGCGAAAGCGAGCCTGGCAGCGGGATGGCTGCTGGAAGCGATTGAGGAAAGGGCGCATTGCTGTGCCGAGAGCTTTCATGATACATCGGCATGCTGTACTGCGAAGCGGTCATGTTGGCTGTGGTTGGAAACATTTTGGACGAGGTGGAGTGTCGCTTGGAGGCGCGCTTTGGCTTTTTATTCTTGATTCCGGATGCGGATGCAAGTTTCGGATGTGGCATAAAAATATTAAATCCTGGCTAGCAGGTGGTAAGGATGTAAAAAGCAAGACCTGCTGCCTGCTTTGTTGCTGTTGGATAATATGTATGTGCGATGCGCTGGGACAATCTACACTAGTATGAATTCAAGAAACCAAGGCGAGGACTCGGATGCAAACAAGGCTGGAAAAAGAGAAGAGAAAACCAAATGGCCGTGCGCTTGTGATTTTATATTATCGGCCTATTTACTTTTTTTACGCTTTCTTGTGTAAATGACCCCTCTTGCTCACCCTTTCCTTTCTAAGGATTGGAGACTTTGCCATCGTCGCTTCCCAAAAAAAAAAGCTTTTCCCCACCCTAAAGGACGCAGGGAAAAAACGAGACTTTGTGCCCCCAATTCTTTTTTGCTCACAGCTAACGCTTTCATCTTTCGTAGTCTTCCAGACATCACTTGCGCAGAGACACCGATATATATACACAATGAATGTCCATTACGCCATGCAGAACAGACTAACTTGCCTGTGATGTTTCTTTTTTTACAGTGGTGCAGAGGAAAAGTGTAGCCTGCATGGTGACTTCACCTGGCCACTTATTTTGCGGTAATGCATGGCCTGGTGATTGGTTAAAACTTGCCTTTTTAAAACCATGAAGTCTCTGGCCCCGTGCTGTTTTTGTTTATTGCCCGATCTGGTGCGTGTGCGTGCCCAAGCTCTATTGCGTTGTGTGCAATCGTGCAGATAACAAAGCAACCATTCTTTGCCCGCTGCATTTCAACTTCATGAATGCCGGTTAAACTGATTTAATAATAAAGGAAACGAATTATCGGAACATCTACGAGCAGAGCCCAGATGTGCGCAGCAAAAGTCTCTGGTGAACTCCGGGAATACCCCCCAACTTCTTAGTATTTCCCACGTCCGCCCCAGCCGCCACGGCCACCGCCACGCCCACGACCGCCGCCACGCCCACGTGCGCCGCCAAATCCGCCGCGGCCACCCCGGCCACCACGCCGAGATTCATAGCCGCCGGTTGCCGGCCGAATGTTTGAGGAGTCCGATTCGTCGAGTGGCGGCATCTCATTGCAGAACTCGAGCTTCAGCCCGTCCTCGTCGGACCACTCCGTGCCCTTAATCACAACAATCGGTGGCTGATCAGGCCCGGCGCTGCGCTCCTCTACCAAATTGGCCTTGATGTCAAACACCACTGACGAGCGGCCATCGGCAATACGGAACGAATGCATGTCGTTCTCCTGCAGTCCGGGTATGTTGCGGACTACCGCACCGCGCACATAGCCCCATGTTCTCACCGGGGTAGAGGCGTGGGCAATCAGCGTGACACGGTCAGTGTCTCCGCTCTGCAAGCTGCGGCGCTTGATTCCCTGCCCGTAGCCGGAGATGTGTGCCAGGGCTGCAGCCAGCGCGCGCATCGGGTCGTCGTTGAACGTCTTGCAAACTTCCTGAGCAGGGCTCAAAAACATGTCCACTGCTGAATCCACACAGCGCTCAATGACCTTGGCAGACTCCATTCCGGTAACCTGGATAATGTCCTGGACCTGGGGCGGTGCAATGTTCTTGCACTCGACGCCGGTACGCTTCTTGATAAAGCCCACCCACCACTGGTCAGCTGGGCCATAGCAGGTAATGCAGGTACCCGAGCGGCCAGCTCGGCCAGTACGTCCACTACGATGAATAAACGTTTCGGCGTCCTTGGGCGGGTCGACATTGATGACCAAATCAACCTCGGGAATGTCCAGGCCGCGGGCAGCAACGTCGGTGCAGATCAGCACGCGCACAGTGCCCTCGCGGAATCCCTGCAGCGTCAACTCGCGCTGCGACTGCGCAATGTCACCGTGCAGCGCCTGTGCGCCCTTGGAAAACTTTGACGACACTGCCAGCTTATTGGCATCCGACTTGGTCTCAGTGAAAATGATGGTGCGTCCTGCCTTGCCATACACGGCAACCAGATCTGCCACCACGTCATGGCGCGTCTTCCAGGGCGTCATGAGCGAAAAGTAGGAGATGGTCTCACTGGTCTTGAGCTTCTGCGAACCGATCAAGTCAATCTTTTGGTGGTCGGGCTTCATAAAGTCGCGAGCAACCTGGTTAACCCACTCGGGAACAGTAGCCGAAAACAGCAGCGTTTGGTAAGTGGCACCCTGGCGCTGGTGCTTGACTTCCAGCAGCACCTTTTCCATATCGTCTTTGAAGCCGATATCCAGCATCTGATCGGCCTCGTCCAGGCAGATAAACTCCACTGCATCCAGATGCAGGCTCTTGCGATCGATCAAATCGATGACACGGCCAGGAGTACCCACCACAAAGTCCACACCGCCACGCAACGCATACAGCTGGTCTTGAATCGACGTGCCGCCATAAACGGTAATCACGCGGAACTTTTTCGTAGTTGATTCGATCTCAGCAGCCACCTGCTTGGCCAGCTCACGAGTAGGCGCCAGGATAACTGCGCGAGGATGGCGCCCGCGGGCCAGCTGCGCGTCTGACTTTAGCATCAGCTCAATCATGGGCAGAGAGAATGCCAATGTTTTGCCGGTACCGGTGCGGGCACGACCCAGCACGTCACGGCCATCGAGAATGGGCTTTAGCGTACTCGCCTGGATCGGAAACAGCGCCTCAATTCCGCGCTTGCGCAGGGCAGTTTTGGTTGTATCTGACAACATAAAGTTGTCCAGTGACAGCTCGTTAGCTGCTTTGGGCTCGGTTGCATCCTCCATGGATATGTCACTGCAGGCATCATCCGTGTGCAGCTTCTTTTCAGGCCGCTTCTCAGACTCAGATTCAGAAGCATCAGCTTCGGATGATGAAGCCTCCTTGCGCTTGCGCTTTTCCTTGCTTTTGCTCTTGTCCTTGTCCTTGCTCTTGCTCTTATCTTTGCTCTTGTCTTTGCTCTTGCTTTTGTCTTTGCTTTTCTTGGAATCCTTTATAGGGTTAGCGTTGGCCTCAAGCGATGCAAGGGCAACGGGGTCAATAGAAGGAGACATGGCTTTTTTGAAATTGGATGGAACTATAACTTGATCAATACACAAAATATACAGTTAGAAAAGTCTATTAACTGAAGAGAGAGAGAGAGAGCAAAGCGAGTTGCTAGAAAAAAAAAAAAAGCGAAAAAAGTCCTCTGATCTAAAATTTGATCCCTTGATTTCATAGATCCCTTAGATGAACAGTCACACCAATTACAAAAAAAAAAAAGCTGTTTTCTTTGTTTCATTATATTGTTGGTCAATGCCCCTGAATTACAACTGACTAGCACGCTACCACCATACTTTTTCTGCTGTGTCAACACCATATCTGGTTAGCAGCGCCTCCTTTTTGCTTGACTTCCTTACTCAGCTACAGCTTGGACAAACACGGTAACTTACAATGATGTTTGATATGGACCTCGATGAGAGCGATACGCCTGCAAAGCCAAAGCCAACCATTAATTCGCCACTGGTGCTTCCGTCGCTATCTCTATCACGCCCGAGCTCGCGTCTGGGGAATACAGAGCCGTCCATTCAGCCTGCAAACCGTCGACCCAGTCTTTCGGCGGGGTTTGTAGACATGCTAGAGCACCAGCTTGATGACACCCACATTGACTCGGATTACGAAGATATGTCACGCAGAATACAAGTTGAGGTGCCAATTATTGATGACTACGTCGACGAAGCAGAGGCGGAAAATAACACCGAGCCGTCCGCAGCAGACTTGCCCAATAAAGCATGTGCTTCATTGCACGAGGCTGCTGGTGCTACCATGAGTGGTGATTCTGCAAAGCGGCACCGAGTGACAGTCGAGGACTTTACCGTGCTGAAGCTTATTGGAAAGGGTGGGTAAGTTTGAATCCCTCACACACACACACACTCTCTCGATCAGGGAGGGGAGCTACTGCGAGCTGTATTGTTTTGACAGCCGTGTATTGATGTGCTTTTTAATGTAGATACGGCAAGGTGTATTTGGTTCAGCACAAGCACACTTCTCGTTACTTTGCCATGAAAGTCTTGCGCAAGGCGTCAATCTTGCTGCAGCGGCGCCAAATAACCTTTACCATGACCGAAAGGTCAATTCTTTCCGAAGTGCAGCATCCCTTTATAGTCAAGCTATACTATGCGTTTCAGTCAAACTCCAAGCTCTACTTGATTATGGAGTATGTGGCGGGCGGCGAATTGTTTACTCATATGGCTAATGAGCGCATTTTCACTGAAGACCAGGCATCGTTTTATGCTGCAGAGCTGGTTCTGGCCATCTCGCACTTGCACAAGCTCGGAATTGTGTTTCGCGACACCAAGCCGGAAAACTGCCTGCTCAGCAAGACCGGCCACCTTGTGCTGACTGACTTTGGGCTTTCCAAAACCGCCTTGGGTGGCGATGGCCGCACCAATACATTCTGCGGCACGCCTGCTTACATGGCACCTGAAGTCCTGGAGTCTTCCGAGTCGTATGACTTGAGTGTGGATTGGTGGTCACTAGGCGTTTTGCTATACGAGATGTTGACAGGCTCAGTGCCCTTCAAGGGCAAGGCGCCTGGCCAGATTGCCAAGAACATTGCCAAGATGAAGATAAGCTATCCAAACTACATGACGCCAGATGCAAAGGATCTGATCATCCGTCTGCTTCGCAAAAAGCCTTCGCAGCGCATCGGCTATGGCAGTAAAGGCGTTGAGAATATCAAAAAGCATCGATTCTTCCGCAAAGTTGACTGGGTCAAGCTGGAAAAGAACCACGAGCAGTTTTCGCCGCCAATTGTGCCCCAAGTCAACGGGGATGCCGACGTAAGCAACTTTGCTGACGAATTCACCAACGAGCAGATCCCGCCATCCATCATAGAAAATGCCAGTGTAGCCGATCTGGACACTTTAGATGCACACAAAGGTGACGCCAGCCACAACTCTGAAGCAGAGATTGATCCCTCCACGGCGTTTTTGGGATTCAGCTTTGTTGCCACATCGGTCATGGATACAAACTAAATTTTTTATTTGCTCTTATGCTCTACAAATAACACATGCTTGTTTACACGCGGGTCAAACTTCATCATGGTTAGCCGGTATGCTGCCGTGCGCGGCCGCTGCTTCATATATGTGAACCCGGTGCCTGCGGAGCTGATAAGCCGTACCAAGATGTTTCTGGACTTGGGCTTCTTGGCCACTACAAATGCAAGGGTGAATTTAAGTGCACGCTTGAATTAGTACGTTAATGAGCTGAATCTTACTTTTTTCCCTGAAAATATATAGTAACAAAATTATCAGCTGTGGAAAAAAATAGTTTGATTAGACCATATGCTTGATCGGCAATCTAGGTTAAATTATTGATCATGCACTTTCCTCACGTCACGCACAGCTCACACTTACACATGAGCACTATACAGCAACATAATTTCTGTGTACATTACAAATACAAGGCAGATGCATGCTGCTCTCTTGTATTCCCTTGCCTAAGCAGCACAAAAAAACATGTGGTCATGCACTGGTCATCCCGAGCTATACGAGTGCTGTAGCTGCGGCGAAATCAACGCCTGGCACTTCCAAGAATGGAAAGTTTGGGTCAAAGGCATAGAGTTGGGGGAATCCCTCTTGTGCTCTCTACTATTTCATCTCCAGACTATTTGTATTTTTCTCACACAGTAAGAATGAGCCATTTCCAGATCCCAGATATCACAAAGGCAGGGTCGGTCGACGTATCCAACGGAACCACCACCGTAACACTGAACTACCAGCCGCATGCAGTCGATAAATGCGGCTGCGACAGCTGTAAAGAGATCAGGAAGAAGAAAGCCGAAGAGGATGCCAAAAAGAACCACCTTGTTGAAAAATGCGCATGCGATATTTGCAAGGAGGCTCGAAAGAAGGCTGCCGAAGAGGAAGCCAAGAAGAGCCATGCCATTCCTATTTGTGCCTGCGATATCTGCGTAGAGTTTCGTAAAAAGGCCGAAGAGGAGGCCAAGAAGGCAGAGGCAGCGAAAAAGGCAGAAGAGGAGGCCAAAAAGACACATCTAGTAGAGAAATGTGGATGCCCAATCTGTATATCAATTCGTAAGCAGGTTGAGGAGGCCAAGAAGGCTGAAGAGGCCAAGAAAGCCGAAGAGGAGGCCAAAAAGACACATTTAGTTGCGAAATGTGGATGCCCCATCTGCGTTTCAATCCGCAAAAAGGCCGAAGAGGAGGCCAAGAAGGCGGAGGAGGCCAAGAAGAAGGCTCAGGAGGAGGCAATGAAGAATCATCTGGTGGCAATCTGCAGTTGCGACATTTGCCAGGGTTTGCGCAAGCAAGCAGAAGAGGCCAAGAAGGCCGAGGAAGCCAAAAAGGCAGAAGAGGCCAAGAAAAAGGCTCTGGAAGAGGCAATGAAAACGCACCTTGTTGAAAAGTGTGCGTGCGATATTTGCAAAGAGATTCGCCAGCAAGCCGAGAAGAAGGCCGACGAGGATCTGAAGAAAAAAGTTGATGTGTTTATGGCACATTTTCTAGGCCACCACCATTAATTTTCTTGTAGCCGGATTGATCAAGATTAGAAATTTTTTTTCCTTCGTTTTGAAATAATGAGCAAGCAATTTGTAGACAAAAAGAAGGCCAAGACATACAGCCTTGTGTACCGGTCCCAGGAGGACCCACTGGCGTTTGAGGAAGGGAGCACGGATCGGGTGCTTGTGGAGAGAGGCAGGCGGAAGGTGCAAAGCAAGGGCAAGGCAGCCGAGCAGCTGGCAGCCGATCTTGGCGACTTACAACTAGAAGACAAAGTAGGAAAGGCAGCGCTATATGGAGTGTTTCTAGACGACAGCAAATACGACTACACACAGCATCTACGGGAGGTGGGCACCGGCGGCGGGATATTGCTGAATGCATCGAGCAAACACAACAGCGATCTGCCAGCAGAGGTGTTGCCGTCACAGCACCGCATGGACATAAAAAGCGCAGCATATCCGGTAGGACCACAGCCATTCATGGACGCCAATGTCCGGGATGTGCTGGAAGCACTGAGCGACGAGGATTTGGATGAGATTGACGATGACTTTATGGCCAAGCTCAATGCCGACGAGCTCTCCAGCTACGAGGAAGAAGAAGAAGAAGAGGATTTCGACCATGACGACGTGTTTGCCCAGATCGAGCGGATGAAGAGGCAGCAGCAGCAGCAGCGGCAGCAGCAGCGGCAGCAGGATACCGACAACGAGTCAGACCAGTGGTCCGAGGACTATGAGGATGAAGCCAAATCAAACTTTTCCATGTCGTCCTCGGCAATGTTCCGCAATGCCAAGCTGACGCTGCTGGACGAGCAGTTTGACAAGCTGGAGGCAATATACGAGCACGACGACACAGACAGCGAGGCAGAGCGCTACGACTCTGACGGCCACTACATTGCCGAATACGACTCGGACGGCAATGTCAAGCCCATCAGCTCGCGCGCCGACTTTGAAAGCGTGCTCAACGAGTTCCTCAATGACTATGAGCTGACAGGCAAGAAGATGCAGGCGGTGGTGGAGGGCGGCAGTGGCGCCGGCAAGCTGGACACGTACCGCGACGGGCTGGTCGAGGGCAGCGAGGCGAGTAAGCGTGCAGTGGTGCAGGCAGCCCAGCGCATCCTGGAAGAGAGCGCTACAAAGTCCGATAAGCAGGACGCAGACGAGCTTGATGAGATATTTAAAGAGAAGGAGCGCACGCCGTGGGACTGCCAGTCGATTCTGTCCACGTACTCGACGCTGGACAACCATCCAGCCACGATCCACGAGAAGCGGACCCCGCGCATCCGCGTCAGCAGCAAGTCAGGCTTCCCGGTGGTAGTGGAAGACCAGCCCAGGCCGGAAGCAGAGCCACGGCCAAATCGCGGCGCTCCACGCCCCAAGAACGAGACAGCCGAGGAAAAGCGCCTGCGCAAGAAGCAGCTGCAGGAGGAACGCCGCAAGCGCCGCGAGCAGAAGCGCGAGACCCAGAGCTCCTTTGCCGAAAAAAAGAAGCGCAATATGCAGTCCAAAAAGGACCGTCGGCAACATGTGGTCCAGCTGTGATGTCCCTTTTTTCAGAAGTGGTTATTAATAAACAAAGTAGCTTCTCTATGCCCACGCACGGTTGGTCAGCTTGCGCCGCACCATCGGTGCCCCCAGCAGGCAGCCTGCCGCCAGCGCCAGCGTAGTGATTACCAAGTTTGCCTTGCTGAACGACGGTGCCAGCTGGTCAAATCCTCCGGACGGGCTGGTCCGGGTGAAGAACACGTCCAGCCCAAATGCTGCCACCACTGCCGTGCTTTCCAAGTGCGTTGGCTCCGACACCACATGGCG
The DNA here is from genome assembly GCA_027578955.1 of Coemansia sp. RSA 1250. Taxonomy (NCBI): domain Eukaryota; kingdom Fungi; phylum Kickxellomycota; class Kickxellomycetes; order Kickxellales; family Kickxellaceae; genus Coemansia; species Coemansia sp. RSA 1250. The sequence goes on along the minus strand of JANBTS010000012.1, from coordinate 183,495 downwards.
AATTCCCGCCACCATGTGCTGGTGCGACAGCACCCGCCGCGGGTCCAGCGGCAACGGCGCCGCATATTCCATTAGCCCTTCCGCCTGCTCGTCCTTGGTTGGCGCACGCATCGGCCGCCGTGGGTCCAGCAACGCATCCGGCAGCGCCAGCAGCTTTCCTGATGCCAGCCCAAACAATACGTCACGAGTCGTGATGCTGCTGCCAGTGCGAGTAGTGCCCAGCGCCGTAGCTGCTCCTGGCGATACAAATGCAGCGCTGTGGACGCTGGGCACTCGCAAATCGCTGCTGGAAACCACCGTGCGCTCATCACGGGTATCTGGACGGTCGCTTTCAAACAGCTCGATAACTGCCGTGACGTAGCCCTCGGGAAGTCCCTGCCAGAACTGATAAATAACGCGGTTTTCGCTCAACGTAGCCAGGAACGGATGTGCGCGACTAACGGAAGCATACTCGTGCACAGCCGAATGCAGCAGGCGTCCTGACACCCGGTCAATCACATACACTCCAATGCCCTGCTTGTGCTGCGTCGCGAGCATCCCCAGATGCGGATTGAGGTACTTGTACAGCACTCTGCGATCTCCCAGCACCCGCCCTTGCAGTGCCGTATGCTGAGCGCCGTTTTCATACCGCGCTGCACTGACCAGCCTCTCGCCCGCAGGCAGTGCAAACTCCCATTCCAACCGAGCCGGCAGCTGTGGTTCGCTTGGGCTACTGCATTCAATGCGGTAGCCACGCACGGCAGTGCTGCCGGCGGTGTCTCCCAGCTCAAAGAACAACGGCGAGCCAAAGGCACACACCGCATCTACGGCATCGGAGGTAGCTGGCCACACGGCCAGGCGAGGCTCAGAGCCATCGACAACCAGGCCCAGCACACGCAGGCCAGATGCAGAGTCAGTGGCAGGAAGCTCAAACGCACGGACATAGACAAACGGCAGCACATCTTGACTCAGAACATTGCCTGTCAGTGCGTCAAATGCGGCAACAACTGTGTTGTTGCGGCCACGGCCCACTGCTACCACTACCGGTGCAGCATCGCCCAGCACATGCCCGCTACGCGCTACAAACACATGCTCGATGCGTACCGGTGCACGGCCAACTGCAAGATGGTGCGACCAGGCGTGAGCGCCATCCTGTGAACCCACAGCTGTCACTGCGCCTGTAGCCGATCCAAACACGGCCAGCTTGCGGAAGCCAAAGTGGTCTCCATCTGTAGGTCCCAAAGCTGGTCGATGCGTGCCGGCAATGCCAAATCCAGAAGCGGCCCAGTTGCCCAGTGCCCGCGCAGCCGCCAGCCAGCGCAGAACAAATCGCGCGACTGCCGATGGCTGCACACTGGGATCGGTTTCCTGCGCAGCATGCTCGGCTGACGAAGCCGGCGGCAGTAGTTCCAGCAGCGCCATATCTGCAGCGTGTGCTAACGCTTCATTGCGTGACCACACAGGCGCATCGCTTCCAGGCTGCAGCGCCGCCAAAAGCCCACTAGCCGTCTGCACCACCACATGCGGCTGGCCATTTACAAATGTCAGTGCAGTACGCACTACATCTCCGTAGTTGCTACGGGCATACGCAAAATCGCCACTGTGCTTCTCGCTTCCACGAATGCGCCAGGTAGCACCCGATTCAGCCGAGCGTGCTGCCACTACTGTATGCTCGGGACCAGCAGCTACAAGCCTTCCAGGTGCCAAAAAGGACGCAATCTTGCGCATCTCCAGGCGATCGCCGTCACGGAACATCTCTACCACCACCGTTTTGGTTTTGCTGTCTTTCTCGTATGTCAACGTAAAGCGAGCAGTGTTTTTAAGCCCCGGGTCAATGTCTACTTCCGAAATAGTAGATGAAAGCATCTCTGGCGGCATAAGCTCTACCTCGACAAGCTTGGCATGGTAGATCTCCCACATTGGCGACGTCATGCCCAGGCGATGCACATACCACAGGATGTTCTTTGGCTCGCGCCATACCAGATATGCACCGTAATCGCGGGTCTCAAGTGCTACCACACTGCCGCCGCGCAGGGCCACTTCTTCTGCCGTGTCGTACTGCAGCTGGACCACGCCTGTGCTCGCTTCTACCTGCACCACATGCAGACGGCGCTTGCGCTTGCGTGTAGCTGGCGCATCCCCGATTACAAACACGCTGTCGTCGTGGATAACAATGCGCTGGTAAACAGCTGTGTTGTTAAGCCCCAGCTCCCACACCGGCGAGCTGCTTTCTGGCGTGAGCCGCACCAGCGTATCGCCAGCAACCGCAATGACGTCGGAGCTGCCACGCACAAACGCTGCTGCACGCCCAGCTCCAGGCACTGAAACTTGCCATGACAGGCTGCCTCCAGCAGCGTCCCACACCCGCACATGAGATTCATTCGCGCCTGATTGCGTTAAAACACGCTCGTCGCGAACCAGCAGCGTGCGAATAGGCTCATCCAGCACGTGGCGCCATGCGATCTGTCCGTCGTCCGCACGCAAAGCAGCAACTACATTCCGCTGCGTGGACGCATACAGCAAACTGGTATCGTTGGCAGTATGTGGAATCAGCTTGGTCGGAACGCCAATTTGTGCACGGTACCAGTCAATCCGGCCTGCTTCGTCGGGAAACAGACCATATACACTTTGCAGGCAGCAGCCCAGCAGCAGTACTGCCAGAACTGTTTGCACTAGAAAATGCATTTTTATAAATCAAGAGAAGAGATAAGTTTTTGTTTTCTGTTGTGGCAATTATAATTTACATCTAGAGTTATGCGGCTGCATCAATGGATTTGGCTGGCTCTGGGAGCAACACCATTCTGCGCCGCGCTATCGGCTGCTGGAGAACGGGTGCTAGTCGTGGTGCCGACAGTGAACGCTGCATCCGAATACTCGGACTTTCTGGACAGCCTGGCTCAGCGGGGCTTTGACTTGAGCGTGCGTGGTGCTGGTAACACATCTGTGGCTCTGCACAACGACGACGGTACGCGCGAATACGACCATGCAGTTCTGCTGGCTCCAGCTGCGCGCAGGCTAGGCACGCTGTCTCCTCGCGGCATTGTGAACTTTGTCAACGACGGAGGGAATCTCATTGTTGCTGCTTCCAGCGACATCAGCGAGAATTTGCGCTCGCTGGCCACACAGTTTGGCGTTGATTTTGCTAAGCGCAAATCTCGCATTGTTGACCACGTTCATGGCAATGCTGGCCATACGCTGGTCCCGTCGTCCCACTATGCAAACGCATCAGCTGTTCTGTCAGATCGGTTTTTGGCTGCTCCAAATGCACCTCCTGTATACTTTGAGGGGATCGGACACCGCTATAAGGAGAGCCCACTGCTGATTCCGCTGCTGACAGCCCCACGTTCTGCATACTCGTCACCTCCGGAAGACAGCGTGCTGAGTGGCACGTCGCTGGGCCTGGTCAGCGTGTTCCAAACGCGTACCAACGCTCGGGTGGCCTTTAGCGGCAGCACTTCTCTGTTTTCTAACCGTTTGTTGCGCAAAAAGGGCGCTGCAAACCGCCAGTTTGTGACCGAGCTGTCTCAGTGGGTGCTGCAGGAAAAGGCTGTGCTGCGTGCGTCACCACTACGTCATGCGCTGGCTTCTGGAGATCGTCCAGACCACTATCGGGTTTCTAGCGATGTAGTCTTTGAGATTGATTTGACTGAGTTGCGCGACGGATCATGGCAACCTTACCGTGCTCATGATGTGCAGCTGGAAGCCATCATGTTGGATCCCTACATCCGCACCACGCTGAACCAGTCGTCTGCATTCTCTGTCTTGGGCACTTATCGCGGCGACGTACGCCTGCCCGACCGCTACGGCACATTTACTTTCCGCGTGAATTACAAGCGTCCTGGCCTATCTAATGTTGATGTGCAGGATATCGTAGGTATCCGGCCGCTGCGGCATGACGAGTATCCACGCTTCTTGTCGGCTGCCTACCCTTACTATGCGTCATCATTTGTCATGATTCTGGCATTCTTGGCCCTGTCTGCAGTATGGCTGTGGAGTGCCGAGCCCAAGGCTGCATCTTCAGCACCGTCTGCATCTGCTTCCAAACCACTCAAATCCAAAAAGTCAAAAAAGATGTAATAATCACAATAAATTACTAGTCTATTGGCAATGAACTGAGTGGGCAGTGTTTCTGAGTGCCCCACCAGCTTATGTTGACGCTTTGGAGCGCAAAATACCCGATGATGCCCGATATGGCTAGCCCTGTATCCAGCGCGGCAGTTAGCACAAAGTTATACTGGTGCCACCACGCATGGCGGTATCGCAGCAGCACAAAGTTGAATATAAAGCAAAACAGCGTAAACATCGCGACATTGTGCGTAGGCATGTTGGGGAAATAGCCTACTAGCGTCATTGCCACGGGCAAGTTGATATGTCGCCAGAAGCTGCGCGGAAACCGCCGCCGTAGCAGCCATACGGGCACTGGCAGTGCTAGCCCAGCCAGAAACATCCAGTACAAGGCCGAGTACTTTCCACCAAACTGCCGCTGCGGGCCGAGCACGCCCCATATCGTCATAGTCGCATAAAACAGTCGGCCCTTGCGGCAGGTAAATGGCGCGCCCTCAGGAGTGCAGATATCCGGGACGCTGTCCATCAGCCAAAACGCTACGCCCAGCTGCACCAAAGCGGCCACCACTGTGCCTGCAATCTGGCAAATAAACAAATTGCGCGGTGGCAGCCGCATATAGCGCCCCAGCTTCTGGTCCCTGGTCAGCAGCAGCGTCTGTCGCATGGTAATGTACCCAAACATCTTGAAACTTGAGTTGTAAGTTGGTTCTCCTGGCCAAATATATCCGGCGATCAGCTCAGTAATCACGCCCAGCCCGTACTGAAAGTTCGACACCGCTTCAATTAGCCCTACTGGTAAAGTCAGCAGCACTGCAATTGCTATTGCCAGCAAAAACCCGTACCAGGGCAGCAAATCGTACCCTTGGCAGCCGGCCAGCCCCATTGCCAGCGTTCCTACAAATAGCACACCATACCAGTATATTGGAACTTGGTTGTAAGCACCTTCCGCTGGGCCACGTATGCCATACCGTACGTCTTGGTATACTGAGCAAGCAGTGCGCCATAGGTCAGTTCCATGGAACAGCACCACATGGGAAATCAGACAAGTGATCCCCATGAAGCACAGTCCATACATGATTAGGAACTGGACTGACATGCGCATGGGGCCATATGCTTCGTATGCAGCAGGGTCCAGCCGCCCATTTTGCAGCACCATCTCTACGTCGTAAATACTGCCATTGGTAGTAAACAGATCGCTTGTGTAAATGGGCAGCGACCGTGCATCCCAGGCGTTTGAATAGTACGCGATAGGAGTGATTATCCACATCATTATCGCAAACCCGCCAAACAGGTTGCAGGCAGCAAACCATGGAGTTGCCAACGGTGAACCGGTGTAGCTGCTGCTGATAGTCGACCAGTCCAGACTTACTGCCAGCATGCCCAGCCCATTATATCCGTCGCCAAGCTGATTGGCAATGATATTGTTGGGTGCCGCAAAGCACAGAATGGGCAGCATAGTAAGGGTTGGGAATATCCATCCTGGAACAAAGTACCAAGCAAAACTGGCCAGCATTACAAGCCAAAATATGCGATTGGTATTCTGCTGCTGCACGGGCTTTATCGCTGCCTGCAGCGTCCGAAACAGCGAGACATCTACCAAAGTTGATGGCCACACCATAGTGCTTGGTTCTACTAAAAATCTATGAAATAGCCCACAAAAGCTATATCCAAGTAGCTGCGACGTCAGAGACAGCAGCACGCCGGCACCAAACGACAATGGCGCGCCAATCCAAAACCGACGCACCACAACTATTTCCAGCGCATACACGGTGCTGGTGCTGGCATTGGCGAATACCGAGATCAGCACATGCTCCTTGATAGTAAACGGACCTGGGTTCATTGTCCACGATATCCCGCAGAACCTGAACTTGTGCGTAGGCAGAAACTTGGCTAGCAGCCATCCTGCCGGAAGGCTGAGAAGCTGAACCACCGGAATCCCCAAGGCAATGGGGTTGTCTCGAAACCAGTAGTATGCATTGGTGAACGCCAGGCCACAGGTGAATACGATCCCTAGAACCAGCACCCGAAATGTCAGCGATGGCATGTCAGGGTCATCAACATCGTCTGGTACAGCTGAATCGACCATCAGCTGCGCTTCAGATCGGTCCGCCTGTAAAGTATCGCCTGCGAGTAGCTTGACCGAGCTGGCTGGAGATGACATGTATTTTTTCACAATGGAATAAAGATGAGAGATCAAAGAAAAAAAAAAGAAAAATAGCTGGATTTATAGCCCCCCAACAAAACAAAATTTCATCACCGGTGGGGTACACGGAAAAGGATTAGCGCATAAAGTTGTTGCAGGACTTGCATCTAAACCCTCGGCGCGGATCCGGTATGCCTTCCTCGCCGCAGTGCTTGCATGCGCTGGACTCGGCAACCTTTAGCTCTGTCCGAGGAGCCGACGGGGAGCGGAACGAGGCGGGCGGGCGGTATCCGCCAGTCTGAAAGGACCCGCTGCGCTGGTGCACTGCCGACGGACGAAGGTTACCGCTGGTAACAACATTGTTGGTGGGGATGTCAGATTCGCTGCACTCCTCCGTGTAGTTTCCGGGAAACAGGCCCTTGGCCCCCACCTTTCCAAACCGCGAATACACCAGCTGGCCATTCCACCAGCCGTCGTCAATGCAGTCAATCACTTCCACGATATCACCTGCATCCAGAGGTAACTCGCCCAGCTCGCTTACTTCAAACTTGTACAGAGCCTTGCGCAGCTGCCGCGTTGGCTTTGCATCTCCAGCGCGCTTGGGCATGGGCGGCGGAGGCGCATGGCGGCGTGGTGCTACTGTTGGTACGCGGGTCTTATCGGGGCTTTCTGAAGCAGCAAAGTCGCTTTTTGAGCGATGGATGTTGGGCATCTGATGGTCAGCAGCGCTGCGGTCCGTGTGCTGGCTGGCATCGCTGAATTGGTTGCTGTCGCTACGCTGATGGCCAGGCGCCGTTCGGTACGAGGCCGAGCGGGCCAGGTGGTTTGAGCTTGGACTCTGGAACGGAAGAGGATGCCGTGCACTGGTGGTCATTTCGTTCTGCTTGAGCGCCTGCTGCGATTTCCGCGTTGCCAGCGACGCACCAATCGGATGCCGTTCGGCTGCAGGCGGACGCTTTGCCTGCAGACACTCTTCAAATACACCGCGAATGCGCACTAGCTGCTCATAGCAGCTTTTGTGGTACTCGACCTGTGCCTCATAGAAGCTAAACGCGCCGCGCAGGTACTCCTGCTCGGCATCCTGCATCTCCATCATGCGGCGTGCCAGGTCCTCATATGTGTCTTCGTAGCGCACCTGCGCTGTGCGCAGTTCGTCCTCGACAGTAATATTGTCTTTGCGTGCCTTTTGGAACTTTACCATCTTGGAGTCGTATTCGCTACGGCGCGTTTCTAGCTTCTTTTGCAGCGCCACGTACTGCTTAAAGTCGTCGAGCGAGCGCTGCAGCTCTGGCAGCCAGCCCTCCTTTACCTGGTTGACAAACTGCAGCTGCAGCTCATTGAGCTTCTCTTCGGTCTGCCCCAGCGTCTCCACGGCACGGCCTATTATAGCAGGGAACAATGGTAAGCTTGTTTGCTGAGATTACTCTGGGAAAAAAAAAAAAACTAGATACTTACCATAGTTGGAGTCCTTGGGCAGGCTGCTTCCCAGGCGAATCATCGAGGACCCCAAGTTCTCCAGCAGATACAGCTTGAGCTTGGTGTTGTCCGATGCCTCCTTCTTTTTCAGCAGCTGGTTGGTGTACAGCAGCAAAGCGCTCTGTGTGCACTCGGTGCCTGCATGCCGGTTGTCGGTTTCCAGCTGCAGATCTCTGAAATCGTCGCCTACATCGGACTTGGTGGTTGAGCTGTGACCCAGCAGCTCGCCGGTGCGCTATAATGAAATGGTTAGCATATGCACATCTGTCCCCTCAATACCCATACATACTTGGCCGAGTTTTCCAATACCGCGCTTTAAAGTAGATGCCATAATAAATTCTTAAAGAAAAGAAAGAAAAAGAAATAGAGACGACGCAGTAAAACCCTCCTTCTTTTATGTGGAGACCCTTTTTGGAGAGTTTCATTCCAGCATATAGGGGCCCGAGTTTGCCAAGCCCCCTTTGAAGCTTACAAAAAGTACTGGTTTCCAGCCGCACTGCCCATGGACCCGGGTATTCGCGGAGCAACCACCCGCTCCTTGTCCGGAACCGCCTGAAATATCTGGAACGAGTCGTCCGAAACCTCCAGGTCCTCCTCTATGCGCAGTATGCTGGCGACGTTGCCGCAGCGGTAGCAGTAGTTGGGAGCGCTCCAGACCGTGACCAGGTTGCGCTCAGGAAACATAAACTTGTAGCCCTCCTGCACCAGCTGGTGCGCTCGCGCAATCAAGCTCAGCCCGTTTACGTGATTAAATTCGTCAGTCACGCGGGCGCCAAACAGCCAGCCAGCGCCTCGCGGGCTGACGGCCCAGCTGTCAATGTCCTCGGGGTCGGACCACATCAGGTCGCAGAACGGGCCTTCGTGCGGAATCTCCTGGCAGCGCTGGATGGTGCGCATCTGATCCAGCGTGCGCAAGTCCGGCGACAGCCCGCCGTGCACGCATAGCACGCTTCCGTCGACAATGGCCGCCAGCGTCAGATAGTCAAAGACCTGGCAGCAGTACTTCCACACGTTTGCGTTGCCGTACTTCATCTGGCACTCGTCATAAAAGCCATAGACCTGGGTGATCTGCCGGCTCTCGTGGTTGCCGCGCAGCAATGTAATTTTGTCTGGCCAGCGTGCCTTCAGGCACATTAGCAATGTGAATGTCTCCAGGCTGTAGTAGCCGCGGTCTACAAAGTCGCCCATAAAGATATAGTTGGTCTCAGGAGGCTCGCCGCCGACGCGAAGCAGCTTCATGACGTCGTAGAACTGGCCGTGGATGTCGCCGCACACAGTGACGGGAGTCTGCACGGGCTGAACGTTGGACTCTTCCATTAGCAGCTCTTTGACGCGCTCGCATAGCTTTTTGACATCGGCTTCAGACAGGCAGTCGCATTTGCGGACGATTTCCAGCCATTCCTCGGGACCCGACATTAAAATATTAGAAACAAAAGGAAAAATGATTACTTGGTACCAAGAAGAGGTTTGAGAATTGCGAGCGTTTGCGACCGCTTGATCAAAAACTCCTGTGTCAACAGCTCGTCCATGGTGGCTCGGCTCTGCACGTCGACACACAGGCACTCGGCCAAGAAGCCCTTGAGCTCGCGGCTCAGCGACTCGGGATTTTTGAGGGCAGGGGTGCCATTGGTGGCAATCAGGTACAGGGCCTTGAGGGGCTCCTCGTCCAAGTAGGGGGGCTCGCTCTCGATCATCTCGATGACCATGATGCCCAGCGACCACACGTCCACCTTGGGCCCGTACGGCTTTTGCTTGACAACCTCGGGGGCCATCCAGTAGGGCGTGCCCACCATGGTGGCCCGCTTGCTGCGCTGCTCGGACAGCTTGGCGCAGAACCCAAAGTCGGTGATTTTGACCTGCCCGTCCTCGCCCAGCAGCACGTTGTCGGACTTGATGTCTCGATGGACAATGTTCTGCTGGTGCAGATGGCTCAGCCCGCGGCACACTTCGCGGCACACGGTGGCGATCTGGTTCTCGTTCATCTTGTTGTTGTCAATGACATCGGTAAGCGCGCCGCCTTCCATGTACTCCATCACCACCCACAAGTCCGTCATGTTGAGCAAAAAGGCCTCAATAAAATTGACAATGTTTTTGTGCCGCGACTCCTTCATGACAAGGATCTCGTTGACCAGCAGCTCCTTGCGCGGCTGCTTGGACAGGTCCATCTGCTTGATGGCGACAATTTCGCCGGTCTTTATCGAGCGCGCTTTGTAGACATTGCCCGAGGCGCCCTGGCCAATCTTCTTGACTTTGCTGTACAGGATCTTGGGGTCGTCGCGCGCAACAATGGTCTTGAGGCGGGCCATGATCTGTGTCTCGGACATGGCCGACAGCCGCATGTCCTTTTTGGACTTTTGCGTTGGCGCTGGCTGGTCGCTCTTGCCGGTAAGCGCAGCCAGCGCAACCTCTTTGGCTCGCGACTGCGTCTTTGTCATTTGGGCCCGTGGAACTGCCGGGGCTACCATGTGCGCAACCGAAACCGACTGGCGTGCCGGGGGCTCGGACTGGGGGTTGGCGACTATCGTGCTGCTGGAGCTGCCGTTGCTGTCGGAGCGCGTGAGAGACATGCCGCCGATGCCGTCGGTGACCTGCTTGCGCAGCTGAGCCTCCTTTATGGCGTCGGCCTTTGTCTTGGGCAGCGAAAAGTTTGCCGGCAGCGGCGCCTTGGCCGGTGGCAGCGGTTTGTTGACGGCAGGGCGCGGGCCAGACTGGGGGACCAGACCGGCCATCTTGCTGGCAGACGCGCTGACGGCAGCCTGGCCCTCAGCCGTGTTTTTGGTGTAGAATTCAAGCACGTCCAGCACTGCCTGGGGGTTCTGCGCATAGTCCTGCTGCGTGATGTTGGAAGACTGCAGCAGCTTGGCCCACTTGTCGGGCAGACCGATAAACATGCCACTGACCGGGTCAAAGTCCACGTGCACCTTGTGGTGGAAGTTTGACGGCGGCGATACGCTGCTGAGTAGAGGGCACTTTTCGTATATGGCGTCCATCCACGAGTAGAGGTCGTCGTCGCTGGCGCACTGGATGTAGTAGTCGCGATCCTTTGCCTTTATCTCAATGCAGTATGACTTTAGTTCTGATCTGCTGACCTGGTGGACCTCTTTGAGAAGAACGAGCGCCGATGCCTGCACGGCTTTCTATGGAGAGTTGTCAGTTAGAGCGTGCGCCTGCGATAGCCATAGCAAACAAGAAAAAAAAAGAACTTACCTCGTTTTTGTGGAAGGACAGCGTGTGTTGCTTGAGCACGGCCCAGCGCCGGGACCACATCCACGACTCCTTTAGGTAAATATAACCGTACTTGTACACCCGGTCGCCGTTGTCCATTGGTACAATGTAGCTTGCAAAAAAGTAAATAAAACGCGGCAATTAGACAGAAGATGAGCAAAGAAAAGAAGAAGGGGAGAGGGAAAGTCTTTCTTTTTTATTGAAAATCTCATGGAAAACGACCCGCGTGCAGCAGTATGGATGGCGGTGGCCCGGCGCTGCCGCCAAAGCAATTCGCAGTTTTCGGCGGCGTTTGTGGACGCGCTGGCGCAGGCAGCGGTGCTTGTGGCGGAGAATCTGGGCCGGGATGTCGAGAGCTTTGCACGGCATGCACGGCGTGCCAAAGTATCGGTGGAGGATGTGCGGCTATGCGCCCGGCATAATCAAGACGTATTAGCACAGCTAGATAATTAAATTATACTACATAAATATCTGCTTTCTACACTCGGCAGCGCCGCAGGCGCAAGCAAACATGGCGCCGCTAGAGTCTGGGCAGGACGGGCTGTAGTCAAAAGTCAGCTCTTCGCCGGCCGCAATGTCGCGAGCAGCAAAGAATGCCAGGCGATGCAGGCGCGGGTCGCGGTGCTCGACATAGGCAGGGTACAGCTGCATGTTGGGCGCACACGAGTGGTTGAAAAAGTGCGCAATGTTGCCGTAGCGCTTGGCATCTATGGTGAAGTCGGCCAAGTCACCAGCACAGCCCATGTCCAGATCGAACAGATATGTCAGGCCGCGAGCCGAGTCAGCTGCGCCGCGCTGCTCCGCCTCCTCAAATGTGATCAGCTCGCCCACATACTCAGCAACAAACGTGCCGCGCGGAATTGGTGCCCGGGCCACCACGCCCCAGCCCTTGAGCGGAAAGCGCCGGATCTCAAACTTGACACGCGACCCGTGCTGCACCACGCGTGTCTGGCATTGCGCGTCGCAGGCACAGCGCGGGCCGCATTCCAGCAGAGCGGTCTTTTCTGGCACGCACACGCGCCCGTGTTCGTCGTAACATCGCTGGCGCATGCACGAGCATCCTGTAGAACAGTCATTGGTACACGAGCACGCATGCAGTGGGGTGCACGGGCGCGGCACGTCCTCGGCAAACGTGCTTTCATTGATGTACGTAAAGTCATCGGGGCCGCCGCAGTCGTCGACAGTGTTAGTGACGACAATGGGGTGATAGTCGCGTGCATCGCGCAGAATGCGGTAGAACGGCGACAGATCGGCGCAGTTGGGCCGGCGGGCGGCATGGTACGCAGCCAGCAGGTCTGGACACTGCAGACTCTGCTCAGCGACCCACGAGTTGTGCTCGTCAGAGAAGCCCTCCCACTTGATCTCGTACATCCGCACCCCGTCCACAGTCGCGTCTGCCAAAATTGCCTCTACAACATAGTGTCCGCTGCTGCTGCGTGCACGCCGCTTGCTTGGCATTAGAAATAAAGAGGGAGAAAAAAAATATTTTCTCCTTTATTTCTTTTTCTCTTTTCTTAGTATATATGGCCGAAAATTCACTCTACACCGACCCTGCCGATTCGCAGTGGCTTTACAACGACGACCACTCGCTTGCTGCTCCGCAGGATCTGACTGCCGCTGACACGCAGTATACCGACGGCAATGCAGCCTACGCCGCTACACATGCCGATTCGCAGGCGCCCTCGACAGCGGCAGATACACAGGCAGCAGCAGACGCACAGGCGGCGGCGGCAGCAGCAGCAGCAGCGGCGGCGGCCAGGGAAGAATGGTATGTCTAAAATGTTTGTAAATTTGTTTGACGTTAAAACTGAATGTACTTGTTATTTTTTTTTAGTAAGTTGTTTGTTGGTGGGCTCAGCTGGGAAACGGACGAGACGCGGCTGCACGCGTACTTTTCCCAGTACGGCCAGGTAATAGAGTGCTCCGTCCTGCGCGACGCAGCCACAAACCACTCGCGTAGATTCGGTTTTGTGACGTTTTCGTCAGTAGACGGCGTCAACGCGGTGCTCAAAGAGCCCACGCATATGCTGGATGGCAAGCAGATTGATCCCAAAAACGCCATTCCGCGCGAAAACCAGCCTGCTCGCACCACACCCTATGCCAGCAACCCCGCCGCAGAGCAGTTTGCAGACCCCGTCAAGGAAATGAAGGGCGAGAAGATCTTTGTTGGCGGTCTGCCGCCCTCTGCCACCGATGCCGACCTCAACTCGGCCTTTGTGTCCTTTGGAAACATCGTCGAGACCAAGCTGATGATGGATCCCAAGACCGGCCGGTCTCGCGGCTACGGCTTTCTTGAATTCGACAGCGAAGATGCCGCTCTCAATGCCGTCAAGGCCGGCAATGCTTCCGAAGGCATTTACATCCACGGCAAACGCGTCGATGTCAAGCCTGCAGTGCGCCAGAAGCGCAACCCCATGATGGGCATGGTCGGCATGCCCAACTACGGCATGGTCGGCATGAACAACTATGGCATGATGAACATGCCGGGCTACAACATGATGAACATGCCTGGATACAACATGATGGGCATGATGGGCATGCCTGGCTACTACGGCGCGGATGGCTCTGCTGCCGAGGGCACCGATCCCAATGCTGCTGCCGCGGCTGCCGCGTACTACGCGCAGATGGGCTTCTATGGCCAGGACGGCCAGCCCGGCACCGATCCCTCGGCCCCTGGCGCCCCAACCGATCAGTCCGGCGACCAGCAGTCCGGTAGCCGCAGCACAGGCCGCCGCCATCACCACCACGACGACCGCGGCCATCGCTCCTCGCGCCGCCACGACCGCTCCAGCGACAGCCGATCAAGCCGCAACCGCAGCGACCGGGGCGGCAGCTCGCGCGGCTCACGGCACCCCCGCGACCGCGAAGGCCCGGTGCGAAACTCGCATGGCTCCTCGCGCAATCGCGGGCACCATCCCTACTAGCAAGGCAAGCTTTTTTTTTATATATATTAAGAATAAACCATTGCAGCCGCTACTAATCGGCAGCGCCGCTGTTGCCGCACTGTACGGTGACGTAGGGCCCGAACCACCGCTCGTAGCGCGCACGCAGCCGACGGGCCTTGCGCCGCTGCTGATTGTCGCCGCTGTCCTCGTCATCGCCCTCGTCCATGGCTGCTGTGGGCTCGTCCTCATCGCCAGCTGCGCTGCTTTCGGCCAGCACCTGGTTGGCCAGCAGGCTGCCCCATCGCTCCATGCACCGCGGCGGCTCCACAGTCGTGCTGGGGCTGATCTCCAGCGAAAACGCCAGGTCCGCCAGATGCAGCGTCGTCTTGCTGCTGTACAGCCGGTCACGCAGCCGCAGCCCGCCTGTGGCCGGGTGCTTGCCATGCGCCGACGCAGGAACTGCTGGCCCGGCAGCGGGCCCGGCAAGCGCGGTCTGCACGGGAATGCCCAGCGTGCGGTTGGACCGCGTCTTGTACAGCATGTTGGACACGATGTTTTTGAGGTGGCAGTCCAGCGCGTACAGAAGCAGCTCGCCGCCCTCGCGCGTCACGCCGCCTGCCAGGCCCTGCTCCAGCGCAATCGCCACCATGCGGTAGCTCAGCGACTCGATATCGGGCGTTGACTTGGTGTCGTACACCAGCGGCGCGGTAATGCCCTTGGCAATGTCCATCGCGTACGACTGCGGCAGCTGTGCTGGCGGCATCGGCAGCACCACCGGCTTAAGCGACCGGATCGCCCGCTGCGCCTCCTCTGGCGTCATGTTGGGCCGCTTCAGCAGCGTCTTGATCGCCCGCCGCTCGTTCTTGTTCAGCGACTTTACCAGCTCCTTTACATAGCGCCACTTGGGATCCTCCAGCAGCGCCTTGATGCTGCGCCGATTCTGCTGGCTGTCGTCGTTCTCCTCCTCGCGCTTGCGCTTTTTCCGCCCCTCAAACCCTCGGCTGCGCTCGCCCTCTGGCGGGCCCTGGCCGCTCTGCGCGTTGTGGATTGTCGCTATAATAAACTGGTTGTGCAGCGCGGCCTTCTCGCCGGTCAAATACAAGTACGCGTAAAAGTCAAATTCTTGCCGATTGAGCTTGCCGTGCACAAAGTCCCGCAATGCCGCCCAGTATGCGGGCCCGTCGTCGCCAAGCGCCTCTGCCAGCTGCTCCTTCAGCTGCGTCAGCTGGTACCGCTCATCCGTTCTTGCATTGGCGTGTGCAATCGACATATTAAGACATGACTCGAAACGAAGAAAAAAGAAAGCTGGCGAGCCGCCGAGCTGCGAGCAGTGCTTCTTTGTGGAAGAGCGCTTTGTTCATCGTGGCAACGTGGTTGGTTGTATTTGGCCGTTGGGGGGGAGGCACATCACTTGGGAGTCATATGCGCCCGGCGCGGCGGGGAAGATGGAGCCTGGCGGGCCTTGCTTTCTTTCTTTCTTTCTTTGCCTGGCTGCCGGGCTTTAAGCAGCTAATCAGCTGAGGTCTGGGCTCTTACCCTAATTGCACTGAGATTGCAAAATGGGGCAGGCGTGGGTTTCCGGAGTAGGGGGCTGTGCGCTTATTTTTGTTATCGCAGGATCCTTCCTTCCTTCCTTCGCCGATAAAACGCACACAAGTCCTCCTCCTCCTTCTTTTCTTCTTGTTTTCCACATCGTCTCATACGAAAAAGGTGAGTTTTTTTCCTTCATTTTTGGCTGTTTCATTGCGCTGCTGTGCCAAACGCTGCTGCAAACGCTGCTGCAAACGCTGCTGTGCTAAACGCTGCTGTGCTGCCTTGTAGACTCCTTCAAATAGTGTCCAAATGGCTATCAAGATCGGTATCAACGGATTCGGCCGCATTGGCCGCCTTGTTTTCCGCGCTACTCTGAGCAACCCTGAGGTGCAGGTGGTTGCGATCAACGACCCGTTCATGGAGGTGGACTACATGAGCTACATGCTGCGCTACGACTCCACCCACGGCCGCGTCAAGGCCGATGTGTCGGTGTCTGGCGGCAAGCTGGTTGTCAACGGCAACCCCATCGAGGTCCACGCCGAGCGCAACCCCGACGAGATCCCGTGGGGCGCTGCCGGCGCAGTCTACGTTGTCGAGTCTACCGGCGTCTTCACCACCAAGGAGAAGGCCGGCCTGCACCTCAAGGGCGGCGCCAAGCGCGTCATCATCTCGGCGCCGTCCAAGGACGCGCCCATGTTTGTGTGCGGCGTCAACCTCGACAAGTACAACCCCAGCACCGACACGGTCATCTCCAACGCGTCCTGCACCACCAACTGCCTGGCGCCCCTGGCAAAGGTCCTGGACGAGGAGTTTGGCATTGTTGAGGGCCTGATGACCACCTGCCACGCCGTCACCGCCACCCAGAAGACCGTCGACGGTCCCTCGGGCCGCGACTGGCGTGCTGGCCGCGGCGCCAACCAGAACATCATCCCTGCCTCCACCGGCGCCGCCAAGGCCGTGGGCAAGGTCATCCCCAAGCTGGAGGGCAAGCTCACTGGCATGTCGCTCCGCGTGCCCGTCCCCGACGTGTCCGTTGTCGACCTGACGGTGCGTCTGGAGAAGGGTGCCAGCTACGACGAGATCATCGCTGCCATCAAGAAGCGCGCCGACAGCGACCTCAAGGGCATTCTGGGCTACTCCGACGAGGAGGTCGTGTCGCAGGACTTCTGCGGCGACGTCCGCTCGTCGATCGTCGACATCGGCGCTGGCATCTCGCTGAACCAGAACTTTGCCAAGGTGCTGTCGTGGTACGACAACGAGACCGGCTACAGCCACCGCGTCGTCGACCTCATCAAGTACATTGCCGGCAAAGAGTAAGTTTCTTGTATAGGCACGTTTTTAATATATACTGAAATCAGCAGAACAGCTTTTGGAAAGCAGCTTGGCTACGTCGCTGCGGCCGAAATTGTCTGGATCGTCGAAGCGGTCAATGACCCGGACCAGATTGGACACGAGCTGCCCATCCTGGTACACCAGCAGCGTTGGAATCACATGGTTGTCGGAAAACCCGCAATCGTGCGCCTGCACTCGCAGAAAGATGCAGTTTGTATAGCTGCTTGCCAGCTCACTGACAAGCTCTGCCAGGCGTCTTGATGCGCTATTGCCGTTTACCAGCAGCACCGCAACATGCGCATGGGAATCTGCCTGCTTTTCCACAATGTCCACGTATTCTGCAGGCAGAACGTCTCGCACCGTGCCAAACCCCGCCTGCTTTGCTGCCTGGCTGAACTCCGCCATGCGCTGTGCCCGGTACTCTTCAAACTCCTCATCGCTGCTGAGCTCGTCATCGGCAGTAAACATGGTCTTGTCCAGGTCTTTGGGGGCCTGGTGGCGGGGCAGTGCTGCTTTGGCGGCTGCTTCCTGCTGTTTGCGCTGCTGGCTAAGTTCCAGCTGGTGCTGCCGGTAGTCAGCCAGCACGCCCTTGACTCCTGTTTGGGGGCCATCATGGATCATCGGTGCCATGGCTGGCTGCTCTGAATCGCTCGGGCGCTCATCCATGATGCTAATTCGGAAATGGTGCGGTGTTGTGATTAATAACAATGGCGCTTTTGGAGCTGTTAGAGTTAGGTGGGCCTTGTGGGATTTATTAAATGACGCACACTTTTTTCTGGCACAGTGGTGGTATATTCCGTCAGCGCAATTTCACAAGAAAATATATTGGCCGCGTTTTCCTTCCCCTATTTGAGATCCAGGCTTTATTTTTTTTCCTTCTCTTCCCCCCCCCCAAGAAAAATCTCACGCTTTCTTATCTCTTAAAAAAATGGCCGAGTTCAAAACACCTACTAATCTTACCACTAGCAACGAAGCATCGTCTTCAACGGAAGGATCCTTCAAGGTCAAGACGGGTCTGGCACAGATGCTCAAGGGCGGTGTGATCATGGACGTAGTCAATGCTGAGCAAGCACGCATTGCCGAGGAGGCTGGCGCGTGTGCTGTGATGGCACTGGAGCGGGTTCCTGCAGATATCCGCAAGGACGGCGGTGTTGCTCGCATGTCGGATCCCAAGATGATCAAGGAAATCATCGACGCTGTCACCATCCCCGTCATGGCCAAGGTGCGCATTGGCCATTTCGTCGAGGCACAGATCCTGGAAGCCATTGGCGTCGACTATGTCGATGAAAGCGAGGTGTTGACTCCGGCTGACGAAACATACCATGTGGAAAAGCACGACTTCCAGATCCCATTTGTTTGCGGCGCCCGCAACCTGGGCGAGGCGCTGCGGCGCATCTCGGAGGGCGCAGCAATGATCCGTACCAAGGGCGAGGCGGGAACCGGCGATGTCGTTCAGGCAGTCAAGCACATGCGCACGATGAACACGCAGATTCGCCATGCGCAGTCGCTGGACAAGATGGAGCTGTACAACTATGCCAAGGAGCTGGGCGTTTCTATTGATCTGCTGCGTCAGGTGGTGAAGCTGGGCCGGCTTCCAGTAGTAAACTTTGCTGCTGGCGGCGTAGCTACTCCTGCTGACGCAGCAATGATGATGCAGCTGGGCTGCGATGGTGTGTTTGTAGGCTCTGGTATTTTCAAGAGCGGCAATCCAGCCAAGCGTGCCCGGGCAATTGTTGAAGCTGTCACCCACTTTAAGGATGCCTCGGTGCTTGCCAAAATTTCGGAAGATTTGGGCGAGGCTATGGTAGGCATCAACTGCGATTCCTTGACAGAAAGCGAGCGCTTGGAAAAGCGAGGCATGTAAAAAGGAGAAAAAGAA
Source organism: Coemansia sp. RSA 1250 (assembly GCA_027578955.1). Taxonomy (NCBI): domain Eukaryota; kingdom Fungi; phylum Kickxellomycota; class Kickxellomycetes; order Kickxellales; family Kickxellaceae; genus Coemansia; species Coemansia sp. RSA 1250. Next base: position 164,978 of record JANBTS010000012.1, on the reverse strand, counting down.
AACTCTTAGTTTTTCTATAGTGCTACTTTTATAGCCTTAGTATGCTCTTTTTTCTCATTTTTCTTGAAATTTTTACTATGAATATTGAACCTGAAGAAGAAACCAGACGGCGGTTTGGCAATAAGATTTCGTTTATGGAGGAGTTTAAAGGCAGAACGATTGCTGTGGTCCTTGATCAGGTGCAAGCACAGATGGCGGAAGGCGCCGGTGCTGTTGTGTTAATTCCAATAGATGGAATAAAGCAGACGGTGGTAGCTGTTGAAGGAGTTCAGCGCACCACCGACCTGAGCACTATCAAGAAGATAATGTCGCGGGTGCTCATTCCAGTTATTGGCCGTGTGCGTGTGGGCCATGTTTTGGAGGCCAAAGCTATGGAAGCGGCCCAAGTTGCATGTATAGATGAGAGCGAGTATCTGAATCCAATCATGTCCGCATATAATCACACATACACGCCCTATTTTATGTTTAGAGAGGGCCCAGATGGTGCCAATGGGTTTGCGTATAAGATGGAGAAGAGAACTATTCCAAAATACCCATTCAAGATCCCATTTATCTGCGGAGCTGCCGATATGAGCGAAGTGCTGCAGCAAATTTATGAAGGTGCTTCGATGGTACGTACAAAGTGTGCGGATGATGAGGAAACGCACGACGCTTCGAAAACGTTTGAGATAGTGCGCAAAATAATGGGCTCTCTAGATGATATTATTAATTCTGACGAAACGCGTATGTACCAGCTGGCTGGGTCGTACAATGCTAGACCAGCTCTTTTACAGATGATCAAGGAGCAGCGAAGGCTGCCAGTGCCATTTTTCGCTGCCGGTAGCATTTATATGCCTATTGATGTAGCTATGCTGATGGCCCTGGGCTGTGACGGTGTTATAGTCAGCAACCGTGTGTTCAACATTTTAAGCCCCGAAACTCGGCTGGAAAACATAATGGCAGCCATCAAAAAGTATAAAGAGCCAGAAGAGCTGGCCAAGATCATTAAGAGATCTGGCGGCTATGGTCCCAAGCCAAAATAAGAATAATAGTATTACTATTATATTAACGTAGTAATTTACCAATATAATTTAACCTATTACCTTTAAAGCTAACTTTACTGCTAGTGACCAACGGAAAAGGCAAGCTCTAGAAGCTTATGTCATTATAACATAATTCTATTTATGGCTAGAAAGGCCAGGGAGTTTCAATATATAATTGGTAATGGCTCAACTCCTGTATACATAGAAATTCAAATTTGTGATAAGTCTCGCAGCCGTACTGGTGCTGAGAGTTAAACACTAAAGTCTTTGTAATTTTTATGCCAAAAGCAAATGCCCAGAAAACCAAGTGTGTAAAAAGGAGGACACTTTGTCTTTTGTTCTTTGCTGGAATTTTATACTTAATATCCATTGAATGGACCTCATTCCTTATGTCGGTATTTCTGCATTTTTACACCCTTATTCATCCTATTTGCAACTATGAACATTGAACCTGAAGAAGAAACCAGACGGCGGTTTGGCAATAAGATTTCGTTTATGGGGGACTTTAAAGACAGAATGATTGTTGTGGTCCTTAATCAGGTGCAGGCACAGATGGCGGAAGACGCCGGTGCTGTTGCGGTAATTCCAATAGATGGAATAAAGCAGACGGTGGTAGCTGTTGAAGGAGTTCAGCGCACCACCGACCTGAGCACTATCAAGAAGATAATGTCGCGGGTGCTCATTCCAGTTATTGGCCGTGTGCGTGTGGGCCATGTTTTGGAAGCCAAAGCTATGGAAGCGGCCCAAGTTGCATGTATAGATGAGAGCGAGTATCTGAATCCAATCATGTCTGCATATAATCACACATACACACCCTATTTTATGTTTAGAGAGGGCCCAGATGGTGCCAATGGGTTTGCGTATAAGATGGAGAAGAGAACTATTCCAAAATACCCATTCAAGATCCCATTTATCTGCGGAGCTGCCGATATGAGCGAAGTGCTGCAGCAAATTTATGAAGGTGCTTCGATGGTACGTACAAAGTGTGCGGATGATGAGGAAACGCACGACGCTTCGAAAACGTTTGAGATAGTGCGCAAAATAATGGGCTCTCTAGATGATATTATTAATTCTGACGAAACGCGTATGTACCAGCTGGCTGGGTCGTACAATGCTAGACCAGCTCTTTTACAGATGATCAAGGAGCAGCGAAGGTTGCCAGTGCCATTTTTTGCTGCCGGTAGCATTTATATGCCTATTGATGTAGCTATGCTGATGGCCCTGGGCTGTGACGGTGTTATAGTCAGCAACCGTGTGTTCAACATTTTAAGCCCCGAAACTCGGCTGGAAAACATAATGGCAGCCATCAAAAAGTATAAAGAGCCAGAAGAGTTGGCCAAGATCATTGAGAGATCTGGTGGCTATGGTCCCAAGCCAAAATAAGAATAATAGTTACATATGCGGTTATTTTAAAAGTTGTTCTTGTTCATTGTGATATTAATAAAGCCATTTAGCTACAGATTATCAATGCTTATTAACTGGTAGAAGTTGGTTGTTCAAATGTAGGACTGTTTGCAGGCTCATCGTCAGCTACATGCGTATTACTTGCTGTTTCCTCGGCAACTGAAGCTGGTGCTACGTCCTGTTTTCCGTCAGTTGTTGGTGATGCCAGAGGAGACTTTTCCGATGCAGGAGGAGTAATTTCTTCCAGTTTGCGCTCCCCGGCAGCATTCGATGACTCTGATAGGCGCTTGGACTGCTGCTGATTGTCTTCTGCTGAATTTTGAGCGGCCAATTCATGCATGGGAGCGCCAGACGCAGTAGGCAGACTGTTAGGGGCGCCAGCTGCTGCTGCTGCCGCATCCATTGCTGCCTGAGAGTCGCGCAAAGTGCCTCCGACAATGTGCAGTTCAGGAACCTGCGGCTTGGAAATGACTGACGAAATGGCATTGACCCAGTGGTCCGTTATACTAGGCTCAGCACAGCGGAAGACGTACTTGCTGCGCCCCAGCTTCTTGTCATTGATTGTGACTGTAAATGAACGCACATCGTCCAGTGGCATCACCGAACAATCGGCCAGGTGGAATGAAATCTCTGGATTGCGCTCCAGCAGGTCCTTTTGGTCAGCAAAGCAATGCAGGTATCCTTGCTGGGTCAAAACAGCATACTCGTTGTGGTACTTTTTGATCATCCCGCTCTCTCGCTCAAGCCAGCCCTCAAGAAGCACTGCCGCTGCTTCGCTGTCCTTGTGCATAAAGTCATAGTCTGCAAGCGACGAATTCCCTGAAAGCCCCATCGGAGCATGCAAGACTGAACCAAAGTGCTGGTCAAAAGAGCGCGACTCTGCGGCAGTATCAAAATGGTCCAAGAACCCCAGACAGTTGCCAATTGATCCCAGCGTTGTCTGCAAGCTATCTCGCTCGCATACCATCGTTGATGCAACAATATCACGGAACCGCTCCGACAGCGACGCTTCCCAGCGAAGCAGTCGCTGGTGCTCAGCACGCATGGCCTTGACCAGTGAATTCTCCAGCTCAGCCTGTCGCGAGAGCTCACGACGTACCTGCTGCAGCACCAACCAAGCATCCTGACTCCTATGTCGCTTATTATATGCTTCTACAACTCTGGACAGCTTGTACTTGTACTCTTCTACCGTCTTGGCCTGTTTGCGTAGCCGCTTATATATCGGGTTCATATGGTCAATGTACTCTTTGGTGCAATCCTTGACTTCCGAGCGCAGTGCTTCCAGCTGCTCCAACGTATTGGACTCGGTATGCTGTATTAGGCGTATGTGCTGCGTGCTATACATCTGGTGCACATTGCGAAGCTGTGTACTTAGCTGCAGCACACCGTTGCGCTCAACGCCAGCAAAACAGTGGTCGGTTTGCAGCGGCACATTAAAGTTATCCACGGCCTTGTCCAGCGCCTTTTTGGCTGCCTTTTGCGCCGATGCAAATGCTTCAAAGTAAGTTGTGTACTCCTTGACCAGGTTGCGCCACGAGTTTAGGCGGTACACTACCAAGTCGTCCTGCGTGCCTGAGCCTGCCATCGTTATTCTTGTGCTGACGTCGGATGGCAGGGCGGGCAAGGTTGGTGGCAGCGAAGAGTCCAGTGACTTGCCGGCTTCTCTCACACCCCCAGACATCTCGTATGGGTGCCCGTCGCCTGCAGCATAAGTATGCCCGGCACTGTCAACTATGGTACCAATAGGCAAGCGATCACGCTTACGACGAAGTGTTTTTAGTCTTCGAGTAGAAAATCCCATTGAAAAAGAAAAGCTAAAGAAGACTTTGTGCATCACAGATGCATTTCCTTTTATATGCCGATCGAAAAAAAAAGGAGGAAAAATCATGAGACCAGCGCGTTGGAACAGGTAAGTATATCTTGCTACGTCATAAGCACCTTGTAATTGCTTGCGTCATAATGTCTATGCAAACAAAGTGTTTGCAAACAACATAAACGCCACGCCCAAGGCAAAGCACCAGGCAACAACATTGCCGGACTTGTCGTATATCCGTGCCGTAGGCAGCATGCCGTTAAACGCAACCATGCACATCATCCCTGAAGTAATTCCAAAGGCTATACCAAATATCGCAGCCAGCTTGGAGTCTTTTTGCTCCACGTCACTCAATACCAGCATACCCAGAGCCGCGCCCACTGCCGGCGGCAACGCACCCATCAAAGCAGCCGATGCAAATGCCAAGTGCCGGCGCCGAGTTGCCAAAAACAGTGGCAAAGCGAGCATCATGCCCTCAGGCAGGTTGTGGAAGAACAGGGATGCTGCTACTGACAGGCCCAGCTTTGGCGATGCTTGTCGCGATAGAAAAATAACCAGGCCTTCGGGAAGCTTGTGCAAGCCAATTGCTACAGCTGTTTGCAAGCCCACTCGCAACAGCAGCTGCTGATGATGTGTGCTGACTTGCGATGTGCTGCGGCTCCCAGGGCCTTCTAGCTGCACGGCTGGCTCTTCAGAGTGGTGCGAGTGCCCACAATGCTTGCCGCTTCCAGTGGCGTGTGCGTGTTCATGCTCCGCTTCCTCTTCGTGGTGCTCGTGGCCGTGTGCGTGTACATGCGGGTACAGCGGCGTAATATGGCAGTGCTCCATCTTCAAGCACTTTGGGTTGGTACATGCATACTCGCAGCGGCAGCCTTGCGCATTGCCATCGCTAATGCAGCTGTTTAGCAATGGCTGCCGTTCATCAGCATGCCGACCAGCTATCGCGTTACTGTGCTGGGTATTCTTCGGCCCCATGTCATCCATACTGCTGGTATTGGTGCTACTGCTTGAGTTATCGATATGGATGATTTGGGAGTTGCCATCATGTCTATTCTGCCACCCTGAACCGCTGGCCTCATGTGGTGGCAAGTCACTGCTGCCGGGACTTGGCGGATGCGATGCGCATACATGCTTTATGGGCGAGTCTTTCGGCGTAATCAGCGAGCTTACTCGTTCCAGTGCCAGGTTCAGACATGATCCAATAATGAATAACAGTGCTGCTGCTGCTCCCGGGTACTGCGAGAGCGCTGGAATCTTTGTTGCTCTTGATAAATACTCAGTTGACTCTCGAGTCAATACACTGATGCTTGTGTATGCCATAGCGCCTGACGCACCTGACAGCACCGCCGATAACACTGCATGCGAGTCAAGCAAGTTCACCTGCTGGCTCATCCCCAGAGCATGAAGCAGTGGGTCGAGGTAGATCATTGCTCCGCCGATAGCCGATGCCAGCGCCGATGTCATGGCATATAGCCACGCTTGAGAGGTGCTGCCGCCCATAGATTGCTTTGCCAAGTGGAAACCGTCTGTGCCTGTATTTGTTACGTCTACCAACATTTCTATGTACACCTTGGCTGTCTGCTCGTTTTGATGGTTAAAAAGAAAAAGAAGAGAAAGAAAACTATTTGCAGCTGACCACGACAGATACTCGCAAAGCGTAATTTTATGTGTGCTTTTTTAGCTCGCTAATTTGCTTGGGCTGTCTGGAACCCTATTCGCTGCACCTTTTACCGCACGCAAGCCATGCGTATTTACTACCATTCCAGCCTATAACCGGTGAGGTCGTTCGAGACAATCAAAAACACTGCCCACAGACAATTGGATAAAGCAACGTCACATGATATTGTAACTGCACAATTAGAAAATTAGATGCGTTGCTGAGGTGGAAGGGGCTTCTGGGACACGTCCAGGTTGAATTCAAATACGGGAAGGCTGGCGTTGGCGGTTTGCTTGGAAGCTACTGCTGGCGCTGGCTGTACAGATGCCGCTGCCGCTGCCGCTGCCGGCCGGGCAGCATCGCACACAGTGCACTTGACATCAGATGCCTGGTTCTTTAGCTCGCAAATGTCACACTCCCACTGGTCGTGAGATGGCCGCATAGAAAGCTTACTAGACGCCCATGACGCTGGCACAGCCGGCTTTTTCGTCACATCCAGACCAAAAGCAAACGATGGCGTGGGTTTGCTCTGTGGCGCCGCGACTGTAGGCTTTGATCCCGGCTTGGGCGCATCACAGACAATGCACTTGCTAGCTGACTCGGGGCTTTTGAGGTCGCACAGCTCACATGTCCATTCGCTGTCGCTCGCCTTTGGCGCCTTTGCCAGCGCCGCAAAGCTCTGTGAAGCTGCTGTAGCTACAGCCTGTTCGGGCTTGGGCGCGTCGCATACAGTGCAGTCTTTGGCCGATGACGGGTTCTTTAGTTCACAAACCTTGCATTCCCATTCCTGGGCTGCAGATGGTGCTGGAGCTGGTTTAGATGCTGAAGCGGCGGTTGGGCCGGCTGGGTTTGGCACCACACTAGAAGCAACGGGCTTGGGCGCATCACACACAGTGCAATCTTTGGCCGATGGCGGGTTCTTTAGTTCACAAACCTTGCACTCCCACTCTTGAGCAGCAGATGGTGCCGGGGCTGGTTTAGATGCTGAAGCAGTGGTTGAACCAGCAGGTCTGGGTGAATCGCATACAATGCACTTTTCTGCCGATGCCGGGCTCTTTAGCTCGCAAACAGAACACTCCCACTCCTTGCTGTTAGCAGTCGCTGGTGCGGACTTGCTTGTAGCTGGCTTTGTAGCTGGCTTTGGAGCTGGCCGGTCTGCATCGCACACAACACACTTGCTGGCTGAATCTGGGCTCTTCAGGTCGCACAATTCACACGTCCATTCTGTAGCTGGAGCAGCAGCAACAGGCTTGACAGCATCTGGTGCCGATTGCTGCTCGCTCAACGTAAACACGAATGTCGGCAGCTCAGCAACTGGCAGATTTGCCACACGCAATTTGACAGCCTTGCAAAGTCCCGAGTCTGGCGTGCTTAGTGGTGGCAGCGTGAATGAAAACTGCTTAGGGCTGAGAGCTAATGATTTCGTTGGTGTGGACATAGCTGCTATTGGCTTCATAACGGCAGCTGAGGTTGCTGGCGTAGTGATCTGTGTTTGAGTTGGAGGCGGCGGAGTCATATCAACTGTCGGCTTGCTGCTTGCGCTGATTGCCTTAAACTGGGGCGCCTTGGGCAGTTCTGGCTTTTTAGCTACCAGCGAAGGAGCTGATCCCAGCTTAGCCTGGATCTCAGGCGGCGCAGCTGACTGAATAGACTCGAGTATCGCCTTGGAGCTCCGCTGTTCTGAGCTGCTTTTCGGCTCTGCGGGCTGCGACAACCGTGTGCTTAGAGGGACCAGTACTCGGCGGCGTTGAGTAGACTTCAATTGCATGCGCACTGAATATGGGCTGCTTAGCTCATACGGATTAGCTGTGCCCTGCGCATCTAATCCAGCTTGCGAACGTGTTGGTGGAACATCGCCAATGATATCCAAAATACGCTGTGCCGTAGTGCTGCTTCGAATTCCACTGCCTTCCGTAGTAGCAGTATTGGAGACTAATTCCTGGTCCGCCGGTGCATGAGCAACCGATTTCCTTCTGTTTGCATCTACCAATGCGCTACGCATAGTATCAAACACGTACGGTGTACTGCTTGATCCATAGCCGGAGCCATAGTACAAGCATGTTCGCCGCCGTTGCTGCCGCTGCTGACCACTGTGACCACGAGCAGCATTACGCCGGCCTTCCAGTCCTAACGAGGCCGCAGTGATAAGCGGAGTTGACTGCTTTCTGCTCGGGCGTTTTGGTGGTGCTGATATAGTATCGGTCGATACAGTTGCGCTCGAAACAGGCGTAGGCTGAGTAGGCAGCACCGTGGTATGTCGTCTATTCTCCAAAAGCGCATTACGTTTCAGCGCCGATCGCCCACTTACTCGCGCACGTTTGCCGCTATCAGCAGGCGTTTCTTTGGCCACGTCAATAAACGAAGACGGTACAAACAGGCGCCCGCTGCTATGCTTGGGCAGTGCACGTCGCTGGCCAAATGTAGGCGAGACCACAGGGGATTCTGAAGCAGCTGGCTCGCTCTCTTGAAGCGATCGCTTGCCTTTTCTCTGCTCGGTATTTAGCAGGCTGCCAAGGAATGAGCTACCGCTAAATGGCCACCATTTACGCGAAGTCGGGGTCTGCTGCACAAGATTTGACTGGGCTGGAGTTGCTGGTTCAGCATCATCAACGGGTTCAAAGGGCTCTGCAGGCGGTTCGGGCTCGACAGCCTCAGCAGGCTCAGCAGGCGATTCTGGAACGGGCTGTGTGCTCTCGTCTGCTTCTGACTCCTCCCCAAGCGATACACTTTCAGCAGATGCAATAGACGCCAATTCCTCAGTAGCCTGGTCCGATTCTTCGCTTTCCGACTCTTCAATGCTAATCTGGACTTCGTCCTCTGATGAGAGCTCGGCGTGCTCTTCCTCCGAGGCTGCAACTTCCGACTCGCTAGCCTCTTCAGCCTCATCTGGCTCTACAGCTTCAGATTCGCTGGCCTCTTCGACTTCATCCGGCTCTACGGCTTCAGATTCGCCTTCGTCGGCAATGACAGATACTTTTAAGTCCTCCTCTGCTGATTGCTCTTGAGGGCTTGATTCTGTCTCGTATGGTGCTGTAGATGGCTTCGATGGCTCTATAACTTCTTCAGACTCATCAATGGGCTCCAGCTGCCGCTCCAGCTCCTCTTCCTCGTCATCGTCTTTGGCTTCATCGCTTGGAACAAAGTCTTCGTCCTCCTCCTCATCGTAGTCTTCAAAACCAACAACTTCGGGCTCTTTACCCTTGGACACTGCTGTCGGACTATTGTCTTGCTCCTGAGCACGAGCTGATGCTATCTTGCGTGCTGTTTCAAATACTGACTCATAAGGCGATACTGGCTCCGATTTCTCGGTTGCCGCCAAACTCTCCTCCGACCGCTCTAGCTGCTGGCGAAGCTCCATGGTTTCGCGATCAACTGTTCGCCAGGGAACGCTGAATGCGTCCTGGTTGCGTGGGCTGTTTAGGCTGCGTCCAAATAATGGCTTGCTTAGCTGCTCGCATATGCTCATTATGTTATCGGCAAATGAGCTCGAGCGCTGGCTCCGTATGCGGCGCTGTGCATAAGGTGCTTGCCGTCGCATGGCCTGGCGCTGTGCTAAGGTTTTGGCTGTGCCAGTATCGTCGCTGCCCATTTTGTCCAGTAAACACAATTTGAATTTAAGCCAGCGCGTATACTTTATGTGAAAACAAAGAGGAAAAAGTTTTTTTTTTCCCCTCTTCCATATATATTTTTTTTTTTATTTTTGCACATCTGAAAATGCAGTTGGCGTTTGTGTCGCCTGGATGTGCTGTGTGCTGCCAAGTTCTCTCGGTTTTTGGCATTATATTTCTAGTTGCTCTGGGCTTGCTGTTCAACGCCGAGGTTGAAGAGCTGACGGGGTCGACAGAAGACCCGGTGAATCCCAAAGAAGTCGGACATGCTTGCTTCCTTGCGGCCGCCATCTATGCAGCCTTCTTCTTCTGCTGCTCATGCCAGCAGTTTGTTCGCAAAGCAGATGCCCGGCGAGCTCGCCGTTTGTAGAAAGAACAGTTTTATTTGTTGAAATAACAAAGCTTAATTCTTGGACAGCTTAACTGCCAGCCAAACACAAAACAGTGCAGTGACGAAACCGCCGCCCACGGCGGTAGGCACCAGGTACTTTTCCGGGATGCCGAGCGGTCCGGCTTCAAGCTTTGGCGCTGCCACCTGGTCGCGCTCCTTGTCCTGCAGGTACACCAGGGCACGGGGGTTAATTTGCAAGGTGACGCGATCACGGCCCTCGCGTGTGGCCAGGTCAACGGCGTCGGCCAGGTCGGAAGCAGCAGTGATGTGGACAAAGTCGCCTTCGTCATCGACATAGGCCAAGCCAGACTCGTCAATGATGTTCTGAGCCTCACGCACGCCCTCGGAAAGCAGCTTTTTAACGCAGGCCATGCGCACCACCTCCAGGTCGTCCACGGGCGCAGTAAAGCGGTGTGTCTTGCCTGACGGAGTCTTGAGCTTGAACACAAAGTGGCCCTCCGGCAGCGCATTGAGGCGCGCTTGGGATTGGTGCATCGAGCCAGAGCCAGTTGCTGACGGTGCTGCTGGCATGCTCTGCTGGCCAAACACGGTCTGGCTGCCGAGATTGGAGTATGTCTGTGCACCGCCAAAGTGGTACGGCATAGGCATCATTGGCTGCTGGTGCTGCTGCTGGTGCTGCTGCTGCTGGGGCGGCATGTGCATCGCCTGCTGCTGCATCTGCGCGCCGTAGGCAGCATACTGCGCGGCAGCCGGGTCGGCGTATCCGTAGCCATACGCCTCCTGCTCGCCTACACGCGAATTGACAGCCGAATGGAGGTCTTCAATCATGGATGCAGACTCGTTAGGGAACACCTCAGACGCGAGCTGCGCCGTACCATCCACAAACGACGGCTGGGCGTTGCTGCGGGCAGTTTCGCTGAGAGCAGAGCCGGGGCCGCCTAGCTCGGCTGGCAGATTGCCGCTAAAGAACCGCGACCACATGGGGCCGTCCAGGGCAGTGGGGTCCTCGGCGCTGCCCTGGATGGACTTCATCTGCTCCAGCGTGGCATAGCACAAGCGCAGCACATCGACCAGGCCCATGATCTCGCCAGCATCGTCAACCACCGGCAGGTTGAGGTAGTGGCGCTCGTACATGCGTTTGAGCGCATCTATCAGCGACGTCGACGGCACCACGGTATCCGGATGCGGCGTCATGACCCGCACCACGCTGCATGTGTTGGGGTTCAAGCCAGCAGCAATCACGCGCAGAACTATGTCCTTGCTGGTAAAGATGCCAGCAATGCCGCCAGCATCTTCGTCGACCACCAGGCTGGCAGTCACACGTGCCGCGCGCATTTGGCGTGCAATCTCCACCACCGGCGTTTTGGGCCCAACCACAACAGGATCGGTGCCGTCCAGCACAGTGGTCATGTCGGGGAAGCTCATGCGCTCGCGCAGCGTAGTTACAAACGTCATCATCTGTGCCGAGTGTACGCTCCACTCCTTCTCTACGCCCTCAATTGCAGCATAGAGCGCCTTTGACGACTGGTGTGCGCGCTCCATCTTCTCGAGCGCCTCGTACATGCAGCGGATAATGTCGAGCAGCCCCACAACGTCGCCTTCTTCGTTGCACACTGGGAGGTGCCGGAACCCCCGCCCCACCATCGTGTTCAGCGCATCGGTTGCGGCCATATCGCTTGTCACGCACAGGGGGTTGCGCGTGGCAATATCCCGCACATACGTAGTCCGCGCGTCCAGCCCCTCCGCCACCACACGGAACGCCACATCTTTCGCGGTAAATATTCCTGCCAGCTGCTCCTCATCGTCCACAACCAGCACGCTGTCTGCACGCTTTGCTGCCATCAGCTGCGCGGCCTCGGTGATGGAGATCCCGTCCCGCACCGTCAGTGCCGGGGCCGGCCTCAGCGCTGCCACTGTTCCTGCTGCTACAGATGCCCCGCGCTTGCGTCCTTGGGCTCCTGCCGGGCTTTGCGCAGCATCGGCACCCTTTTGCCGGCTCTGGTTCATCTTTTTGTTCAGGTCGGCCTCCGCCTTTTTGCGAATAATCTAAAGAAGAGGAAGTTTATCAGGCCACCCCGAGGCTGATTGGTAAGGAAAAACAGATAAACGCGCTGCAGCTCATCATCGCCCGCTTGCTTACCTCGTCTCGACGACTCTGTCGCTTCCGCGCCTGCTCGGATACGTTGCCGTTGGAATTCTGCGTAGAGCTCATCATTGTTTAATAAAGTCCACAAAATGCAAAACAAATAAAGGAAAGGGTCACACGTACACGGCGCTTTTGCCCGTGACCCAAAAAATTTGCACATGCACGGTATCTAGAGATCACACTCAATCTCGCTTTCGCCCACCATGCCGCGGGAGTGGACTGGTGGCGGTCCAAAACTACTGATGGTCCGCGCTGCTTCTGTTTCCAAAAGAGCATACTTTTGCTGCTGCCGCTTGTGCCAGTACTCTGCTGCCGCTGAGCGAGCGATCGGATTGACTGCAAGCGCAGCTGCCAGAAAAATCGACTGCAGGCCGAGAAAAACCACGTTGATGTATTCCAGCCACATATACGTCCGCCTTTTGTAGTATATTACGCTGATGAGGACAGCATTGAACCATAGTGATATAATTGGTACAATGGGAAACCAAATGATGTTTACTATTGTGCGGTGAAGCACGTTGTCTCTAGCTGGCCGCCGCATGCCTCGCGACGGCCCATAGGCTGCGTTCGACTCTTGCATAACCTGTCGGGTATTACGTCGAGTACGAATAATGTGCATTGCGATACATAGAATACTGAACATGCCAATAAATCCTGGAAGATACGACCATATTAATACAGTGGCTATTAGAAAATGATAGTTTTTGTGGTCCATCACTCGTGGCAGGTGGCAAAATGATTTTGCGTTAACGCGGTGTGCCGGCCAAAACAAAAACCAAGATGTGGGTATCACTGACACAGCAGTCCCAAGTGACAGTATAACTATACGCGGCCATCGCTTTTGTGGCGATACCTTGTGGATAATCACCATTTGCAGATAGACTACGCAGTAGATGCACAAGTTTACTGGCAGAATGGAAAACACATTGTTGAGAAATATCAGTACTCGGCATCCAAAATCTGCATCGATGTCTGTAAAGATAGCTATAAGGCGAAAGACAAACCGCAAGCTGTTTATGAGCTGTGCCACTATAACTATGCGAACAATCGGGCTGTGCCAGACACGGGGCTGAACATATACTAACGCCAGACCGTATATAAACGCTGCCATGGATATAGCCGATGAGGCGGAAAACTCCACTATGGTAAATGTGTTGAGAGCTCGACTGCTGACAGCCGGTAGCGGCCCACTAGTTAAGTCAACAGGAGTATCCATAAAGCTAGATTACATGAGTGCTAATAAAGGCGATAATAAGCTGCCAAGTCATCAAAAGACGTATTTGTGGATATTTCAAAAGTCGAATTACAAAGCGGCTAGACCATGTTTTATTGATCAGCATCTTTCGAAAATGCGGTATAAATCTGGAAGGTCTGCCAGCTGTACCAGTGAATTTTCCACCAAAATGCTTCCAGGCGCCCAAAAAGATGAACCCTTAAATGCTGGCATGATCCGGTGCTCTACAACCAGGCGGTACTCATCCTTTGTATGCGGGGGGTCGTCTGGCAGCGGCGGCTCCAAAGCGTAAAACGTAGCCAGCTCGCTTGTAAATGTTTTAAAAAATTGCTGCTCTTCCTCCCAATTGACTGATGTAGCGGCATTGTACAAAAACAGCGGCAGCTTGTCGTAGTCTGGCGAATAGTCTCGAATGACCATGGGAAGTGACTCGATAGTGCCGATATCGCTGATTCTGATGTGGTAGTATTCCTCAAGCATCTCGCGGCTATCGCTGAATCGGCTAAGCACGTTTTTAGCTGTGTCCTCGGGATCAACATCTCCCAGCTCTTTGGCAGCCATCAGCGCTAACTCATGTATTGAGGGTGCTGGCTGCAGAATAATCCGACCGTAGTTCATAAAGTCAAATATACAACGATGGTAGAACAAGTGATAGCTTATCTTGCAATAGTCCACCATGTACAGTCGAGTCTGGTACTGAATCAGCGCCCGACGATCATCTACAAATCCAACAAATGAGTGCTCGCTAAGGACCTGTGTCAGCTCAGAATTTGCACGCCTCTGCAGATCTTTGCGCAGATTTAGGATGCTGGTAAGCCGAACCTCAACTCGTGGTTCTGGTTTGGGAGCAGCATAGGTCTTGCCCAGTGCTGGCGCTGGCTCTGAAAGCTGAGGGGGTTCTGTAGACATATCGCTTCGAAGGACTGGCTGAGCAGAGTTGCATTCTTTGCTTGTACTGGCTGCTGCCACTGTTTCCTGCCCAAACAAAGGCGCTATGTTTTCAGGCTGGGGCTTTTGAGCGATGGAAGATGCCTGCTCAAAATCGCTTTCATTGCGTAAACCAGCTGAGCTGTTTACATGCGATGGTGATATACGTAGTGGGTTTTGTGGTGGTGATGCAACTGAATTGTCGATTGTGGTCTGCAGACGATTGCGCCGAATAGAAGGTGACGATCCAAATGAAAACGACTCCAGCGACAAAGTTTTGTAGTTGGTACGTACTGCTCTGTTGACAGGCGTTTTCCGGGGCGTGCTTGTGGGCAAGTTACTGCTGCGACTAGGCGTTGAGGCAATCGGCTGGGCTGATGTTAGTGTTGACGTTGGCAAGTTTGATTCCGTATTGCCAGTAGTACTAGATGGTGCTATTGTTGTAAGCAGCGGTGTATCTCCATCCGTGGTTAGGCCCAGCTGCTTTTGCAGGCGCTCTTGAACAACAAATTCTCGGCTATTGTTGCAGCTTAGAAGCTTGCTGTGGATACAGTCTACAATACAGCCGACTATGCTATCTTCGTTAAGAAAGCGCACCTCGCGTTTGGTTGGGTGCACATTAACATCGACGTTTTCTGGTTTTATGCGAAGATCAAGGTACACAAATGGCCGAGAGGCTTTGGGTAGAACGCTGGTATACAAGGATTCAATCGCCCGCCTAATGGGTGTATGTTCGACAAGTCTGTGGTTAATAAACAGCAGAAAGACCGTTTTGTGCATCTCATGAGCGGCACTGGATACGTGTCCGCTAAACTCAACGTCATAATCAGTACTGCTGCCTTGGATTTCAACCAGAGAATTTGCTATCTTGGACCCAAATATCTGCCGAATATTGGTTATAGTAGAAGCACCTGCGGCAGTGCTAAGATCCACCTTTGGTGCTCCAAGCTTGCGGCAAGAAAACGCTATTCCTGAGTTGTGAATGGCATAGCGGCTAGCTACCTCAAATATCCGATTGTACTCTTCGCGAGTGTTCTTCAAAGCTGCTTTGCGCGAGGGAATGTTATAAAACAAGTCTTCAGCGGTAATTACAGTTCCGTTGTTGCCGGCACAGGGAACTGGATCACTGCCACTGCCAGGCTTTGCTGGTACAAGCTTGCCGTCCGCATAATGCGCCTTATATGCACATTCAGAATCTGCCTGTTTAGTCGTTATGCTCAGGTGAGATACATGACTGATGCTAGCCAAGGCTTCTCCACGAAAGCCATATGTCTGAATATGAGACAGGTCCTCGTAAACCTTAAGCTTGCTGGTAGTAAACCGTTCACAGACAATGGGCAGGTCCTCTGTGCGGATGCCGTGGCCATTATCCTGAATCTGCAGCACCTTAAGCCCGCCGTCCTTGACTGTAATCGATATGCTGGTTGATCCGGCATCGAGTGAGTTTTCAATTAGCTCTTTCAGCGCATTTGACGGCCGATTTATAATTTCGCCTGCAGCAATGCGGTTAATTACTGTCTCTTCAAGCTTTCGAATTGGAGCTGGTTGCATTACTAGAAAAACAAGAAAGAATGCGCAGCACAAGGGAAGATAGATTCTCTTGATTTTATGCGATCAAATCACATATTTTTATCTTGGTTCTTCTAAATCTGAATTCCAGCACTTTTTTTTCTTCAATGAGCTCAATTATTACCCGGCATGTACGCCTGAGCCATACAGCGCAGTTGGCATGTAGCCTGCATGCCAGCAGCGTCCAGCTGGTTGGGCGGAAAAAGCGTCTTACGCGGCCGCAATTGAAGGCGTCTGCAATGGCAGCCCGGAAGGAGCACTCCCAGATATACGAAGAAGAGGACCAGTTCTTTGACTTGGAAGAAATGACAGAGTGGGAGTACGATGACCACCATACATTTGGACATCTGCTGCTGGACAGTGTTCGAGATGTACGCAAGTACCTGCGCCAAATCCAGTTTGAACACCCAACTTTGGCCAAACACGCCAAGCCCTTCCAGCCACCGCCCAAGCAGAACATACTCCAGTTTGAGCGCTCGTTTACCATGGGCGAAAAGTATTTAGCTCAGGATCGCAAAGCTGTGCTTCGGGTTAAAGTAGCTCAGCTGGGACTGAAGGATCTTGAGCTGCGCAAGTTCCTTTTGCTGGCTGGCGTGCGTTACAACCCTGAAACAGATGAGCTGAAAATGTCGGAATCACGCGAGGCTACTTCGCTGCTAAACAAGAAGCGATTGGCAGATACGCTTGTTTCGCTTATAACCGAGGCCAAGAAGAAAGACGATATGTTTGCTGACGTGCCGCTGGAATTTTCATACCACAAGTACAAGCCCAATCCAGCTCTGCCAGCCGAGTGGCTCCGTAAGTCCAGAGCTGCACAATCTTGAACATAAATAAAAAATCCTTGATAAGATCAGTTATGCTCAGCAGCTAATTTTTGAATTTTATTTCCACTTTGAAAAATTTAAACTAAATGCCGATACAATGGAAACGGCAATTAAACCTTTTGCCTACTGAATGGACGGGTAGAAGTAGAGCAGTATTGAAAACGTCAGGGTCTAGAGCTTTATTAGCAACTGCTAGGGCCCAGCAGCCAACCAACACGCTAAACGATGGCAATATAAAAGCAAATCCTTGGGAATATAGCCAACTGGCTTTGGAAGGGATCAAGGCGATAGATAACGTTACTTGTGGCGATCTTGCCGAGTGGCTCTTTTATATACGAATGCTCTACAGGGGGAAGACTCCTCAAGCTAGGCCACAGGGTGTGATGTACCGACGAGGGCGCAAACAGCGGACGGATAGCGCTAAACCATCCACCTATATTGACGATCTGACTGAAGAACAGCAGCTTACTCGTGAACTGGTACTTGCCCATGTCCTTATGCTTAAAGTGAAAAGCGAAGTTGCCCAGGGACGGCACCGTGGATCAGCAAAATTTAACCGACAGAGTGGATGGGCAAGCAATGGCGACTCGCGAGCTTTACGAGTGGCATTGATAACGCAGGCGTTCCATTGGCAATGCCCGGGCCTGTTGTTAAACTTGCTGCTCGATTGGCCTAGCCATGCTCCGTTAATCTCGCGCCAGTTTATGGACAAAATTTGCCAACGGTATTTTGATACGCCAGAAAAGCTCAATACGATGGCTCAGCGAAGTCAAGCCATTTACAAATCCCTAGCCTGTCAAGGGACCAAGTTTGTCGATGGCCTATGGAACGCTAACAACTTGGATGCTGGTGCAAACATGCTTAGCCAGCTGGTTGAATTGTCCAATCCGCCTGCATTGCTGATTTCTTCGCTGGCCGTTCGGCTGATGCATATGGCCAATAAGCTTGGCCGTGTATGGGTAGCACACTCGGTGTTTAATACGTGCAAGCCATGGCTAAATCAGTCGCCAGTTGCTTACAGCATTTTGCTCCATCCGCTGGCTCAAAACCACGACACCTGGGGGATTTCGTCGCTTGTTCAACAAATGCAGCACAACCGCGTCGTACCGGATTCATACATTTTGACGGACATTATCGGCAGTATGTGTCGAAGTGGCAATATTGAGCAGGCAAAAGACCTACTGTCTATTTTGTCGGGGAAATACACCATTGGAATTAAGCTTGGCCTATGGAGCTCCATTAATTCCAATATTTGGCTGTGGCTTTATGAGCTGTCTAAAGAGTACAATGGCAACTGGACGCCCTGGCAGCCAACATTGGCCACCCATCAACTTATGATCAAGGCATTCGGTCGTGCCGGGATGGTTAATGAGCTTTTAAAATACTATGAGCTATCGGCCAACAGCCATAGTAGGCTTGCAAACCTGGTTGACGGATACATTGCCCAATATAGCGAAAGTGCACGGCAGACACACGGTCTTGGTAGAGCGCATACTGCTGTCGATTTTCAGCAGATTATCAAGATAGCTCAAGCCAGCGGCCATAGGACCTCAATTGTATATAACATGGCGCTCAAAGGATATGCTTCAGACGGCGATTTCCGTAGTATAGTGCATCATATGGAACGGTTCCCCAAGCTAAATGGAATAGAGGCGTGGACAAGCCTAATTCAATGTATGCCCTTTCGACTGAAGTTTATATTCCGCCTGCACAAAATCTTGGCATCTCGCAACATCCACTTTACAGCTGATACGTTTTCAGTGCTTATACGTAGGGCGGTGAATATGAGCGATTCGAAGAGCATTTTGCGTATAATTGAGTTTATGAAAGCTCATACGACAGTGCGATTCGATGTTGGGATGTTGATGGATATTCTTTCTCTTGACGTTCCCTTTAGCATCAAGTGCAAGCAAGTTCAGTACTGGCTAGAAAGCGCACCAAACATTGACAAGAAAGATGTTGAGCCCTGCCATGCGGTTATTCAGCCAAACCAAGCACTGGTTACAAAGCTTATAGATATGGCTAAATCTCCCAAAGATCTCAAGCCCTTGCGAGATACTCTGCAGGATCTTCAACTGTATTTAACGCCAAAGCACTTGAGTCGTTTGCGTGCAATTGGGGTGGATCCTGAGATGCAGCGTGAGATTAAAAGCTGGTACTAGTTGTTATTAAAATAGAAGCTAAATGAGTATGAAATCACCACAAGAACTGTTCTTTAATTATCTGAATAAGTATATCCTCTGTAATCTCTAGTGGTTTTCCATTGCTGAATGCAGAAATCGCCTGATTTGCATAGTAGCCAAAAAGCCGATGAACCCGGGCAGATGGATGTAGAGGGTCCCAGAAAAAGTGCTCTTGCGGATTAGCACATACTGCAATGTCTCCAAGTAGAAAGGTTACCAACTCGTGTGTAGTATCGTTACTAGACAGATTTAGATCCTTGCCTACACAAGGGTTCTCAGTGTCCTGAATCCCCAATGCATCTGTTACCTTTTGAGATAGTGCCGTTTGCATAAACTTATCCATATCCAGCACGCCTACTCTAGCAGATTGAGATGATACTTTAGCCAGCAGTTGTCGGTTATACACACCAATGATTTGCCGGGCCAATTCGGTTTGCTTTCTTAGCCTTATAATAGGCGCTTTATCCAAAGCTGGCAATGTAGTTACCAATACACTGGTAAAGCCTTTATCAACCAACATCTGCAGCTGTGATAAGACCGAACTGGACAGCGATTCAACAAACTCATCTACATCGTGTTTACCGCTTTGAATGTCTGCCATGGCTCTTACCACATCATTGGCACCAATTTCCAACACCGCTGTGCTTCCTTTGTCTTTAGGAGACGAGCTGGCAATTTGGTCTTGGGTGCTGGGTATAGTTATAGAATAAACCCCAAATGAGTGTGTGCTGTTATTTTCAGCAGCTGCTGTTCCTACCGCATAGCTCTCTAATAAAAGCCCTTGATGTATAGCAGTATATTCGCACCACACCGGACCATTAGAAAAGCGGCCATTCCAATAAGGTTTAGGTGGTATTAGGCCTAGTGCTTGGTGTTTAAATCGACCGGTATCTGAAAGAGAGTCGCCATATATATAAAGCTGGTTACGAGCAAACGCCAGTGTTGCGAACAATATGATTACTAATAAAATACACATTGTGGTTATAAATATAAAGAGCTGTACCAGTTGCCTTTATATAGTAGTCAGAGTGGTTTTTTGACATATGAATTTGACAAGTTGCTTGCATATATAAGTTTTGGATTTGACACTACTTGTTACATTCTGTTACCGAAACTAAATCACTGATCAACTGGTCGATCTTTATATTTTGAATGACCGACTCGCATACCTTGATATAGATGTCTATTCCGCCATCGCTAGACCTAGGATATAGCATAGCCGCGCCAGAAGGTAAGCTAGGCGGCCAAACTACTTTTATGGGCTTGCCAAATCCAAAGTCCACGTCGTAAAATGGAAATTGCGATACGTTGATAACCATCAGCTTATTTTCTATAGCCACATCGTTTTCTACATATTGGTTTACAATATATAGGAATTCAGCAGGAGTAAATGTTCTTACCGCTTCCTGTGCTTTGTTGGCAATGTCAGCTATTGACCAGTTAATAATATCCTGTACAGGTTGGCAAATATACTTTATAGTAGATGTGTTTCCCCAGTAGTCTGCATAACGTGGATGAATACGAGTAGTAAGAGATATTCCCAAATGTACAAACTCTGTGTGGCTACGGGCAAATGCCCGCCACAAAATAGCAGTTATAAACGAGCCGATCGAAACAGCAGCCGATTGACGTCGAGTTTTTAGCACATCGATAGCTTGGGGCGAAAATGATAGACGATATACATGAGATTGTTCTTGACTGATAGTGGGAAGTTGCTCTGTATGATGCATAGATTTGAATGGCGGTGACTCTTGTAACAGCTGAGACCAGAACCACTGCCGGTCCATGTTTAGCTCATATGGTGCCAGTGGCATTGAGCGAGTCATTTTGGCCCATTCTTGAGCTATCCTTATTGATCCGCCTAGATCGGTCACAGCATGGCTAATTGAGAATGCTAAGCCTACTCCATCCTCCATATAAACCAAGTCTAAAGTAGCCCAGGGGTCAGTAGGACTGCATTCAATTGGTGTATTGGTCATAACGGAGGGCTGAGAAGCAAAGTCATCAGCTATCATCTGGGCAACGGTATGCTGCGTATCTATATGCTTATTAACTGGCGGGCAATCCGTGCCTAGAGATACCACTAGTCCGCCAGGGGTCATTTGTATACCATTAGCTAAAGTCAATGGGTAGGCACGGAGAGTTTTATAGAAAGACTCGCGCATAGTGTCAAAGTCCATAAAATGAGGGTCTTTAGTTGGATTGTGGAAGTAGAGCAGCAACGGGCATCGGTGAACTATGGCATAGTCTGCCGGACACAAAGTTACTGACATTGGAAGCAAGAAAAAAAAGAAAGAAGCAAAAAAAAAAAAGCAAACAGGCTAGAGTGCCACATTTTAACCAAAAAATTGATTCAAATAGATGTGCCCACAATTTGAAAGAAAAATGATAAACGCAACTAGTGGCTGAATGGGAAAAATCAATATTCATAGTAATGGATCCAGTAACAACACAAGCAGTCAAGCATGTTCAAGGGATTTTAGAAATGTTGAATCTGGCCAACAAGCGTCTGTTGTTGGCAATATCTGGTGGCGCAGACAGTATGGCGCTGGCATATTTAGTCAGACATGCGGTTGGCCCAACCAGCTGCCATGCAGTGACCGTTGACCATGGATTTCGACCACAAAGTGCTTTTGAAGCTCATGCAGTTGGCCAGTATATGAAGACACTTGGCATTCGTCATGAAATACGCAAGCTAACGTGGAAAGCGGATTCCACCAACACCGATCAAAAAACAGCAATACCTTTGCCGTCATTGCAGCGCATGGAAGAAGTGTTTCGTCAGCGCCGGTATGCAGAAATCAACAGCGTATGTCGGAACCATGGCATTGGAGCGGTGCTGACGGGACATCATGCAGGCGATCAGGCTGAGACATTTTTGTTTCGGTTTATGCGGCAAAGCGGCATCTACGGGCTATCGGGAATGCCGCTGCAGTCGGCATGGCCGCTGGTTGATCATACAGAGTCATTAGAAGGCATATCTGAACCGGTTGTGGTACGTCCGCTGCTGCAAATAGGCAAACCGACGCTGTACCATATATGTAAAACACACCGGATTGAATGGCATGAAGATGGTAGCAACCAAGATGTTCGGTTTAGACGTAATCTGCTACGCAAAGCAATCAGTGACGCAGACAACCACACCACATCGCCATTCCATGCCAAATCCCTGCTTAATGTGTGTATGGCTATGCAGAGACATCGAGACTTTATCAACCACAGCATAGCTGCACTCTTGACCAAACACGCAGCGGTACATGCTAGCTTAGGAGCTATCGAGGTATCCGCCCAAGCCGACAAGGGCCAGCTGCCTCCGTGGATGGCTAATGCTGCCTTGTGCGAACGGATGCTGGCTAGAATAGTCAGCTGGGTAAACTGCAAAGATCACCCTCCAGAGCTGGCACACCTGCAGCAGTTTTCTCGAACGATTTGCAGATACTACACTGAAGATTCGGAACATGCATCAACATCAGCTGCCAATGTCACGTTGCTTGCGCCTGCAGGTAGCCGTGGGTGGGTTCTGTGCCGCCAAAGGCCGCGGAGGCTGGAGATCCCGCTGCAGACTGAAATTCCCTTGAATGCAGCCGTGCTTTGGGACAAGCGGCTGATGGTTGGCGTGCGGAAGAGATCTGGGTGCCATGTTCCGGATGGCACCACATGGGAGATTATGTCGCTCCCAGATGCCATGCAACAGTGGGCTGACTGTCTTGCGCAGCATCGCCATGCGCTCCGCAAGATTCACAGACAGCATATAGAAAGACACCATACAGTTCAAGCGTCTCAGCCAGTCATTCTGGTCAAGCTGGCAACCAGCGAAAATCCTAAGTTAGTGTATGCGCTAGGAAAGCCGGTTGCTGGCTCGCTGGCCGACACGTGCTTGGATATCACTGTCAGTGCGTTGAAAAACTGCCCAACTGAAAACCAAGAAATAGTGTTTTCCCACACTTCAAACGTGCCTTTTTAGCTCTTTTTTAATTTTCTTCTATTAAACCTCATTTTTTGAACCTCATGGGAGACCTCGAAATGTCTTGTACCTGCAATGTTGCGCCGGGCAACCAGCCTCACCGGCACTGCGAACCGTACGTACAATCCTAGAAAGCAGGTAGCTGCTTTGTTACTAACTTGTCTGTGTTGATGTATAGGCGACCGGAGCCGCCGATTTTGGATAGCATCCTGGGCCACATTGGCAACACGCCACTGGTTCGGCTGAGCAGAATAGCCCAGGCAGAAGGGCTTCAGTGCGAGCTATGTAAGTACCAGCTTGGCTAGTGAACAATGAATGCTTTTGTTACTGCACCTCCCAAGCCCTTATTGAAAATTTTTTGAATAATGGCGTTATCGAGACTAAACCAATGAACGGATAGTGGCAAAGTGCGAATTTTTCAATGCTGGTGGGTCGGTCAAAGACCGTATTGCCAGCCGGATAGTTGAGGAAGCAGAGCGCGAGGGACGGATCAAGCCTGGGTTTACGATCATCGAGGCGACTTCGGGGAACACAGGCATCGGGCTGGCTCTGACGTGTGCTGTCAAGGGCTATCGGTGCATTATCACTCTGCCCGAGAAGATGTCGCAGGAGAAGGTGGATATTTTGCGGGCTCTAGGCGCACAGATCATCCGCACGCCGACTGAGGCAGCGTGGGACTCGCCAGAGTCGCACATTAGCGTTGCCAAGCGTCTGCACAAGGAGATCCCCAACTCGATTATTCTGGGACAGTACGAGAGCCCGTACAACCCTGTGGCACATTACGACACCACAGCAGAGGAGATCCTGGCCTCGTGCGGCAACCAGCTGGATATGCTGGTTCTGGGAGCAGGCACGGGCGGCACGCTATCAGGAATTGCTCGCAAGATCAAGGAGCGCTGTCCCGAGTGCGTTATTGTGGGCGTGGACCCGGTCGGATCGATTCTGGCACAGCCAGACAGCCTGAACCAGCCGGCTTCGGGCACATACTTTGTGGAGGGGATTGGATACGACTTTATTCCAGACACGCTGGATCGGGGACTGGTGGATCACTGGATCAAGATCACAGATAAACCGGCGTTTACGATGGCCCGGCGACTGATTCGCGAGGAGGGCCTGCTGTGTGGCGGGTCGTCAGGCGGCGCAGTGTGGGCGGCAGTAGAAGCGGCACGCACGCTGGGGGCTGGGAAGCGGGTGGTGACGCTGCTGCCAGACACGGTGCGCAACTACATGACGCGGTTTTTGAACGACGAGTGGATGGACAAGCATGGGTTTCTGGACAAATCTGAGGAGATGCGCAGGCAGAATGAGCGGAATGCCCACTGGAACGGGGCACGCGTCAAGGACCTGAAGCTCAAGCGTGCAGTGGTGATTGAGATGCAGACGCCGGTTCTGGATGCAGTGGAGCTGATGAAAGATAACGGGTTTGACCAGCTTCCAGTGATATCGTCGCGCGGGATTCTGCGCGGCATTGTGACGCTGGGCAACGTGCTGTCGCTGGTAACTACCGGGCGCGTGACGTATGACGCCAAGGTGTCAGACGTGATGTTCCGGTTCCAGACCAGCTCGTCAAAGAAGTTCCGGGAGATCACGACGGAGACGCCGCTGGCAGAGCTGGACCGGTTCTTTGAAAACAACATTGCAGGCATTGTGACCGAGCGCCTGTCGATTGATGAGGATCGAGTAGCGTTTACGCCTGTGCACGTGGTTACAGCAGTGGATATTCTCACATATTTGATGAAGCATTGACTCATCTAAAAAAATTTTCATCTCTCTTTTCTTTAAAAAAAAAAAATATAATGGCATCGACTTCTTCAGCATACACCAAGGCAGGAGACGACCTGCGCATTGCCGGGTACGATCCGCTGGTGCCGCCCAACATTCTGCAGATGGACCACCCGCTCAGCGAACAGTCGGAAGACACCATTGCCAGCGGGCGCAAGCAGGCGTCGGAGATTCTGCGGCGCAAGGACGACCGGCTGATTGTGGTGGTTGGGCCATGCTCGATCCACGACCCCAGCGCGGCAGTGGAGTACTGCAAGAAGCTGAAGCAGCTGGCAGACGAGCTGAAGGACGACCTGTGTATAGTGATGCGCGTGTACTTTGAGAAGCCACGGACGACCGTGGGGTGGAAGGGGCTGATCAACGACCCGGATCTGAACGACACGTTCCAGATCAACAAGGGCCTGCGGGTGGCGCGCGACCTGCTCTGCCAAATCACCGACTTGGGCATGCCGGCCGGGTGCGAGCTGCTGGACACGATCTCGCCGCAGTTCCTGGGCGACCTGTTCTCGTGGGGCGCCATTGGAGCGCGCACGACGGAGTCGCAGCTGCACCGCGAGCTGGCGTCGGGCGTGTCGTTCCCGGTGGGGTTCAAGAACGGCACGGACGGGAACGCAACCATTGCGGTCGATGCGATCCGCTCGGCCAGCCACCCGCACCACTTTCTGGGCGTGACCAAGAGCGGGCTGGCAGCAATCACCAAGACCACAGGCAACCCGCTGTGCCATATAATTCTGCGCGGCGGCAACGGGGGGCCCAACTACGGCGCCGAGTGGGTGGCCAAGATCTCGGAGCAGATCAAGAAGGCCAACGTTGTGGACAACATCATGATTGACTGCAGCCACGGCAACTCGAGCAAGGACCACCGCAACCAGCCCAAGGTGTGCAGCGATGTGGCCCGGCAGGTGGCAGCTGGAAACCGCTCGATTGTCGGCGTGATGATCGAGAGCAACATCAACGAGGGCCGCCAGAACATTCCTGCCGAGGCCGATGGCGGCGCCAAGGCGCTAAAGTACGGCCAGAGCATCACCGATGCCTGCGTGAGCTGGGAGCAGACGGTACCTATGCTGAAGGAGCTGGCACAAGCCGTGCGCACCCGCCGTAGCGCCTGAATAGACTTTTGTTGCTCTCTAATTAAAAAATTTCCAGCTATGAATGTGGTACAGCAAATTCGGCGAATAAACGCGACGGAGCAGCGGCACGGGCCCGGGTCTTCGGCGTCATGGCACGACGACTACAGGGACAGCGCGTATATATTTGCGGGCGGGCTGCCGTTTGAGCTGACGGAGGGCGACGTCATCTGCGTGTTCTCGCAGTACGGCGAGATAGTGAACATCAACCTGGTGCGGGACAAGGAGACGGGCAGGTCCAAGGGCTATGCATTTCTGCAGTACGAGGACCAGCGCTCGACGGTTCTGGCCGTGGACAACCTCAACGGCGCAAAGGTCCTGGGCCGCACGCTGCGGGTGGACCACGTCAAAAACTACCGCCAGCCCAAGCACCCCGATGCCGACGAGGTGCCGGCAGAGCGTGCAATGAATGCGGCGCCCCAGCCGCTGCCTTGCGAGGACAGCGACGAGGATGCGATGCGGCAGGCCGGCATCGACCCTGACGACCCCATGGCGGAGTACTACCTGAAGAAGCACCGGCGCCGGCTGCGGAAGGAGAAGCACCGGAGCAAGCGGCACAAGTCCCGCCGGTCTCGGTCGCCTCCCAGCGCGGCATAGGATAAAACTATTTTTGTCTCTTTTATTTTCTCAGGAACCTGTTAATATCGATGGCTTCATCAAAGATTCGCTCGGACTGCGTGGTGAACTCGCCGGCAGCGGTGCCCTTCAGGCTGTCCACAGCGCAGCCGCCAGCAGCGTGCGAGCTCCCGGCGCGGGCGCCCCGGCGTGCAGGGCAGCCGATGTTCATTGGCATTGGCGGCGGGCGCGGCGCAGGGAAGGAGTTTACCTGCCGCCACGTCATCGACAAGGTGCGCGAGCGCGGGTTTGCCGATCTGGCTCAGCACGTCGTGCACCTGCACCTGGACGATTTCCACAAGCAGCTGGGCGCGGAGGACCGCGCTCTGGTGGATGAGGGACGGGCGCAAATCAACTATGACCATCCCCAGTCATATGACTTTGAGCTGCTGACAAGCGTCATGCACGGCCTCAAGCGTGGGGACAGCGTGGATATCCCGCAGTGGGACCGCCGGCAGAAGCGGCACCTGCAAGCGCGCACAGTCGCCGCGGCGCGGGTGGTGCTGGTGGAGGGCACGCTGGTGCTGTTTGCCAAGCAGGTGCGGGAGCTGCTCGACATGCAGGTCTTCGTGGATGTCGACAGCGACACGCGGCTGGGCCGCCAGGTGCGCGCGGAGCTGCAGGGCATGGAGGGCCCGCAGATGCACCAGGCGCTGGGGCGGTTTCTGGACGACTACCTGTTCATGTCCAAGCCCTCGTTCGAGGAGTTCATATTCCCGACCAAAAGGTGGGCTGATGTGATCATCCCCAAGGGCGACCGCAACCACGTTGCTATCGAGCTGATTGCCCAGCGGCTTATAGACCTCGACAGCCAAAGCAGCTAAAGAGCAATTTGTATTGGCTCCTCCGTATAGAGAGAAATAGGGCTGGTCACCGGATCCCGCTCCATGATGACCTCTCCCCTTTCTTTTCTTGTTTGTAGTGACACACTTTATTCTTTCTGCGTTATTTTTTTTATAGTATTCGCTGAATACGCATATAATGGAGCTTACTCGCCGCGCCGTGCCCAACATGGGCATGCCCTCAATGGAGACGAGCATTCCCACACAAAACATGGATTCAATCTTGAACCGCAACACGCCCGCAAGATCGATATACCAGACCAGCTTGGACCTGCTGGACAAGCTGGCCTGCATCGAGGGCTTTGAAGGGTACCTGAAGTCTCTGCTGGAAGACTCGTCACGCGAAGCCAAGGGGGCCACCCCGTACCTCAACCCCATCCAGCTTCTCTGGGACACCTTCCGCCAGGGCACCAGCCTGTGCGTCATCTACAACGCCCTCCAGCCTGACGAGCCCCTGAGCACCACACTTGACGAGTCCAGCAATCTTCTGCGCCAGCGCAAAGACCGCGTCTACCGCTTTGTCAAGGCATGCAAAGACAATCATATTGTAAAGGAGGAGGACCTGTTTACCATCTCTGAATTGTTTAAAGATGACACAAATTCGTTTGTCAAGGTCCTCAAAACCATCGAAATCGTCGTCGATACCATACAAAGCCGCGGGCTGCTCGACACGTCGCGGCTGACAGAAAAGCCCTCGGCGCGCTTTGCCGAAGCCCAGCTGGGCCCGCCCCAAGACAACCGAGAGCGCGCCATAAAGGAGCTGGTCGAAACCGAGCGCAAATACGTCCACGACCTGGAGCAGCTGCAGGCGTACATGGACGAGCTGATCAAAAAGAACATTGTTTCCAGCGACACGATCCGCTATATGTTTGCCAACCTCAACTCTATCGTGGACTTTCAGCGGCGGTTTCTGATCGGCATCGAGGCCAATGCGTCGCAGCCGCCGGAAGACCAGCACTTTGGCGCTGTCTTTCTCAACATGAAAGAGGGCTTTATGGTGTATGAGCCATACTGCGCCAACTACACCCGCGCAACCAAGCTCTGTGTGGCAGAAAAGGACTCGCTACAGGTAATGTTATATACTGCTTCTTTATTGGGCCTTTTATTGCTAAGCCCCTCTCTTTGTTACTTTGTAGGCGCTGGGCCATATCATTGACCCCCACTATGAGCTGCCTTCCATGCTTATCAAGCCGGTGCAGCGCATTTGCAAGTACCCGATTATGATGGAGGAGCTGATAAAGTTTTACGACAAGGCATCGCCAATATACTCTGAAATGCGCGAGGGAATCACGGCGCTAAACTATGTTGTTTTGCAAGTCAACGAAGCCGAGCGCCGCGAGGGCAACCTGGCCGTGGTCAGCGAGCTTGAGGAGCGGGTCGAAGACTGGAAGGGCTATGCCATCTCGACGTTTGGCGACCTGTATCTGCATGACTCCTTTGTCATGTCCACCACGGGCGTTGAGCGCGTGCTGCTCATTTACCTGTTTGAAAACATTCTTATTTGCTGCAAGGAGGTCAGCGAAAAGGACAAGCGGCGCAATCAAAAGCACCGCTCCAATGCGCTGCAGCTGAAGGGCCGGATCTTTTTGTTCAGCATCCACAGCGTTGTCGATACGTCCCGCGACGACAACCTGAGCCTTACCATATACTGGCGCGACGTGGTCATGGAGAACTTTAGCCTGGCCTGCCGCACCGAAGACCAGCTCAAGCTGTGGAAGAGCACGATGGAGCGGCTGATGGCTCGTACCAAGGAGAAGGCCCTGGAGCAGTCGCATATGGCGTCGACGCCGCAGCGCTCGGGCTCCAACCAGCAGCAGCACAGCAGCTACGAGAGCGAGGACGACTCGACCGTGCTGCGTCGCGACCGGTTCTCGGAGGGCTCCAGCCTGACCGCCGTCATGCAGCAGGAGAGGTCGCAGAACTCACTATCGTACCGCAAAACCTACGACGGCGCGGGGCGCTCTCGTGGAAGCGCAAAGAAGCTGGCTGGCGACTACCAGAACGAGCTGGTCAACGGGATTGAGCGCTCAGCAACCATCTCGACATTCCACAGCCGCCAGGGCACCAACGGCAGCAGCAGCAGCTTCGGCGATGCTGCAGAGCAGTACCGGAGCTCGCCCATGCCCGGCACCCACTTTTACAACAGCCAGGACATTCCTCCGGTGCCGCCCGTGCACCGTGGCGAGGAGCGGCCGAGCAAGGCGCCCGGATCCATCCCTATCAGCTCGCCCATGCCCACTGCGTTCACTTCCGTCATCTCACCCATGACGCCTAGCACGCTGGGCATTCCCACTACTGCATCTCCCATGTCACAAAGCACCACGCCCGTTCCATCCTCTTCCAAGGCCATCAAGGTCAAAGTGCACTTTCAAGAAGACATCTTTGTTATTATTCTCCGAAACAACGTCACTTTTAACGACCTGGCCACTCGTGTCGATCGCAAAATCAAGATTTGTGCTGGTCCCCATGTCGGCATCAACAGCAGCAACGAGCAGGATATTGCTTCGGCGCCGCCACTGGATATCCGCATGCGGTACCAGGACGAGGACAACGACATGATCCTTATTGGGTCCGACGAGGACGTCCAGCTGGCCTTTGAAACCGCCAATGCAGCAAAGAAGGACGAGACTGCGATGAGCAGCCTGAATCTATACGTTTCCTTGTTCGAATAAGTTTTTACATGCTTTTTCACTTCATATTGCGTATAAAAGGGATTAGGAATTTGATTTTCTGGATCAATTACGTGTGGGCATTTAAAGAGCAGAAATCGTCATCATAGGTACTTTATTCTTCAAAAAAATGTTTCGCAATCAATACGACAACGATGCATCGACGTGGAGCCCAAATGGGCGCATTTTCCAGGTGGAATATGCAGCCGAAGCAGTCAAGCAGGGCACGGCCGTCGTAGGTCTACGGTCCAAAGACCATGCTGTGCTGGTTGCTGTCAAGGTAGGCTAGAGATTGAGTTTCCTTTTTTAAAAACATGCAATTCAAAAGCTTCCTTGTAGCGGTCACCAAACGAGCTGGCTTCATATATGAAGAAGATTATCCGCATCGACGACCATATGGGTATTGCCGTGGCAGGACTGACATCGGATGCTCGTGTGCTGAGCAACTATCTGCGTACAGAAGCGATGCGCTCAAAAATGGTGTATGGACGGCCGCTGCCAGTAGGGCGTGCAGTAAATTCAATTGGCGATAAAGCTCAGACCAACACGCAGGAGTACGGACGTCGGCCGTATGGCGTGGGACTGCTGGTTATCGGACATGACGATACGGGGCCTCACCTGTACGAGTTCTCGCCATCGGGGATTGTTTCAGAATACTACGGATACTCGATTGGGGCTCGGTCGCAGTCGGCGCGTACAAACTTGGAGAGAAACTTTGATAGCTTTGAAAACCTAACTCTTAACGAGCTAATCATGCAAGGGCTGAGAGCGCTGAGAGACACGATCCAGCAGGGCAAGCAGCTGGACACCATGAACACGTCCATCGGGTTTGTCGGCAAAGACACGAAAATGACTATTTTGGATGGTGAAAGCACTCTGGAGTATTTGAATATGCTTGATGAAGGTGATGACATGAATATCGAGTAGCTCCTTTTTTTTTCTCTCTCCCTTTTTTTTAATAGGCAAATTTATGTTTGTTATAGTGATAGTATGGTATGGATGTATTTTCGTGGCCTGCCAACAGAAGCTACTACGGAATGTCTATACTTTCTGACTAATGAGTTGGCAGAGCAAATTGAGATACAGCGAACGCGAAAAGAAGCATGCGGAAGGTTCCAGCTCAGCAGCATCGAGGACGCAAAGCATATTTTGCACTGTTCAAACTATGCGGTCATGGAAAACTGTCTGGTACGGCTGTATATGGACCACGGGTACCTGAGCCATTGCGTGAAGGTGGTGGTACAGGGAATGCTGGCTACAGCAAGCGAGGAAAGACGGCTTTACGAGCATTGCCGCAAGTTCGGCACCGTCTGTAAGCTTGAGCTTGATGCGAAAGCAGCCAACGTGTGGTTTGACACCAAGACAGCAGCACAGGACCTGATCAATACTCGCAAAGAGCTGGGACACAATGTGCAGGCATATATAGATAGCACGATCGGAGAAGTCGTTGTGCCCGATAGCAGCGAGATCATCGATGACGAGCCCATGGTCATTGATAGCAGCGAATCAGCTATAAATTCGCCTCAAAAGACAAGCTCAGATCCGCCTCATGCCCTCTTGGTAAAGCAAAAGCGCGCAGGGCGCAAATCAACTCGAGCAGCAACCAAAAGCAAGGCAGAGTCGCCAGGCAATTCAGCACGTAGCTTTGCAGCACGCAAGACGACCAGCAAACGGCCGCGCAATCCCAAACTGATGATACGACAAGGAACCGTGATGCGGACCGATCCGATGCATATTTCTCAATCCGACTCAGAAGCGCCACGTCGCAGCCGACGACGCATCCGCAACACAGTTGACATGCGGCATTGGCGGGAAAAGGCACCGTTTATCTACGAATTTATCTACCGGCGAGCCCCCGAGCTGACAGCCGACGATGACGGGTGCTGCTTGTCGATGGCATGGAGCACAGCAGACAGCCCAGGGATGGTCAATTGCTATCTGTCGCAGGGCAATATTCAGGCAGCATCGCTGATCAAAGAATGGTCGATGGTGCGGCAGCGATCCGACGACGTTTCCTCGGTCATTACCATGACGACCTTTGACATTCCGGCACGCGGCGGAATGGCCAATGTAAAGTCGCTTCTAAGCGCGTTCAACTCGGAAGACGTGGCAGTTTTGCACAAGAACCAGATGAAGGACGGCAATTCGCAGGCTATCTCCAGCCTGAAGCTGCGCGATGACGGCCGTGTGCTGTTTGGCTGTGCCATGGAAAGCGTGGTGGTGTGGACTACCGATTCTATTCTGCAAAGAGGCTCTTTGTTGCTACTGGATGGAATCGATGGCGTGTATGATGTGGGCCGGGACTATGTGGTTGCCAACTCGTCGCGCGGCGAAGTGGGCGTGTGGAAGTCTGGCTCGCGCAACTATATCTGGCGCTACAACGACACGCGGCGCTTTCGCAGCGCACCGCAGCTTGAAACGCCGCTGGTAAGCGCTCTTCATGTTGCTTCCTCCGACGACGGCGTCTTTGTTGGCGATTCTACTGGACGTCTGGCGTATTGCGATTTCCGTGAGCCATATATGCAGCTGCTAACCACAAGCGATCAAGGTGGAGCCATAAAGTGCATTGAGCAGGTGAGCGACAATGAGATTCTCGTAGGCACCAACGATGGCTTCCTGGGGTTGCTGGATACACGGTATGTGCGCACCAGCGCCAAAGCCAGCACTGTTCGCACTTACCCAACTCCGGCAGGCATCGCTATCAATGCAATCCGCCCCTGCCCATACGATCCAAACGTGTTTGCCACCGCAGTGGACACCAATGTACATATTTATTGCAAAGAACCGCAAAATAGCCCATTGATATTTACGCATGAGGCGCACCAATCCCCGGTCACCGACTTTGGCTGGCACCCACGGCCCGAGTACCCCTATACCATCGGGTCCGCTGAGCTAGGCACTGACCGGGGGTCTGGCGAGATCCAGATCTGGCGCCCTGCAAATTATTTGCTACAATAACAATATTCAGCCAAACAGCTGCTGCTTGGTCTTGAAATACTCTGCAAAGCGTATACGAGCATAGTCCCCGTAGTCAAAGTCCAGCTCCGAAATTGTTGCTTGGATAATGGCCCAAATGCCCCAGTAGTAGTGTGATGCGAGCTGGAACACCTGCACTTCTCGATACATGCCTTCGAGCGCCTTTGGCGACGAGTCCAGCTGCAGCTCGTCCAGATACACCTTGAACCAGCGTAGCTGAGCGTCCTTGGCGGGGTATCGCGAGTAGTCGCAGTCGAACCCTGCGTACTCGTTAAAGTGGTTGGCAATGTCGAACCCGCGGTAGTTGTAGGATGCATACTCATAGTCGATAAATGCCACTTGGTCCCGGGTCTCGTTCATAATGATGTTTCCGGACAGCAGGTCATTGTGAGCAAACACCACTGGCGAGTCCACCGTGCTCAGCATCTTCTTCAGTGCTGACAGCTCGCCAGCAAGCATCTCCCGGCTGAGCTGTGCCTTGTCTGCATATTCATCCCGGTAGTCCAAGGGAATGTCATTGAGCCATTTCTGCAGTGTCGAAAACAGCTTGGGCGAGCGATCATCGCCTGGAATGGTTATTTGCCCCCATTTGGCTAGCTGCCGGGCAATCAGCGGCGCCCACTCGCTGTTGCCCATCTCTTCGGGCGTTGCCACCGTGCCCGGAATGTACCCGTAGACCAGGCCGTTGTTAAACCGCCCATACAGGGGCGGACAGATGCCCAGATCGCCCAGCCGCGCCATGTTCTATATAGAATTAGTTTAGGACCACTTCTCATGTGCACGTGCGCAATCCAATGGCTATTATTGTACTTACCACCAGCTCTTGGTTTCGATCGATAATGACCTCTGTATGGCTTCCATATGCACGCACAAGCACAGTCAGTCGTGTTCGCTGGTTGGTGCATTGAACAACTACGCTTTGCTTCCTTGCTATTAGTTACTAGTAAAATTTTGCAATTTTTTTTTACACTTACGATTGTTGGTAATTCCATCTTTGCATTCCTTGAATGCAAGCTCATCGTCCTTCCAGTCAGGGAACACCTTTAGCAGAAGCTGCTTAGAGTCTTCCAGCAGGTGGCTACGCCGGACTGAAAACTCTATAAAAGGCGCCTGGACAGCAAGCTGATGCGTATTGGTCATTTTGAAACTGTTAAGAAAAAGAAAGAGAGGCTTTGCTGGCCTAATGAATGGAGCCAATAAATGGTGCAAAAAGCAAAACGGCCTGTACTCTACCTAGCAAAAAACTGGCTATAGCCATTCCCTCCTTCTACATTGATCTTGGTGGTTCTATGAAGCAAAAGCATTTATTTTTAAAGCTCCACCGTTCTAGTAGTCGTACTTGAACTTGAAATAGTCCGGGTCAAAGTGGTGCACACGCACATAACCATCTTCTCCGCCTGAAGCAAAGCCCTTGCCGTCTGGCTGCACCGCCAGCGTATTGATGGGGCCAAAGTGGCCCTTGACCGTGCCCACCTCGTCCTCAAAGATCTTGTGGTAAAAACGAGCTTCAAACTTGCCCTGGTGAGATGACGTGGTAGTTACCTCGCTGGCCGACTGACCACCACCCAGAATGACTAGATCCTGTGTGGGCGTCATCGCTGCCGTATTGACGTTGGTGTTGGACTTGTACATCTTCAGCGGATTGAGCGTGTTGGTTTCAAACAAGCGCGCCGTCTGGTCCTTGCTGCTGGTAATAAAGTACGAGCCGTCCTTCCACATCTGGATATCCGTGATGGTGCCGTCATGCCCGGAGCCAGTGCACACGGCCTTTTCGTTCACCCAGTCGTACAGCGTCAAGCTGCCATTGTCATGTCCAGCCACAATATACTTGTCCAGGTAGCTCCATGCGGCCACCGTGGCCTTGCTTGGCGACGGCGTGATAACCACGACAGGCTCGTTGCTCTGCTCAGGCCGGCTGCTATCAATCTCAAACACCTGGATTGTGCCCTTGTGTCCCATACGCTCTTCAGTCACAAGCAGCACATACCGGTCGTCATGCGAAAACTCTACACGCTTTACCGCCGTCTTGAACTCCCACACGTGCAGCTGCTTGCCGGTCTCGGCGTGCCACAGCCGTGCTGTGTTGTCGGCTGCTCCGGTAATCACCAGGGTAGTGGTTTTGTTGCAGTCAATCGTCCATAGCGCTCCCAAATGTCCCTCATAAGTTCCGACTCGCTCGCCGTTATGCGAGTACCACAAGTTGGCCACGTTATCTTTGGAAACTGTCATCAAGAGGTCGCCATCCGGGTTGTACTTGATTTGTGTCAACGCACGTGTGTGGCCCTGCAGAAGAATTGGTCTCTATAATTCATAATTAGCAAAGAGCGGCAGAATTTATAGATTCAAGCAAAACTTACCATTTTGATAGTTTCTTTAGTTGCTAGCGCTGAATTAGGTCCCGCTGAATAAACTCTGTGAATGCAAGCTCGAATGGAAACGTTGCAATAAAACTAAAGCTAGCAGAAAAATCAAGTAAAGAAATGTGCTGAATTGG
The DNA here is from genome assembly GCA_027578955.1 of Coemansia sp. RSA 1250. NCBI lineage: Eukaryota > Fungi > Kickxellomycota > Kickxellomycetes > Kickxellales > Kickxellaceae > Coemansia > Coemansia sp. RSA 1250. The sequence goes on along the minus strand of JANBTS010000012.1, from coordinate 129,770 downwards.
CTGCAAAAAAAAAAGGGCGAAAAGGAAGCAAGACTTTTGGTTGGAAAAAATTGAGTTGATTAGATATGGAGTGATTAGCTGCTTGGTTGAGCCATGAGATGCTTGATGGCTTGAGTGGTGGTTTTGAACTGTGCCAGCGTTGCCTTGTCATAGTGCTTGACCAGGCCTGAAGTGGATGACAGCCGCGATATCTGTACAAATGCAGTGACTAGGCCCTTGACTGTCTGCGCGCAAGTGCGCCTATTGCCGCCATCTGGAGAGCGCTGAGCCGTATGCTCACGCAAAGCAGCAACTGCCGTATCTAGCTGAGCCAACAGCTGTATCAGCTCATTTAGACGTGTCTGGTCGACTGCTGCGGCTTCTCCATGCGGCGATGTATGGAAACGTACTTGTTTTGCTCGTTCGCCAGACTCGCTTATAGCAGGCTGCGATTTCTGTTGCAACAGCGCTGACTTGCGCATCAATGGAGATCTCTGGGCACTTTGCGGCTGGATCCGGCTGTCTGAGCGATTGCGCAGATGCATCGTTTTGGGCTTATCCGTGCTGCCTTTTAAGTCTCCTGAAGAGCTGGTCTCACCGTCGATTTCCTCCGACACCCAGCGCCGATGCTGTAGCAAGCTGCTTCCTGAAGACAGCGGCGACGGCACATTGGGCACATGTGCCATTTGCGAGCGCACCACCGATAGGCTTTGTCGAGCCATCCGAGTAAACGACCGTAGCATTTCAGCCAGCGTAGATGCTGCTGCAAGCGCCTCTTGCGTTTGTTTGCTAGCTGTGGTTTGCTGATACTTGGAGCCTATGGGCGAACTCTCTCCACATAAGCGTTCATAGATCTGGGAAACTTGCAATCCAACCGTATACAATGCTTCTGTAACTGCCTGCAACAAATTTTCATCGTTCTGGTCGACGCAAGCTGCCAACAGTCTTATATATTCGCGTAGCGCCTTTATGGCCTGGCGGTTGAAGCATTGGATGCACTCTGGGTTATCTTGATTGTTTGCTGTGTCATCTGCCAAACTAGAACCTTGAATCGCATGCAGAAGCGTGGCAATGCTGGCTTCCACCTTTGTCCATTCGTCCTGGCATCGATCAAGAAACGAGGGCTTGTGTGCGGGTATATGGATGCTACCGACGGCGCTGGCCAAAGTGCTAAATGTCTGCAATATCTGCTGTGCTGTGCTGGTTTCCCACGCCGAGCTCTCTTTTGCAAGTTCTAAATAACGCGTGGTCTCTTCGGCTACCGCCGAACTTTGAATGCTGCTGGGAGGTCTGGTCATTTGGCAAGTATATACAATAAAACAAGGCAAAAGACTGCTCGTAAAAAAAAAGTGCCAAACGTGAAGCGGCTAAGAAAAATCCCAATCGACTCAGCTCGACCATTTATCGAAAATTTAAGTTTAAATCTGGGGGATGGGTTATTTTTCTCTCTCTCTTTTCCCTAGCTTGTATATACTCATTCTGTTTCGCTTTTTGGCAGTGTCTCATTTCCACCTTGTTTGTCTACTTTCTACCGGGAAAGCGGGATATCAGCTAAATAGGAAACAACAGAGCGGGCGGATACTTGGTAAGTACCAGGCATTATGCTTCCCAACCCCCCCTTTTTTTGCTTGACGATAAACATGAATATTGGCTGCCAGAAAAATATTCTTTCACTAGCTTGCGTCACTACCACAGCTTGCTATGCATAGCTGGGTGGAGTTGTGTTATTTGTTTGTTAAAAAAGAAACCCATCTTGCGGAATTCACAAATATACAGCTCCCTCTTTGAAAAGTCAAGACGTAGGGTAAAAGGCTAAAAAGGAATAAGGCCGACGTTTATCGTATTTTGCCTTTTTCTTTGCTAGCCGCAGGGGGTTTTAGCATAGCACTAGCTTTATACGCCCTTGGCGTCTTTTGGGCCTTTACCATTTTTTCCTTGCCACAGCCCCTTTATGTCGCTTGAAATCGCCTTTACTGCTAATTCCTGTGTGCTGCTTTTTTAATTCTAATTCAACATTATTAGATTCGGTATACTTCTTTTGCTATACTGTACAGATTGCAAGGAAAGCCTTAATTTCGCTGCTCAAAGCCTCCCAGTTGGTATTAGCTTGACGGTTCAGTTTTATCACAACACCACATTTATTGGCTTGCGCGACAGCCAACGTACCTAGCTTATTTCGAGAAAGCAGGAACTTATGGCTCACGTAAACGAAGGTTCTAGACCCAGAGTCACTCTGGGCGAGGAGCAGCACCCAAAGCGACAAAGTAGATTTCAAGGCCACTGGGATGCGGCTGGAAGCGAGGGACTGCGCCTTCAGCCTCAAGCCAACATCCATGTGGAGATTCCGGCATCCAGCCAGGCATATGACTGGGGCCTGTTGGCTTCAAGCAAAGTCAACACCGGATCCGCCAACAGGCTGAGCGGCCTACAGACGCTAAACAGCGCTATCGATAATGATTGGTCGAATTTGCTGGACCAAGATTTACCAGATCAGGTATGTATCTCAAATGGCAAATTCTCTACAACTCTGTAACTAATTCTCTCGTCTTTGTAGACAAGCTCAACTATTGATGCTGGCAGCAGCCACTCTGCCGGGTATCATGGTGTTGGCATGGGCCGACTGAATCTCAGTGATATTAGCGGCAATGCCAGCCCGGGATTTTCTGCGGGAGCTACTCCTCGGCAGAGACGCCATCTTGTAGATATCGGGTTTCCTCGCACACCCTCTCCTTCTGTAGATTCAAGTGCGCGTGCTCGCATTACCAGCGTCTCGATGCAAAATCCCGCAGATTCGGAGCTGGGCATGGAGCTAAAGACAGCATCAGATAATAAACCACCAGACTCGTCTGCATTTGCGGCACTGTCCACATCGGCTCCCATGCGCAATTCTAGCTTGGTTACGCCATCCAATGTGCTGGCAGATACGAACATCATGGGGATAGCTCCTCGCCGGCCCTCAGCAGTGCCTCCCAGCCGCTCGCATAGCACAGTTATTGGGGCAAGTGACGATGCTGAAGACTCGCTTATGGCGCCCAATGTTGGCCTGATGGTCAACTCGCTGCTGGATCAAGAGGAAGAAGCTGATCGGCGCAAGTCTCAAGCGGATGTGTTTGGAATGGCAGTAGGCTCGCCAGCTGGCAATTCGGCAGCTCCGCCGTCATCATCGGGGGCACCGCCTGGCCAATCTTTGTGGGCTGCTCGCCACGCAGCGCGTTTAGATAGCTTCCAGCGGGCCGCATCGACGCCGCCCCGCAACGCAGCCGCGGCAGCAACAAGCAGTGCTAGCACGGCGCCTCCCACAGACATGTGGAGCTCCATCGGCATTAGCACCGGGCAGCAAGGTAGCCCAGTCAGCCTGCTACGCGAATCAAGCCTGCTCAGCAACGGCACCAGCAATCCGCTCAATCCAGGTCCCCTGAGTGCAAGCAATGCGCTGAACAGCGAGGATCTGTCTAGCCGCATTCGCGGTCTTCGTTTGGGCGATGAGAATTCCCGTGGAATGCGCAGTGCTGATCTGCGTAGCACTCACGATATCTTTGGCGATATTGATGCGCCGAACACTGCTCGTGCACACAGTTCAATTACGAGCGTCAGCGATCAGTGGGACGTTAGCCAGCAGCTTCAGATCCAATCGCCTGTCCATCTGCAGGGGCAGACTTCTGGGCCAGTGCCTCCGTATATTGACAATATTGTCACTGAGCGCGGAATGCTGTACAGTGCCACTCAGGGACCCGGAATGGCTATTCATAGTGCTGGCGTTGGGCCTGGTGTCGGTCCACATGGATTTTCCCGTACCCAGTCTTACAGCGACAACCGGTTTATGCGCAACGGTCCGGTTAGCGCATATCCGCTTCCTCAGCCGGTGGCCCAGCGGCCAACGCCTGGGCTGGCGAGTGCTGGAGTGGCCGGCGGCTTTAATGTGCCGTCAACTATTGGCCAGATGCCGGGGCAAGCGCCGTACTCGGCGCATCGGATTCACTCGCAGCCACATACACCACATCAGATGGCGCATCCACAGCAGCAGATGGTAGGAGCTCACCCTCATTTGCAGATGGCGCATATGCAGCAGCCGATTGCACAGCCAGGCATGAAGCAGCAGCCGATGATGTATGGCACGCCGCCGCCGACAATGCTCAACATGCCGCCGAATATAAGCGGAACGCCAGGCCTATATCGCAACGGGCCCAAGAGCGCAGCAGTGATGGAAGCATCCGGCCACTCGCAGCGCAGCGTGCTGCTGGAAGAGTTCCGCGGCAACAAGACCCGCAAGTACGAGCTCAAGGACATTTGCGGGCATATGATAGAGTTTAGCTGTGACCAGCATGGCTCGCGCTTTATCCAGCAGAAGCTTGAGCAGGCTACGCAGGAGGAGAAGGAGCTGGTGTTTGAAGAAGTGGCTCGTAGTGCACGGCAGCTGATGACGGACGTGTTTGGCAACTATGTGATTCAAAAGTTCTTTGAGCACGGTAGCCAGGTGCAGAAGCATGTTTTGTCAAAGCGCATGGAGGGCCATATCTTGACGCTGTCGCTGCAGATGTATGGGTGCCGGGTGGTGCAGAAGGCGCTAGAATACGTGATTACGGAGCAGCAAGCCAGCATGGTTCGTGAGCTGGACGGCCATGTGCTGCAGTGCGTGAAGGACCAGAACGGCAACCATGTCATTCAGAAGGCAATTGAGCGGGTTCCGGCCGAGCACATCAAGTTTATCATTGACTCGTTCCATGGGCAGGTCTATACGCTGGCCACACACCCGTATGGATGCCGGGTGATTCAGCGCATGTTTGAGCACTGCGACGATGCGCAGACCCGCCCGCTGCTGGAGGAGCTGCACCGCTACACGACCAACCTGGTCCAGGACCAGTACGGCAACTATGTCATCCAGCATGTGATGGAGCGCGGCAGACCGGTAGACCGCAGCCTGGTGTGCTCGCGAGTGCGTGGGCATGTGCTGCAGCTCAGCAAGCACAAGTTTGCTTCAAACGTGGTTGAAAAGTGCATTGCATATGGCGAGGCCAAGGACCGCAAGGCGCTGATTGACGAGATAACGGCGGTGCGTCGGGATGGATCCAGCAACTTGATCAACATGATGAAGGACCAGTATGCCAACTACGTGGTGCAGAAGATGCTGGACGTGGTGGACGACCAGCAGCGCGAGGCGATTTTGCACAAGATCCAGCCGCACATAGCAACGCTGAGAAAGTTCACTTATGGCAAGCACCTTATCAACAAGGTAGAAAAGTACATGCCGAGCAAGGACCCCATGTCGGCCACGGGGACAGACTCAGCAAGCGCGTCTGGCAGTGGTGGCGGGCATAGCCGTGGATCACAGACCCCGGTTTCAGCATCATCAAAGACCTGATTTTTTTTTCTTTTTGTACAGCCTGTGTATCCAAAAAGAGGACTTGGTTCTGCCCGTGTAGAATCCGATAAGTGGGCGGATTAATTTTCCTCTTTATTTTCCATTTATCCTATATAAATAATCTCCGCTTTGCAAACGCGGGATATTCTTCAGAGATAAACTCCACACGTGACTGCAGGCTCTGATAAGAACAAGCAGTGGCATTTGATTAGGCAGGCAAGAAATAATTCTCCGCGCCGATAGTGGGAAATTATTTCACGCCGACGATGCCGTTGCGCACTTTTGGAGGCATGTGTGTACGCCCACCAGGCTAAATTACACCAGTACCAGCGTATATAAAGGAGGGAAGATAAGCACTGGCGAAAACGAAACAACCTTTTCTTTCTTTTCTTGTATCTAAAAAAAAACTATAATCCAGCCAAAAAGCAGTAACGATGTTCCAGTCAAAAGTAGCAGGAGTGCAGGTGCTGGGCAAGGTGGTCGGCAGCCAGGCAGAGATTCTGACGCCCGAGGCCTTGTCGTTTGTAGCCAAGCTGCACCGCCTATTCAACCCGACGCGCAAGCAGCTGCTCAAGGCCCGCGAGCAGCTCTACAGCAAGATCCAGGCAGGAGCATCCTTGGACTTCCTGCCCGAGACGGCGCATATCCGCAACGACCTCAAATGGCGCGCAGCTCGCCCGGCCCCTGGGCTGGTTGACCGCCGTGTCGAGATCACCGGCCCAGTCGACCGCAAGATGGTCATCAATGCGCTGAACTCGGGAGCACGCACGTTTATGGCAGACTTTGAGGACTCGAGCTCGCCCACCTGGTTCAACATGATCGATGGCCAGATCAACATGCGCGATGCCGTGCGCCGCAGCATCTCGTTTACCAACGCGCAGGGCAAGGAGTACAAGCTGCGCACGGACGGCAAGGTGGCAACGTTGATTGTTCGGTAAGTATTTCACATGCAGCATGTGATCCAGCTTATCAATTTGGCATGTGCTAACTGGCTTGCTTTTTTTTCTTCTTCTTCTTCTTCGGGTAGCCCTCGTGGATGGCATATGGAGGAGGCGCACGTCCTGATCGACGGCGAGCGCTGCTCAGCGTCGATCTTTGACTTTGGGCTGTACTTCTTCCACAACGCCAAGGCAGCCATTGCCGCAGGCTTTGGGCCGTACTTCTACCTGCCCAAGATGGAGAGCTACCTGGAAGCGCGCCTGTGGAACGACATCTTCAACGTGGCGCAGGACGAGCTGGCCATTCCGCGCGGCACCATCCGCGGCACGGTCCTGATCGAGACCATCGTGGCCGCCTTCCAGATGGACGAGATCATCTACGAGCTGCGCGACCACTCGTCTGGCCTGAACTGCGGCAGATGGGACTACATCTTCTCGGTCATCAAGAAGTTCCGCCACGACCCGCGCTACATCCTGCCGGACCGCTCGGCAGTGACGATGAAGTCGCCGTTTATGGACGCCTACGTGCGCCTGCTCATCAAGACCTGCCACCTGCGCGGCGTGCACGCCATGGGAGGCATGGCAGCCCAGATCCCCATCAAGAACGACCCCAAGGCCAACCAGGCCGCCATCGACAAGGTGCGTGCCGACAAGCGCCGCGAGGTGCTGGCGGGCCACGATGGCACGTGGGTGGCGCATCCGGCGCTGGTGAAGATTGCCCTGGAGGAATTCGACCAGAACATGCCGTCGCCCAACCAGTTCCATGTGCGCCGCGAGGACGTGGTGGTCAAGGCCGCTGATCTGCTCAACACCAACATTGCTGGCGGCCAGATCACCGAGGCCGGCGTCCGCGACAACATCTCGGTGGGGCTTTTGTACATGGCCAACTGGCTCAATGCCAGCGGCTGTGTGCCGATCCACAACCTTATGGAGGACGCGGCCACGGCCGAGATTTCGCGGTCGCAGCTGTACCAGTGGGTCCGCCACGGCGCCCGCACTGCCGAGGGCACCGTCATCACGCCCGAGTTTGCGGCCAAGGTGCTGAAGGAGGAGGCTGCCAAGCTGGACCGCAAGCAGTACCCCACCTTGGACCTGGCCGTCAAGTTCATGGGCTCGCAGATGACCGGTAGCCGCTACGACGACTTCCTCACCACCCTGTGCTACGACTCGATTGTCAAGACCGAGAACAGCGCCAGACTATAAAAAAGCCGCGCCCCCCCCCCCATAACTTTGAGTTTCCATCCAATTTACTACTTTATTGCCCTCTGGGACTGGCTTTGGTGGGAAAAAAAAAAGCCCGAGCTATTTAGAGACAATGGGGCTGAGTGATAGCCTGAGCAAATTCATTCCCAAGGACTTTGGTAAAAAGAAAAGGGCCGCGAAAACGCCCGCTGCATGCTCGCCAAGCAAGCCGGAGCCGGAGCCGGAGCCGGAGCCGGAGCCGGAGCCGGAGCCAGCGCAGGCAGGTGGTGGCCGTAGCAGACAGCCGGCCAGCAGCGGCACGCCCGTGGACGCGCCAACAGGCCAGCATGCTCTGCTGGCCGGGCACAAAAAAGCCGTGTCAGCAATTGCCTGGGACGCAAGCGGAGACCAGATGGCAACCGGCGAGCACGGCTCCCACATGCACCTCTGGGACTTTACCAGCATGGACCGGACCTTCCAGTCCTGGCGCACCCTGGTGCCCGCCGAGGGCCAACAGATCCGCGCACTCAAATACAGCCCCGCCAGCACCCACCTCCTCTGCGCCACCGGAGACCCCCAAGCCAAGCTCTACAGCCACGACGGGCGCCTGGTCGGCGAGTTCAAGCGCGGCGACATGTACGTGACGGACATGCGGAAGACCCGCGGACACGTTGCTGGCCTAGCCGCGCTGTGCTGGGATCCCCGCGGCAACAGCAAGTTTGCGACCTGCGGGATGGACTCGACCGTGAGGATCTGGGACTGCAGGCGCACGTCTGAGCAGGAGCAGGTGGTGGTGGCGAAGACCCGGCGGCGGGGGAAGGTGGCGGTTACCGCATGCTCGTACAATGCGGACGGATCGGCGATTGCGTCGGCGCAGCATGACGGCGGGCTTTCGGTGTGGCCCAGCAGCGGCCCGTTCCTGCGCCCGCTTCAGCACGTGGAGGATGCCCACGAGCCCTCCACGGAAACATCCGCGGCAGAGTTTATTGGCCCATCCATGCTGGTGTCGAGGGGCGGCGACTCTACGGTGAAGCTGTGGGACCTGCGGAAGATGGCCCAGCCGCTGGCAGTTGCCTCCCGGCTGCCAGCGGCTGGGCCCGAAGCCAACCTGGCGCTTGACCCTAGTGGCCGCTGGCTGCTTGTGGGCGTGGAGCAGCAGCAGCAGCAGCAGCAGCAGCAGCAGCAGCAGCAGCAGCAGCAGCAGCAGCAGCAGCAGCCCAGCGGCAGCGCCTCGATTGCCGTCTTGAGCGCCAGCAACCTCAGCGAGCACCAGAGAATCGGCCTGCCGCTTGCCGGCGGCGTGCTTTCGGTCGCGTGGCACCCGGAGCTCAACCAGATAGCCGCCGGCCTGTCCACAGGCGCCGTCGTCATGCTGTATGACTCCGACAAAAGCCGCCGCGGCGTCAAGCTGGCTGCAAGCAAGCGGGCCAGGCCGCAGGCTGCTGCTAGCTCCTCGGGCCCGATAATCACGCCCAACGCGCTTCCGCTGTTTCGGCAGGACCAGCAGACGTCCAGCAAGCGGCGGCGCGAAAAGGCCCGGCAGGACCCCGTGCGCTCGCACAAGCCCCAAGTGCCCCTGTACGGGCATGGGAGGGGCGGTGCCATCGGGGCCAACGAAACGCAGCATATAATGAAGTCGCTCATCAAAGACACGATCCGCGACGAGGATCCCCGAGAAGCCCTGCTTAAATACGCAGCAAAGGCAGAGGCGGAGCCAACGTTCGTCGCGCCTTCATACAAAGACGCGCCGGTCTTCGACGACTCCGGGATGGCTGATGAGCCAGAGATGAAGAGAAGAAAATAGAGAATTTAATATAAAGATCTTTGCTACTTTTTGCTCTTTTTGTCCTTTTTGTCCTTCTTGTCCTTCTTGTCCTTGGGCTTCTTGGACTTCTTTTCCTTCTTGGCCGGCCTGGGCGCTGCTTCCTCGTCCATGGCAACCGATGCGCTGCTGGCCCGCTTCTTGGGGGTCTTGGGCGGCTCCGCAGCCTCCGTGTCGTCGCTGATGCCGGCATCCGCAAGCGCCTTCAGGACCTTCTCCATGGTCTCGCTGTTCTTGGTGGGCTGCGCGCCGGTCTCGTAGAAGCTAAGGCGGTCCTCGACCTGCTGCTTCAGCGCCTCGCCAAACACGCTGTTGGGCGCATCGGAGAAGCAGTCGATGCGCGAGGCGATGGTGGCCTTGTTGGCCAGGAAGCGCGAAATGCGGCCCTTGTTCTTGGTGCCGGCACGGCCAATAAAGGAGGAGTTGTAGATGAGCCCGTACTTTGGCGTGTTGCCGCGCGTCTTGAGGGCCCGGAACAGGGCCTTTTCGGCGCCCAGGATCTGCACGGTGGAGGCTGGGTACTTGCTCAGGTTGGTTAGCGAGCCGGCATGCGCGATCAGGCGGGCGCCCACGACATCGCCGATGAGGGCGGCCAGGTTGGGAGCCACCACGCTCATCTTGCTGAGCAGGTAGTCGTACAGGTTCTTGCGGTACTCGGACAGCGAGATCACCCGCGACGCAAACGACTCGATGTTGAGCAGATCGATGTCGGAGATGTCCGTGCCCATCGAGGCACGCGCGGCATCGACGATCTGCCGCGACAGCGCGTCGTCCTCGGTGATCTCCGTCAGCATGTCGATGCTGTCGTCGCCCAGCGTGCCCTTGTTGCGGATGGCCTTGGCCAGCCGCGCATACTTGTAGTGGTCCGTGACGATCCTGGCCAGCTCCGGGAAGTGCCACCCGTACCACTCGCGCACCCGCATCGAGAACGTGTTGAGGTCCTTGTCCAGCTGGTCCAGGAGCGAGATCGCCTGGATGATCATGTTGTCGGAGCGGTTAACGTTGAACTTGACCTTGGCCCGCGAGTACGCGTGGCCCAGACCAAGCTGCGCCTTGCCCAGGTCGCCGGCCTTCAGCTGCGTGATCATCTTCTCGGCGTGCAGGCGGATGCCGCGGATCAGCTCCTGCGCCAGCTCCTCGGTGGAGCACTGAATGCCGGTCTCGGTCTTTATCGAGCCTGCCAGCCCGCGGTCGCTGACGCCCAGAACGCTCTTGCTTGCTTTGGGCAGATTGAGCTGCAGGAAGGCGCAGAGGGATTCGCTGCACATGCCTTCCGACACGTCGTTGATGTTCTCCAGCGCATCGGCCGCGTTTTTGAAGGGCGCGAACGACTTGGGCTTCACATACTTGCCCAGCTTTGCCAGGTCCGTTATGGTCGCCTGCACCTCGTTGAGCTTGGCTCCGATCTTTTCTGCCGACGTTACCTCAAAGAGCCCGTAGCCCGAAGCAGACTCGTACAGTATATGCGTCAAGCTCATTATCCTTTAAATAAAACAAATTGCAACAAAGAGAAACGGGAGGGAGGAAAAAAAAAAAAAAAAAAAAAAAGGCTGAGAAAATTTTTTTTCTTGTTTCCGTTCAGGCTGTGATCAGTGGATTACCGGAGAGCTAAACCGCGTTCTTTTCGTAGAGAAGAAACTGGTAGCTGATGCCGCTTTCTGACTGCACACCACAAGGCACGTCGAACCCAGCCACCTGCTCCAGCCGTGCATGCGGCTGCAGCGAGAACTTCTGCGGGTCGATTTCGGGGAAGAACTTGTCGCACCTTTCGGCATCGTCAAACTGCACCCGGGTCAGCAGCACCTGGATATGGCGGTCCTCCACACGCAGGGCCTCCTCGTAGATGCTCGACCCGCCCACCACAAACACGCGGTCGATACGCATGGTGCCAGCGGCGTTGAGCTGGTCGATGTGGCGGAGGGCAGCCTGCATGGAGGGCTGAGTAATGGAGAACGGCGGGTTCTCCTTGGCTAGCAGGTGCGGGTTGCTGGTAAGAACAATGTTGAAGCGGCCGTCGAGCGGGCGGTGCTTTGGCGGAATGGACTCCCAGGTAGCGCGGCCCATAATGCAGGCGTTCATTCGCGGCACGTCGCCCAGCTTCTCGTCGCTGGACCCCAGCAGCGTCCTGGTGACCCGGGTGAAGTACGCCAGCTCCTTACGCAAGCGCCAAGGCAGGTCGTTGTTAACGCCAATGCCGTTGTTTTTGGCGGCGGCAGCAGCAACAAGTACCAGGGGCTTTTGAGGCATGGCAAAAAAAAAAAAAAATTAAAAATAAATACAGGGAAGAGAGATTATTTTTTGGCTTCGCGGGCAGCTCTAAGCATTCGGTACCGGCGGATAGCCCGCTCGCGCTCGTCCTCCATAATGCGCTTTTCGGCAGCCGAGTCCGCGCTGTCCTTGGCCTTTCGCCTGGCCTGCATGCGTTCCAGCGGCGACAGGCGGGCCGTCCTCTGGATCATCTTCTTGACCGCCTCCTCCTCCCTCCTCTTCTTCTCCTGCGCCTCCTCGGCAGAATTGGGCAGCGGCACCATTTTCTTAAACTTCGCCTTGGGCAGCGCCTTGAATACCGGCGGGGCCTGCGCCTGCTCGCCGAACCGCGGCTTGTCCTGGCTGACCCACTCGCCCTCGTCCCGGTGCTTTTTGGCCAGCTTGCGCTGCTTGCGGATGGCGTCGTTGCGGCGCTTGCGCTCGCTCCGTTTGGACACTACCGGCGCGTCTCCTTCGTCTTTGGAGGGATTGGCGGAGGGCCTTGGCTGCGCCTCAAAGTCGGTTCCGATGAGCTCCAGGTTGTTCTGCATCTTGCTGCGCACCCTCCGCTGGAACTCTGACATGCTCTCGCCCGGCATTATTTTGAGCGTTTCGGTGATAGCTTTGGGCTTGTCGGGGCCTTCCTGAGCCCTCTTCTTCTTCTTCTTGGTGCTGGCCTCTGCGTCCTTTTGCTGCTTGCTGTTCATAAAGTCCATCAGGTACTGGAACGATCTGGGTGCATCTGACGCGCCCTTGTGCTTCTTCTTGGACACCTTGCGGCCTCCGCTCAGCCTGCTCGCCGGATCAAAGTCATGCTCTGTGCCGTCGTCCAGCGGATCTCTAAGCGTCTTTGCTGTCTTTGGCTTCTTAAACCCCATCCTTGGAAGAAGAAGAAGAAGAAGAAAAAAAAAGAGAGAAGAAAATTTTCCTGATTGTGGAGATCAAGAGTCTTGTTCTTGTTTCATAATGTTCAAGCACGTAGTTTGCAATTGGCAACGAGCAAGCCGGCTTTCTAGACAATGTGCCCGCAGAGCGGTGCCGCGGAGAGAGATTACAAAGCGGGCATTGCGGGTCAGCGTTGAGGAGCTGGAGAGCCAAGCCGTGCCGGTACACAAGCAGGTGCGAGAAATAGTCCACCCCAGCGAACACACCCGGATCAGAAACACCCGGCTGCTTGCACAGCAAGCCCTCTCGGCGCCGGCGGCAGCAGGCAGGCCCCAGAAGCACGAGACGCTCGAAAGGCTGGAGGAGCTGTACAGCAAGTGCGTGGTAGACGCCAAGGGAGCGCTGGGCCGCGAGGACTACGCGGCGTTCCTCGAGGGATTCAGCCAGCTCCAGGACACAGCGGGCTGCTTGCGGGTGCTGCGGGACATGCGCCTAGGCGGGGAGCCCCCGGTCGCAACGCAGTATGCGATGGTGCTGAAGATGTCCAGCGACTCGCTCAACACGCGGGCGCTTTTCGCTGTAAACGAGGAAATGCAGGCGGCCAGGGTTGCCCACGACGCCTCGTTCTTCAACAGTCTGCTGCGGTGCCTGGGGCGCACCGGCCAGATCGAGTTTGGGTATGCGGTGTACCAGGAGATGCTGGCTCGCAACGTGCCGCCCGCAGCGACCAGCTACGCGCCGCTGATCGCCGGGCTGGCGCAGTACGACGAGGTGCCGGTGGCTCTGCAGGTGATGCGGGAGGCGCTGGGCCGCGGCGTAGCCTTCGGGCAGGAAACCTACCTGGCGCTTCTGCACGCGGCCGGCACGCGCATGCACCACGAGGCGTACAGGTTCTGCTATACGCAGCTGACCGCCGTGTTTGAGTCGCAAATCCCCGAGGGCGACTTCTTGCAGGGCCTGGGCATTGCTGCGCGCACGGGCGATACCGCCCTGGCCGCCGACATCGTCAAGCAGCTGCAGCGCCTCGAGTATCCGCTGGAAGAGATCCACTTTGAGCCGCTCCTGGACGCGCTTATCCACAGGGCCCAGTGGCAGTCGGCCTTCAACGCCCTGGGGATGATGCGCAGGTCCGGCTATGGCACCACCCCCGCCACCCTCCGCACGCTGACCCGCAAGCTGACGGTTGCTTCCGCTGAAGCCGAGCGCCTGGCCGACTCGGTCTACGAGACCCTGTGCGCGAGCTGCAGTGGCTTGCCGGAGATTGCCGACGCGGTTACACTGAACGCGATGCTCCAGGGCCTGGCGCAGTCGGGCTGCGTGGAGGCCGCCATGGCGCGGCTGACCACGTGGTACGATCGGCTAGAGATCCAGCGCACCGTGGACTCGTATGCGGCGGTGCTTGTGGCCTGCGTGCCGCGGCGCAACAAAACCGTCGCCGAAGTGCTGCTCAGCCAGATGCTCGACAAGGACCGGCTGCAGCCCAACAAGCGCGTATACGAGGCCATGATCCACGTGTCCCTGCTGCAGCCCAACTACGAAGACGCCTTTGTGTACCTGGAAGCCATGAAGACCCAGGGCATCGTGCCCGACTGGCGCACATTTGCCTCTATCGCGCGCAGATGCGCCAAAGTCCACGACGGCCGGGCCAGCAAGGTCCTCGACGAGATGCGCAAGCTCAAAATGGCCGTTACTCCCGCCCTACTCAGCTACGTCCAGTCCTTTGGCTGCTCACCTGACGATCCCACACTCTCCACCATCGCGGAGAATCCATTTACCGTTTGACCTTTTTTTCAAATAGCGAGAAGTCTTTACTATGGAGCAGTTTTTACTACAGTACCCGGAGCTAACAGACGCCGACCAGCGGGCGTTTCTTTACTCGGACCTTGGTTTGCAAAAATCCGACAATCCCGAAGGGTACGAGGAGGCATTCAAGTTCTGGTCCCAGCTGCTGCTCGAGGCATGCAGCCGGGGCCTGCTCTCCGCTTCCGGGCATTCCACATGCATTGATCCGCGGGGGCTGCCGGCCCGGCTGGCCTTCCATGGCGATACGCCCATGGGGGTGGACCAGGTGGTCGATGATATGAAGCGGCAGGGCGGCCTTGTCCCCACAAGCGAGTATCTGGCTGAAAGCAGTGCGTGGCGGTGGGCAGGACGGCTAGCTTTGCGGGTGCCTCTGGTAGGCCAGCGGGCTGCCGCCTTGGCCTGGGGCGCTGCTCCCGACACGCTTCTGGCCTCCCCTCGTCTAATCCACGCCAAAGCCTCCAAGGTCCTCGGCCTCCACCACTCCCAGGTGGCCTACGAGCTCACCGACAACCTAATGAGCGTCGCCAGGTTCCAGCAGACATTCTCCCCCTCCCAAATGTCCCTGCTGGATGCCCGCCTGACAATCCGGTGCCTTGCCAACCTCCATAAGCTCACATTTGACCAAAAAAACGGCCTGATAAAGTTTGCTTCCAAAGCTCACAAGCCACAGCCCATTACCGAGGCCGACTTGAACGCTCACCATGTCTTGCTCACCCGAGACCAAATCTCCAAGCAAGTCGAGCAACTCGAGCAGCGCGTCAATGCTCTTGATCAAAAGGCCCGGTCCTTTATCAGATCAAACTCACGCAAGCCGGCTCTCAACTGCCTTCGGCTCAAAAAGCACATCGAGCAGGACGTCCTGCTCAAACAGCAGCGCGCTTTGGAGAACATCGAACGGATCGTGCTGCAGCTGCAGCAGTCTTCTTCTGACGTGCAGCTTTTGCAGGCGTTTAGGTCCGGTGCGTGTGCCTTGAAGGGCTTGAATCAGCAGGCGGACTTGCTGGATCCTCAGAGTATCTTTGATGAGTGGGCGGATCAGGCTCTACATGCTAAGGAAATCCAAGATGCCATGCAAGACACCACTGTGCAGGCTGATTCCGACGATGAAGATGCGCTGGAGGCTGAGCTGGATGCTCTGCTGGCCGCCGACTCCCTGCTTCAGCAAGAGCCAGAAGCCAAGTCGCCTGTTGCCGCCAACGACGAAGCTGCCAACAAGGATGCTGATGCTTTGGCTGATGCTCTGACCAAAGTGGCAATCTCTTCGGACTCGGAAGACCAGGAAGAGCGAATGCCTGTTGCTGCCTAATATAACTTTTTTTTTTTTCGCCTGAGTTTATTCAAAAAATACCTACAACAAAGCTGGAATAGCTTTCAAACTCGTGAAACAAAAAACTAGTCTTCAGGCTCATCAACAAAACAAAGAGGACATCAAAATATGAACTTTAGCGCGTCTCATCAGTAAATGTGCTTGAAAAAGATTGCTGATTAAAAATGAGCATATAGAAGAGGCTATAGTCGTGTTTACCTCATTAGCCCATTAGCCCGTTAGCCCGTTAGCCCGTTAGAAAGGAAATAAAGCCTGAAAGCACTTTTTTTGGCCAGCGAGGTGGGTAGATTGAGAAAAGGGGATAAAGAGAGAATTCCAGAGGGTCAAAAGGAGGTTATCTCCTTTTTAAGCATATGGACCGAATCGGCTCTCCCTAATATTCACCTCCTTTAGCGGCAATAGAAAGAGGAATAAAGAAAGCACACAGAAAGAAAAAAAACAACTCCAAGGGGAAAACCCGTGAGTAAGGTTGTGTGCACAAGAAGAGAAATTGAAACATAAAGAGGGCTTCGCCCATCCTGCCCTCATCACCCTGCTGAATACAAGAGTGAGAAAAAAAAAAGAAAGAAATCGCGCCAGAACCAGATAATTAGGCGTTGTAGACAGGGGTGATGAGATGATGAGCATTGGATGCAGCAACTTGGCCTGACGTCATTGGCGTTACTGTAGCTGGACGCTCATTTACATTCATGGCCAGACGCAGTTTCTGAAACATCGAAGACATGTCTGATGGCTGCTGCTGCTGCTGCTGCTGATGGGAAGAAATATCTACAGCCGAGTAGCTGTGAATAGGCTGCTGGTACATTTGGCGATGCTGAGGCAATGTCGAGTTCAGCATTGCGTCCAGCTGACGCGAGCGTTCATCAAATGCCACTGCTACTGGCATATGGTAAGGCGGCGGCACACCCATAGCCGGATGCTGCAGCGTATCAGTTGAGCTAGCAGGAGACACAGTGCCAAAAACGTCCTCGTCGCGCATTACGCGAGTGCGCGTGCTGGAGCTCAAAGGCGATGCCGTACGCTGTTGCTGCTGCTTGGTAGGCGTAGCCAAAAAAGATGGCGGCAATGGCAGTGTGCTGGCTGCTGGAGAATTGTTGAACGATGCACCAGCATAGTGCAGATGGCGCGACGAAGGGCTACCGCCACGCACCGGGGTGGTGTTGGTAGCAGCAGCAGCAGCAGGCACTGATGCCGCATGAGGCGCCAGCGTGGGTGCAGATAACGGCGGGCCATTGTTGGCTGCCGGCGTAGACATGGGCCTCTTCTGACTCTGCCGATTCTGCGGGCGGCGTGGAGGAGTACGCTGCTCAGTCGGCTCATCACCAGGCGACTGCTGGCGACGACGGTTGCGCGAGCGCTTCTTGGACGCTGTCGCTGCCTCCGGAGTTGGAGAAAAGGCAGAGCCAAGCGGACTGAGCTTGTCGCTGTCTGGGCCATCGCGAGTCAGCAAAAACACCTTTTGCTGCTTGCGTGCAGACCGAGGCTTTTTGGAATTCTCCTCGTCGCTACGCTCAGCCTGGCTGCGCTGGTTTGAGTTTGGCTTGCTCCAGTGCGTCTTTTGCTGGTGCTTGGGCCCCGAGCTCTTGCGCCGGCCGCCATCCTTGCGCGGCGTCTCCTTCTGCTGTCGCTGCTGCCGCTGGTTGTTGCGTGGCTTGCTTGCACTGTGTGCTTGCTTGGCCGACCCACTTGTATCAGCCACGTTAGAGCTCGTGTTGCGCTGCAGTGTGACTGAACTTGTATGTGCCATTGATACTACGTCGTCGGTATGGACCATGCAGATAGTAAGAAATACCAGAAAGATAAAAAGGATACAAATCTAAAAATAACCAAAATAAAGAACAATAGAAAGGAGAGAAATTTGTGCTTTCTCAAGCTTGGCAGATAATAGAGTCTCTCCGCAAAATATAAAACTTGCTAATAAAGGCTAAAACTAAGAGTATTTGAGAGATGGAGGCTTTGTGACTAAACGGTTATATGTGTGTTTTGCTCCTGTGACCATTTCTCTCTTGCCTGTTTCCACGAACAAACTTCCTTGCAGGAAAAAGAAAGAGACTATGTCAGTGTTGAGGATAGAGTTATTTAAACAGAAAAAGAAATAACCAGTAAAGCAGACAGGTATATTTCTCTCAAAAAAAGGGGTATAGATTGAATGGAATTGTACAACTTTAATGTGACACAAAAAAGAAAAAGAAGAAAAAAAGGCGGAATGGAAATTTTTTTCACCCAAAGTCAGCGCACAAAGCATTTAATGTCTAGCCTGCACTCCAGCCAATCAGATATGATCACCTGACGGATAGTTTGTGTTCAGCCATTGGCTGCGGCGGTTAGTCAATTACTCATTTATTTTTCCTCTAAACAGCAGAAAAACTTAGTCCAGTGGCATTACTGGTTGCTGTGTTGGCCGATGCCTCTGGCACTGCTGCTGCTGCTGCCGATGTTTGCGGCATGCTGCCGTTGGCCAGTGCCCACATGGCGCTCTGATTCTGTCCAATAACTGTGCTCAGCTGCGCCTGCAGTTCCTGGGCCTCACGCCGAGCAGCTTCCAGCTTGCGCTCAATATCGCTCAGCATCAGCTTGCCGCTAATAAACGAGCCACCGTCAGGAGCTACACCTGGCGAGTAGTCGGCGGATGGTGCTTGACCTGCTGCAGCTAGTGGCATGGCCGACGCCGAAGCCGAGTCTTGTTTGGCCCGTCGTAGTAGCTCGCCAAACAGTCCGGTAGTAGGCAAATTGGGCGGCACGCCTGCTTGATTGGCCGCGCTATCCACCGCTGCTTCTTCGGCTGGTGGTTCTGCTTTGTTACCATCTGCAGCAAAATGGTTCAGAAATCTGGACCTGCCACTGCTGTTGGCACTGCGCGGCAGCATTTTGGTTGGCTGAACGCCAGCATCTCCCAGCACAGGCGACACAATGCCTGGTGGCGGCTTCACTGGAGAAGCTGACCCTCTTGTGTTCAGCCGCCCAACTTGCATAATAGCTGGATCCACAAACCCGCCGCTTTCGGAACTCACTGGCTGTTGAAACCCCGATGTTTGTTGTGCTAAAGGCGACTCCATTCCCGGCGGCTGCGTTGTTTCATTCTCGCTACGGCCCAGCTGCAAACGCGCCAGCAAACTGTTCAGCACGTTGGGGTCAGTTCGGCTCCGCTGCAACTGGCTAGAGACATCGCCTGCTAAGCTAGTGGGTGCTCCAGCAGAGCTGGTTGACATTTGTGAAAGCAGAATAGCTGGGTCCTGCAGCTGATACTGCTGCTGCTGCTGCTGTTGGGCATATGGCGGGCTGTAGAGCTGCCCGGCGTCATTGCTAAGTGCATTTCCTGGCTGCCGCTGGCTCATAAGCTTTGACAGCAGCGTGCTTGATCCAGGTGCTGCTTGACTTGGTGGCGGAATGGCTGCGTGAGGGTCGGTTGATAATGAGCCACTACTGTGTCTGCTGGCAAATCCTGGAGGTGGGAATGGCGCTTGCGCAAGCGATAATTGCTGCTGCTGCTGCTGCTGCTGCTGCTGCTGCTGGAGCTGTAGGCTGTTCCAGGGATCTGCCGTACCAATATATCCATTGCGCACTGGCGTAGAGAACATGCCCAGATCTCGCGAAGACTCAAATGAAGTTGGCACAGGCCCATGCAAGGTCAGCTGCTGGTGTCCAAATCCAGGCACAGGGCCAGCTACTGTCTGCCGTCCCAACACCGACTGCAGCTCAGCCTGAGCGCTGGCTTCATCGGCATGAGCAAAGTCCCACCGAGACCGCTGGCGTGGACCCGCCGCATCCTGTATGCTAGCATCACCCAGCAACGACGCAAGCGGCGATTGGATCTGCGGACCGCCTCCAGCAGAGTTGGCACCGCTCCACTGGGACGATTGTGACCCGCTAAACAAGCTGAACGAGGATCTGGAATCAAATGGCCCGCCAACCCGGTTTATAGGACCCGATGGATCGTTAGTGGTTGGAAACAGCAACGGATCTACGCTTGACGCAGCGTATCCGGGAGCCCGTAATCCAGGATGGTACCCCAGGTGAGGTGCTTCGCCGTATGCTGGCATTGAGCTGTTGGTAGTAGGCGTGGATACTTTAGCATTAAGCTTTGCAAACAGCGAGTCGGTAAGGTTCTGGAACGACTGTGCGCTGGCAGCAGAGTTTGCACTTTGAGCAGGCTCATCAGCTTTGGGTTCTGGATCAGTTACCAGCGAATTATTTTGTGCAGCTGAATCTTCAGGTTGTTTTGGCTCTGTCTCAGGTGTTTCCGCTTCTGGTGCCTTATCTAAAGCAGTACCCACAGCTTCTGGCTCGGCATTATCTTCCGCTGCGTGTGGTGGAACACCATTCGCTTCTAGCTGTGTTTTAGATGCGTCTTTGGCGGGCTCTTCGACTTGTTTAGCAGCGCTCTTTTGGCCTGGCTTATTAGATACTTTTTCTGCGCTCGTAGAGACTGTTGCCGCTTCAGACTCTGACGCCTTTTGTTGAGCGCTATTTTGGCTACGTAGCTGCTGTTTTCGTTCGCGACTCATTTGCTGCAGCACTGGATGGTGTTGCGACGATGGCGATGTAGCCGGTGCCGTGGCTGCTTCTGAGGTTGCCGGCTTTGTCCGGCTACTGGTTCCAGATCCCTTGGAATTCTTGTTTCGCGATGTCGGAATCATCCGCAGAGTCATTGGACCTGATTCTGGCTTGCGTGTTTTGGAAGACTCAGCTGCCGGCTCTGCTGGCTTCTTGGCCATTGCGCGAGATGCCCATGATGCAGTCGCTGGTAATGCTGAGCCTGTATTTGTCTCGTTGTGTGGATCTACACTACGCGGACGCGAGCCATTGAGCTCAGAAGACTTGCGTACTCGAGATGATGTCGGTGTTCCATGCGTAGCTGCGGCGCCATGCCCAGCACTGTTTGATCGTCCGCCATGAAGGCCAGCTGCAGAGTTGGTAGAAACAACTACTACGCGACCAGAACCACCACTCACATTGGGAGAGCGGCTGGCAGTTCTTACAGATGCACCGTCATGGTTGTCGTTGTCAAAGCTCCCTCGATGAGACTCTCGCAGGTTGGCACGGTTGGCAGCCAAATCTTCCTTGGTAAAGCTATCGGCTTCTTCACCCGGCTCGTGCAGATACATACAGCCCGGATTCTGGCAAGGGATATTTCGCAAATAGTATGAACAGTACTTTGTCGTGCCAAACGTAGCTCGCAACACGCGGGTCTCCAGGGTGCTTCCATCTACTGCATTTATTGCTCGTGTGGCTTCTTCTCGTGTGGCATAAGTAACGTACACGCCAACTGTTGGATGATGAGAGTTGCTTCCGTTTTGCCGCCGATTTATGACGATCTTGTTTATACGTCCAAATTGTCCAAAGTAGTCGTGGCTTCGCAGAATCTACATAAAAGTTTTTAGAAGTATTCTTTTTCCCTCTTGTGTGCTATAGTGCGTATAGCTTTTTTCTTAGCTTACCTCTTCTGATGCCAGGCTTAATGGAAGCCCAATTACATAAACTAGATTTTTCTGCACCACTCGGACATTGGCCAGATGTCGCCGACTATTGTTTTCAATCTCACGCCGCTCCCGCTCCTTGGCCTTCTTTTCGTTTTTGATTTTGGCCACCCTACAGTTGACATGTTAATAAACGTTTGCTACAATGAAACCAAAGCATATAAGGCATGCCTTTGATGTGTGGGAAATACATACTGTGCTGGAGATATAGGATTCCACCGTGGTTTCTGTTCTGAGTATAAACGACGGCATGCTGGACACCGACCCCCATAGTCTTCTGAAAGCCGATTATGGCAAAACCGGCAAATCTAACAATTCGGTTGAATTAGTAAACAGCAGTAAAAGCATACACGTTGGCTTACAAACAAAAAAATACTGTACCTGATAGCCACATTCGCAAGGAAAGAACCCGCGATCGTCAATGTCCAGCTCTTCCATGCAAAGGGGACATTCCCAATCTTCTGTTTCTGAGCCACTCATGGTATAAGAAATTCAAGAAAAGCAAGCTAGTTTGTGTGTCAAATGTTAAAAAGTATAAGAAAAGAGAGGCAAGTGCCAAATTATAAAAACGACAAGTATACAAAAACAATAATTTGGACTTTGAAGTCGCACTGTAGAGAGAGAAATATTTTTTCTTCCCCAAAAAAATTTTTAAACGCCTAGATCAAATGAGAAAAACGATTTCCCATATGTCCCGCCGGATGCAGATTCAAGGATAATACATCTTGTCCATCAATGAGAGAGTTTTTTCCTTGAATCTGCATCCGGCGGG